>CM036547.1:28111780-28396780 GCA_020745685.1 Tautogolabrus adspersus | reverse complement strand
GTCCAGTTGGTTTGACCCGTGTGAGTGCGCCCTAAGGCGTTAATGCTGCGTTCCTTTTACTTTTATTTTCCATTTTGTTGTTTCATCTTTTGCTACAATCCTTTTTTCTTTCACTTTTTGACTCCACTGAGTTTAGATTTGAGGAACTTTTTCATCAAAGAATGCATGCCTTTACATCCGATACGTATCGGCTTCTTCGAGTCCTGGTTGTGTAGCGGGGGAAACTAAAAAACTTCTGCAGCAATCAGAGATGAAAATGAATTCTTCTGTCCGCCTGAACACGACTGTAGACCAATGAGGCTTGAAGTCATGGTTCTATCTCTTGGCTCTGAGGTCAGACGTCCGGATCAGACACAGAATAGTTTTAAGCGCTGCATTCATGTAGCGCTGCGTGATTCATTTTTCACGTCATCAGTGTCAGACATCAGGCTGAATGCGTCATCAGCATACAGGCTTTCAAATCTCCAGGATTGGGCTTAACGAGAGTCATTTTCTGTGCTTGTGATCATGCACAAACCCTGCACAATGTTGTTGTTGAAAGGTGTGAATGTGTTCCCTCAGTGTGACACCCACCTGCTGTGATGAGCAGCGAGCACTGTGAGTCCATGATCCTCTCGCACAGAGACTCAGCAGAGAAACCAGCAAACTGCAAACAGCAGGAAACACACAGTTTACATCAGTCTGTTATTTATCTTCCACACATGGTCACAGCAGTGATGTAGTTCTGCAGTCCAGGACTCAGACTCAAGTCCAGGATTCGAGCTCAGGACTCGACTCAGACTCCTGGACTGATTACTTGGATTTGAGGATTTACCGTAAAATCTGGTGTATAAGACTTAATACCTATTTTTGCATCTTAAAAGTGTTCTGCGTCTTATAAACTGGTGCGACCAATATACCAGTATAAAATATCATCACACACTGCACTCCACTTGTAACGATCGAAAATTCGTCCTCGTTCATTGTTTATTGCACGCTGTGTTCGTTAACATGTCGACGCAGACGAGGCTGTCTGCACTACTTTTTAACTTATTTTCTTCCTCACGAGGTCATTATCATGCATTTACAGAAAAAAGCGGCATATTGTTCCGTAAATAAAAACTTGTGGAGCGCACTTTTGATTGAAAGAGTCCTGTATTAAAGTCAACGAGTGACCAGCGCGACTCACAGGCTTTCTGTGCTTCACAACTTTCACTGCAGACTCATTCTCGACTCGGACTTGAGTTTCGGTGACTCGACTACAACACAGGTACATGGTGAAGAACTGTGCGTCCTTTCTTAATAAAACCGTGTATCTGACACTCACCACTATGGAGTGAACCGCTCCGATGCGGACGCAGGCCAACATGGCGACGACCAGCTCCACCACCATGGGCATGTAGATGGACACGCGGTCTCCCTTCTTCACTCCTGCACATGAGGAAGGAGACAAAAACACTTGTTATGTACTGGAAGAGTGTCTTCATAATTTCCAATCACAGCTGTCGTATCGTTTCCATCCGGTGGTTTTACCCTGAGACTTCAGCACGTTTGCAAACTGGCAGACCCTCTGCAGCAGCTCTCTGTACGTCACCGTCAGCTCATCTCCGGGCTCGTTGCCTTCCCTTAAAGAAAACAGAAGACAACAACATGATTATTAAACACAAACGGTTAAGTCGCTGTTTCAGCACCAAGCGTATCTTTTCAAATATAAAACACACGTTCAGGCCTGCTGTGCTGGTAAGCATACAAACGGTAAGAGTGTTTAGATCACGGTCATTCTGTGTCAATTCATTTGCATGTGAAGCTACGAGCTAACTAAACAGCGCTAACATTCACCCACTAACACAACAATGCAGGACACAGGACATTGCAGTTCAAGTCAAGACCAATTTTATCCGCTGCTTGCGCTGATGCGGACCCAGCAGCTTATTTTGTCTTTGTCTCAGCCGGGTGACCACGCAGGTTAATCCCGTTTTGTCACCTGTGTCACTCTGACCACATCTCTCCACTGTTACAAAACAAACAAACTCCAGCTCCGTTGTGAAACCTGACTTGACTCAACTTTCCTCTTTATCATCCTGAGTGTTTAGGGAAGTGCTCACTTGCAAAAGCTTCATTCAAAGTCGAGTCACACACACACACGCTGAATTAGTAGGAGTACTACTTTTAGATGAATAGTTCTGTCTCGAGAGCAGACAGAGAAATGGATGAGTTGTGACAGCTCTGCCTCTGCAGATTATTAAATTACAGCCGTGTTCTGAAGAGAGGCTCGTCCGGCTCGTCTCTCAGCATCACAGTCAAACTGGAAACATGAGTGACAAACAAGAGAGGAGGCTGCAGAGCTGTGCAAGGACACTTACTGTGCTAAAGATTCTTTCAGGAGAGGATTCAGGATCTAAAACTATATGAATGTATGCCTTTATGAAGCCATGAAAACAAGACTGTTTCCTCAAAATCCTCTCCTACTTCTCTTAAAGGTGGAGTCAGGAGAAATGTTGGTAAACACAACATTCAAACTGGGCCCCTCCTCCTGGGCTCATCACCCCCAGAAGCTCACACTCACTGCAGGACTTAATGTGTCAGTTTACTGCTTGTACCTACACTACAAGCTAACGCACGTTAGCACAAGCTAACCGCCGGTGTTTGTCACCTGCCTGTCCAACAGGAAGCAGACCAACTCCACGTCCGTGAGTGAAAGCCAACTGTATTTATCTGCTTTGTGTTTCACATCACTATGATTCCATTTTATCTTTTTTGCCGCTATGTCCACGTGCGTCGTATTCCCCTCCACTCTCTGAATTGTATCCTCTCCTAAACTCACCTGCTGTGCTGGCATTGGCTGGAGGAAACACACAAGCTCTGCCCAGAAACGTCTTGAGTCAACTAAAACAAACCAGAGCAGTAAAATCCAGTCAGAGGACAGGGTCTCTGCAGACACAGTCACCAGCACACATGTACGGAGGCCCAGAAGGGACGATGGAGCAGCTTCAGTTTAGTATGAGAAACTTTGACTGAATGTTGACTCTGAATCACCGCCGTACACCACTTACTTTAATTTTTTGCAGCTGTGCTCCTTTTTGTCTTTCTTCTTTTGTGCAATAAACAAGCGAGCCGAGAACGAAACAAATATTATGAATGCTCTGAAACAAGAAGACATCTGAAGAACTACAGCCTGAGTGCACCTGAGGGAAAGTGTTCAGGCGAGACAAGGACGCACGAGAACGACAACAAGTAAGTGCCAATTTCCACATAGTCCATGCACGCTGCGTTCCATCAGCGCCACAGTTTTGCTCCGCCCTGCCCCACTGGGCCTTGTTCATGAGCAGCTGTACACACCTTATAGGAGAACGCCGCCGCTCGCCAACACTCTAGTCAATGCTACCGTTTCCACAGCGAGCGCTGCGGTCAGTCTCCGGAGCGTGCCAGCAGAGCCACTACGCTCTGCTCTGTTTCAAATACACTGCGAGTCTGTTTTCAAGGGAGCACGCTGCAAGCACGCGACAAGCTGGACAGATCAGATCGAGCCGGACAGGAAGTGAGACAAGGAAGCGCACAGAGCGCCCGGTCAATTTCAAAATAAAACGCAACATACAGACTCACAATAGTATGTTTCATTACTTTATCAACATTAAGTCAAAAACAGGAGCTGAACAAACAACAAATCATCCTCAAAAAGACAAAGCAACATGTTTTTCTCTTTATTCCCGCTGATCTTGTCGCTCTCCTGTGATGTACAGCTTCATGGCTGCACAGAAACGGATCCAGTGGGGTCGATGAGAGTCCATGCTCACGCAGGTTGCCATGTGGTGGACACTGAAGCTTCAGTGTTTAGCCAGCTCTGCATCGGTCTGTAAACCTTTCTGCGTTCTAACCTCTCTCCATTTTTCAAAAGCATCTCCAATATTGATCCTAGTTTGAGCACGTTTCTGCTCGTGGAGCTTATTAGAAACATGCAGAGGCTTTTTAGGTCGGGTACAATCACTTCTATCTGAACCAGTTCTCTTGCCATCGCTGCAAGTGGGGCAGGGTGCGCGCAAAACCACTATGTGGAAATTGGCAGTTACTGTCTTATGGGTTGGGGGTTAGAGAAGCAACTCAGGAGGAGAGTCTCAATTTGAGGTAATGTTGTAATTCACACATGGGGAATACGAAGTGATGAAAACATGTTGATTCACTTGGAGCCTCTAAGGAGCAGCGAGGCAAAGAGTAAAATGAAGATCAGATGGCTCATGTTTAGTCCAATCTGTGTGTGTCTGTACTGTACAGACACACACACCGTAACTTCTCCTACCAGCACAAACTGAAATGCAAAAACAAGATCAGCAACATATCTCCCTCACAGAGTTGAAAGTTAAAAACTCCCACTGGAGCTGAAAAATGATCCCAAATCAGCAGCGAACAGCCAACACTGCTGCCTCAGAGTGTGTTTGTGTGTGTGCGTGGGTGCCAGTGGAGGTTCTCAATAGCTCACACTGTGTATCTGTGTGTTTTCCAGTGAACTGTGTGTGTGTGTGTGTGTGTGTGTGTTGTTGGTAGGAAGGGCGCTCACATAGCAGAAAGGTCTCTGTGACCCACTTGGCACAGACGGCAGATGGTAGTTACATTCGCAGAATCTCTGACACGACGACGATGAAGCTTTAACATTTATATCGGTCTCCAACACAGAACAAACGCTGGAGTCGTGTGTGTGTTCATACTCATGCACATACACACAGTTTGATTTATCATGAGTGTGGAAACAGCTTTGACTGGGTGAAAAACTACAGAAACACGAGGGGGCCGTGAATGAGGCTCGTCTCAAGCCAAAGAGGAGTTTACTTTTTCAATATTTAAACTGTTCACTCTTCAACTTCTACACATAAAAGCCAAAACGCTCAAACGAAAAGTGACCTGTTTCAATTGTCTGGTAAATAAAATCCCGAACTTTGAATTACAGGGTGAACAAGTTCATTTCTAAACATCGTCTCTGCCATCAAACGGGTCGTAAACTGTCTTTATAACACTTAATAAATGTCCCTGCCAGTGACTAATCAGCTGTGATAACATAAATGAGGACATTTCTCCCACTGATTGATGAGGAAACACACGCACACAAGTTCAACCAACAGAGCTCAACAGTTCCTCAAGTTAAAATCCTGTTCATTCATTCTTCATAGGAGCTGAAGGTAGACCGACCACGAGTTAACTGAGTGTGAAACGATCGTATATGCTCCTGTAGAGAACACAAATTCTAATTTCTAACACTAATGTGTCTTTAGTCCGTCTACAAACCCCCCAATGATGAGAAAAGTCCATCCTCTCCGTCTTTTGCCTGCTCCACTTTTCAGAAAATGTGTGCTCAAACAGGCTGTTTGGAGATTTTCCCTTCATGACATCACAAAGGGCAGTAACCCCTCCCCCAGGTGGGTGACACTCCCACAGCTAGGTGTTTGTTCTGCCCTCTGAGTCTGCCTTCTCACCGTAAACAATAGGACATGGAGCGAGAAAGCCCGAGCCACCCAAGCCCTTCCAGAGAGGGGCGTGGTCAGACACAGCTCATTTACATTTAAAGCTACAGACACAGAAACAGCCTGTTCTGAGCAGGGCTGAAATAGAGGGGTTTATAGGCATGATCAAATACAGGATCAGAGTGGATTTAGAACAAGACACTTCACACACATGTTTTGAGGAGCTCTGAGACTTATTTACACTGAAGAGGAGGAGGATATGTGACCTTTAAGAAAAACACGATTTATTCATAATCTCTGGGAAAAGAACTACACTACCCACAATCCTATAGTGTTAAGGCTACGCTTTTTAAAACCGCCTACCTTCTCTGGTCCAAACAAATCCAGACCATTCAGGACCAGAATCTAAAGTTAGAAGGAGGACATACTGGCTGCTGCATTGTTGTCAGAGAAGCCAGCACTTCAACATAGCATGTTTCCTTAATGTCTGATCATAGAGTAAGCTCACTTTATCATCTCACTCTCTACACATCTCACTGATTGGATCTTTAAAGTTGAAAATAAACAGATTGTTGCTTCAAGTAAATTTGTCTTAGACTTAAGCTGCCTCCTTAAAACACTAAAAACAAACAACGATGCACTCCCCGTTGGCAAACACAAACATCACCACGTCACAAAGTTTATAAAAGCTTCCTCTAAAAGCAGCTCCTGGTCACACGTGTCGTTAAAACAACAATTTATACCTTTAGTTACACAAACTTTAACTGTGTCGTTGATTTATTTGACAAACGTAATCAAGGTCAGCAGACGGCTCGCTGATCTGGAAATGTTGAGTGATAACAGCAACTAGACAGATTTAACACACACACACACACACACACACACACACACACACACATCTATAAATACTCAACCGTAAAACAAACCTTCAACACTGTGGAGCTAAACTGGGACCAACAAGGAGATCTCCGACACTCTTCCCTTTGAACAAGGACATCTCTAAGAATAAGTGTACGGTGAATGTGAATAAGGTGAAAGTCCTACAATCTCCGAGGTTTCATTTTAACAAGTTCATTTAAGAAAGGTAAAAACACTACAAAAATGGCTGCTTTGGCAGCTGCCCCTGAAACCCTCCTGATCTGGTTGTTCTAGTGTTGCTGTAAAGACCACAATAACCGAGACCAAGGCGTACCCAAGAATAGAAAATGAGAATATGTGTCTTTCTATCAAAGCTACGTGTAGTTCAACAGAATCACAATCTGAACTAAAGAGTGGAGAAGAACATACTGGAGAACAGGAAACAGAATGCAGCAGGTTCATTAGAGCACGGAGATCGTAGCGGTGGCGTGCAGACAGTCTATGGTCGTGCAGCGATCACAGGGAATAAACGTCACCACCCCCTCCCACTCGCTCGAGGTGAATTCTCCTGATTATATCCTGCTGCGTTCTCACATCAGCTCACTCTGACTTCATGCAAAATAAATACGAGGAGGCTGGAGGAGAAACTCAGAGTGACACATGCCGCTCAACTCCCTACGCTTCTGCTGGGTTTCAAAATGGGAATATTTACTGAGACAAAAGGAAAAAAATATCAAAAAGTTTCATCATCAGGTAATTAAAGTTTTTTTCTTCAGGGTAAATGCTGCTCCGCTGAAGCCTAGATGGTTTTCTGGTTAGCGTTTCTCAATGTTCGTCTTTAGTTTGTTAAAGTGATTTTAGGATATCACCTCCAACTAAAGGAAACTGGTGAACACAATCAAAAGACTGAATAAAAGCCTCCTTTCATTGCAGCTCCTCTAACTTTGGATTAATTTCAAGTTCTTTTCAGTAATTGTCCTGCAGATTAAAGTCACTGAGCTGTTCAAAAACCCAAAACAATCTCTCTGCTTCATTTAATCCTTCAGTTCCACTTTCCCCATCCTCTCCCTGGACAACCATCACTTCAAAATCCCCCGTGCAGTGTCCTCTCCTCTCTGAGGCTGCACCATTCACATCAGAACACATCAGGGACGTAAAACATTGCTTGAAAGGCCAAGAAAAGGGGGCGGGCTTGCTCTCCCAAATTTCAGGGTTTATTATTGGGCAGCGAATCTGCAAAAAATAATTTACTGGTTTCAGGCCCCGGATACGGGTTGGTGCAGTGAGGAGGCAAAGCTTTGTAATCTGTCATCACTTCCTGCACTGTTAACAACAAAACTTCCTTTCTCCCCATCACAGTTTTCCTCAAGCCCGGTAGTGCGCTCAACCCTAAGAATTTGGATACAATTCAGGCAGTCATTTAAATTGTCTGGCCTTTCTATGCTAAGTCCCATATGTAATAACCACCTTTTTCCAGCTGCTGAACTCGATGTCACATTCATACAATGGGACACTATGGGTCTTACTACATGCAAGGACTTTTTCATAGATAATATTTTTCCTACTTTCACAGATTTGGCCAAAAAACACTCTATTTCTAAATCCAGTTTTTTCCGATATCTTCAGATCCGCCACTTTATTCAAACGCACAACCCATCGTTCCCTCAATTACCTGAAAGTTCAAACTTGGATGTCATACTAAAGATTCCCTTAGCTTTGAAGGGCCAAATCTCTAATTTATATAATTCAATTATGTCGTTTAGTAGTGTATCAACAGACAACATCAAGACAAAATGGGAGGAAGAATTGGGGACAGTCATTTCAGATGAGACATGGGTTAGGGCTCTTAGCTGTGTGAATGGAACCTCTTCCTGTGTACGTCTCAATCTGATTCAATTTAAAGTTCTCCACCGTACTCACTATAGTAAGGCCAGACTCGCTAAAATATACCCTGAACTAGATGAGACGTGTGATCGCTGTAAAGCCACCAACGCAGACTTAGCTCATATGTTCTGGTCGTGCTCCAAGTTGGAAGATTTTTGGAAATCAATCATTGGGATTTTGAATGTTGCTTTTGGTTTAGATGTACAACCTAGCCCTTTAATTGCTATATTTGGGATAAGAGGTAATGACACTGCGATAGCCACTAACAAGAAAAATGTTATTGCTTTTGCAACTCTAATTGCTCGAAGGAGAATTCTCTTGGAATGGAAATCCCAATTACCACCGAAGGCCTCAGTGTGGCTTTCTGATATGATGATGTTTTTAAAATTGAAAAAGTTAAATACTTTCTTAGAGGATCGACTGAAAAATTCAACAAAGTCTGGGACCCTTTACTGGTTTATTTTGACAAACTTGTCACTCTCCCCTCTCATTAGTATATCAGCTACTTATTTAACGTATAGCACAAACACTTTCATCTTAGGAGAACACCCCCCCCCCCCCTTTTTTTTTTTTTTTTTTTTTAATTATTATTATTATATTTTATTTTTTCATTATTATTATTGATTCTTTATTTTCAATTTTATTTTTATTTATATTTACGGCACAGGGATTGTTAGGGTTGGTTGGGGTTTATAAAAATATAAAAATGTAAATTGTTAAAATGCTACAATTCTTGTTTCATTGTACATTGTCGCAAAAAGAAATGTAACTACTGTGAAATATTGAAACCTGTGTGACAGTGTACATCTTGTTTAACAAACAATAAAAATACATGTAAAAAAAAAAAAAAGAACACATCAGGGACCGCAGGCGAGGGACACAAAGAGAGAGAGAGAGAGAGAGAGAGAGAGAGAGAGAGAGGCAAAGAGAAAGAGAGAGAGAGAGAGAGAGAGAGGCAAAGAGAGAGAGTGTGTGAGTGAAGAGAAGAAGTGATGCTGCAGACAGAGCAGAGAGTCTTTTGTGTTTGTAAAAAAGAGTCAGTCAGGAAGAAGTGACGGAGCAGTGATGTGTAAGAAATGTGAGTCTGCACAAAACCTCTTACATCACTAAGGCCGCACTCACACCAGCCAATCCGTGAAGAGCCCGAGCACGTTGACCCCCAAAATCCCGTTTCTTTGGCCAGTGTGAGAGCTCCGAAACATGCTCAAGCACGTGGAAGAGGTGTGCTTCCGCGCGGTACGGTAGCTCATGCACCCAAGCACGGGTAACACGACGTGGTGGACATCACGTATAATCGATCGCCGCCTTGCGATATTATTATCGATAAACCCAGGAGTGTGAGAGTCCCGTACCCGACCAAAAACAACTCAAAATACGCCGCAGAGTGAATGAAGTCGCAGTCATGTTCTCTGTGTTGATCCCCATTTGTGCTGACTTTGAGATCGCGCTACGTGTAAACTAAAGGACGCTTCATGATGACGTAAAGCCGTGAGCGTGTCGTATTAAGACGTGATGACGTACGTATAACCGTGCTCTGTGAGGGCAGGCCAGCAGGAGACTGGGGAAGGGGGAACAATCGTGCTCCGTGCGCCCTAGCTAACTTAAAGCAGATCTATTCTGCTGATCCGTATTTAAATGCATACATATAATGTTGGCTTCCCCCCGGACGTGGTTTCCTGCTGCTCTGAACGAGATGGTACGAGAACTTGGCGAGACTTGGCCAGAACCTGATGTCAGGTTTAGAGCGAAAGCATTGAGCAGCGCTGTAGGACACGCCCACACCGGAAGCTCACTCAAATGTCCCTGCAACTGCCAACAGAGCTGGCCAATCAGAGGAGAGTGGGCACGTGGGGAGGCGGGGCCTTAAAGACACAGCAGCTGAAATGAAGCGTTTCAGGCAGAGGCTGAAATGAGGGATTTTACTGACGCCAGGAGGTTTTTGAGCTGCACATCTCGTAACGCTTCTCGACAGGTGTCCCAGACTGACGTCATCAATGCTGAAAGTGAGGATAAAAGATCTCCTTTAAACAAATTACCACTAAAGCAGAGGCAACTTTTTGTGCTCTCCTGATAACTTCTGGTTTTATTTTTGTTCTTCATCTACGTGAAAAAGTGTTTTCTGTTGGGAGTGTTTAATTAAAGAGGTTCACTGGTGTGTTTAAAGCCTCCTCTCTGCTTGTTAGTGTGAGAGTGTGAGCGTGTGTGTGTCTGTATGCGTGTGTGAGTGTGTGTGTGTGTGTATGCGTATGTGTGTGTGTGTGTGCGTGTGTGTATGCGTGTGCGCGTGAACACAGTAACAGGATTGAATAGCAGCAGATCGTATGAATGGAGCTGCTTCATCCTCTCTCCTTTGTCTTCTTCTCTCTTTCCCACAAACTTCCACTTGTTTCATCTTCTCTTCTTTCCTGCAGCTTTCTCTCTTCAACGCTCTGCTCATCTCATTCTTCTTTGTTCACATTTAAATAGTTTATAAGTTTAACCTTGTGTACTGCCTTTTTTAACTTCTCTCCTCGTTCAGCTCGTTGAAGACAGGAATAGGAAACAAAAAGAACTACGAGGGGAACTTGATTTGGTGCAAGAGAAACTTACACAATCACATCCTGTTGAGTTGGATTGACTTAAAAAGGAGGGGTTTGTAACTGCAGAATAATGCAACCAAATGAAAGGAGGAGAAATAACCGTATGAAGCTGACGTAAGCTGTTTTCACACACAAAGTATCCAGATAAATTCAGGAGGACTGCTCCGGATATTCTCCTGACCTAGCTGTTCACATATGAACATCAAAGCTGGAGACTATCCCCAGACAGGAGGGGGGACGAGGGGTCTCCTGAAGTAAGACGTGACGTAAAAAAAGACACAGAAGTAGCGGGCGGAGCAGCAGAGTCCTCTATACGATGCTATAATGAGAATATCTGTCTTTCTATCAATGCTACGTGTAGTTCAACAGAATCACAATCTGAACTAAAGAGTGGAGAAGAACATACTGGAGAACAGGAAACAGAATGCAGCAGGTTCATTAGAGCACGGAGATCGTAGCGGTGGCGTGCAGACAGTCTACGGTCATGCAGCAGTCATAGTATATAAACGTCACCTCCCCCCTCCCATCGGCTCGAGGGGAATTCTCCTGATAATTGCTGCGTTCCAGTTACCTCAGAACTGGTATCTCAGAGCTGGGAATGAGGTCACACCCGAGTTAACTGCATTCCAGTTGCAAGTCGGAAAAGCAATATGGACGCCTCCAGGAGTACCTTTGTTATGTTAGCTAATACCAGACCATAACAACACACTACTTGATCGTTTCTGACCGGAAATAACATGACGACACCTCCACAGAGAGAAGTTGCACGATACCATCGGTGTCATTGATTTAATGACACACAAAGACGACTAAGCTGCTGATAAACACAACAGTTACAGTTTAAACGTCCCTATCGATGCATGTAGCGGCCATATTGGATTTGAACTCGGGTTACTGAAGATTCTCTGAGTTTCAAAGTTAGAATTCCGACTTCAGGGGGCGTTCCTGAGATCAACTGAACGCAGCATTTATCCTGCTGCGTTCCCTGCGTGTTTGTTTGCGTTCACACATGCAGCTCCTCAGGCAAAATAGGTTTTCAGGAGTTTTCTGCAAATGTGAGAGCTGGAGCTGAGGCGGGTTTTAAGCCTCCTGACAAACCGTTACACCGCGCCCGCCTGCCAATCAGGTCAGCTACACGCCTTATTGTGAATAACTCTTATCCTTCATCAAATCAAAATGGATTTTGCACTTCAGCATTGGCTTCATTTTTCAACACCAGAATAGACGCTTGGCAACCCCTCACACACCCCCCCCGGATCAAACGTCACACTAACCAGTAGAAGGCCACTTTGTCGCCCAGTTTCCTCTCGTGGACGTTGCGGTCGAGCACGTTGTAGCAGATGTTGGTGGTGGCTCCATCCATGCACTTAATGAATATTTCTCCTTTGGTCACGTCGAAGTTGTAGTCGAGGAACTGACCCGTGTGTTTGGTCTTCCAGAAGAAGTCTTTGGCGATGTCCCCCCAGAACTCTGCAGGAGAGGAGGAGAGGGAAACGTCTTCTAATTATCAAGTTCATAAATCACATTCAATGACGTCAAACAGACGGAGCTGCAAGTATGTCGCTGCTTTTAATAAGACACTTGTCAAAATAACAACAGGTGAAATTATTGCATGTCGCTCAATACGTTCAGAGGAACCGGCCCCGTCAGAACCGGACTGACAGCTGCTGAAGTCACCGTGCATTCACAGTGAAACAGCAACGCACAAATGATTATGTTTTACTCAAGATTAAACATTGAATTATTTGTGCATTCTTAAAAAATAGAAAAGGACAACCTAACCCTGAACATGTGAAAATAAAATACAAGAAAAACTACAAGAAATGTATACAAATGTAATAAAAAGTCCTCACAGAATCTGGGTTCCTGAACACTTTTTAAAATCAAGTTTTAAACTTTTTAAGACCGAAACAAAAATAAATCAATAATTTTTACACAGCGAAAAGTCCGTGCTTTTCAGTTTTCATGTGGGACTCAACCTCTTTGATTTTGTCCAACGTTTATAAGCTTTTTCGGATATCTTTCAATTCGCCTTCATATTCCTTTTTTACATTTTCATCTAGAAGCCAGTTTCCTTAAAGGCTTCTCTGACAACAATGCAGCAGCCAGTATGTCCTCCTTCTAACTTTAGATTCTGGTCCTGAATGGTCTGGATTTGTTTAGACCAGAGAAGGTAGGCGGTTTTAAGGCACCCCCACACGGCCGTTTTGGACGCCCCTCGGTTTGCCAGATATGAGAGCAGTTATCAGGTCAAACCAACAGGTGTTGCAGCGATGGAAGCGGGCAAGAGAACTGGTTCAGATAGAAGTGATTGTACCCGACCTAAAAAGCCTCTGCACGTTTCTAATAAGCTCCACGAGCAGAAACGTGCTCAAACTAGGATCAATATTGGAGATGCTTTTGAAAAATGGAGAGAGGTTAGAACGCAGAAAGGTTTACAGACCGATGCAGAGCTGGATAAACACTGAAGCTTCAGTGTCCACCACATGGTGACCTGCGGGAGCATCCACTCTAGAGAGGAGGGGGGGGGGAGACAGCTCTCTATAATGTTTAGAATTTGGACTGCAGTACCCATTTTAAACACTAGGTGTCCGGGTTACATATTGCTCCTTTAACATTATTTTACAGCCAAAATGTAGCTTCCCAACATTTGTGTCTAACTTCAGCTGGTTAATCATCTCCTCGCTGCAACTTTACCTCTCATATAATCACAGATTTCCTCAAAGAGACCTTTATGAGGCTGTTTATAATTAACTCATTGTGAATCACAGTGACCTCAAATCCAAACGTCTTTCTGTTTAAACTCGGCTGAATGTATTAACAGTTACCGCTGTGAGCCTCGCCTCCTCCTGCAGGACGAACCTGTTTGATTGCTGCTTCTGTTTCACTCTAAAGTGCTTCATAAAACCAGGACGTGACCCGTTTGATTAACAATAGCTGCACACATTCGACATCTCCCGCCTCCTGCCTCTACGTTTACTGGCGACAGGTTCCACCCAAAGGGATCAGCAGAGGATCTTCCTTATAACCAGGAAATAACAAAATAACCCCTTCAGTGCCGGCTGTCTGCGCGTCACATTTGGATTTATAGAATCAAATACTAAATGTTTTAACGGTACTGATTACAGATTAATCGTTTGAGATCTAGCAGGCTGCAGTTGACATGTTTAAGACAAGTTTGTCGACTTATTGCATTTAAGGAGCCATTAGTAAAAGTGCATGATACTATTTTTCCATATTGTGATAATGATATGAACTGCGATAAATAACGTATTTGAAAAGTTGGGATTGGCAGGCGGGTGCAGTGTAACGGTTTGTCAAGAGGCTTAAAACCCGCCTCAGCTCCAGATCTTACACTTACAGAAAACTCCTGAAAACATCTAGTATTTTCTCCGCAGAAAGTCCGAGTGAGCTGATGTGAGAAAACAGCAGGATATCATCAGGAGAATTCACCTCGAGCCAATGAGGGGGGGGGGGGAACACTCTGACATCTCTACACTAACGCATGTCCACAGCTCCTGTTTGTGCATGTGTGTGATTGGTCCCTGTGTGTGTGAGAAGCATGTCTCTCAAGAACAGAGTCTAAATCCAGAATTTCCCTCAGGGGTTAATGGAGTATATACAATTCAAATGTTTTAAAAATTGAGATGACGTAATTCTGTGTGCAATAACACGACAGGAAATATCTCATGTGCAGTAATAGTTGTGCATAATTCTCAGCACAAGAAAATAATAAAATACCAGACTGTGAGAGAGGAATACTTCCCCCAAATTACACACGAACATCTTGAATTTGAACACAAACACACAAAAACTGCTGCATCTGCTGCCTGGGAGAGAAACAGTCTGTCAGGACCAGAGGACAACCAGTGGAACCAGAACACACAAACACAGACACACAAACACAGTGCAAAGGTCAATAAACATCTAATGCAGATCATACTGAGGACCTACCATCGGGGTTCTCTAGAGATTTCAAGTAGAGCTCCTTATATTTCTCAAAGCTGGGGATATGAGCCTCTTTCTTCAGGTCTTCAGACCCGTTGAAGACGTTTTCCTTCGGCGCTTTATCCGGAATCATCTTTGTTTTTGCTCTTTTATAAGTTAAAAGATGAAAGAAACAACACCAGCAGGCTGTTTCCGGTAGATAACAGTCGAGATATCGACTATAAGCCGAAGTGTTTCCACAGATAATCAATATGAGACTCTGCAGCACGAGCGAAGATGCTGCAGCAACACAATGAAGCAGTGCAGCTGCAGGGCAGGCTAGGTGCTAGCTGGCAGCAAAGTTCATTCAGACTTCCTTGTTTTGCAGGCTGTGTTTTGTTGCCGTTTTTGTTGAAACTTGACTTGCAAAAGTCGAGCTTGGATCCGGAACGTGCAGCTGCGGGTTCAACTCAAAGTCTGGATTGGTTCTGGTGCAGCTCCGTGGGTTTCTCTCCGCTCCTGAGGGTAAAAAAAAAGTCCCGCACGGACGGACAGGGTGAGTGGTTGTCCTGCTAGGCTAACAGGCTAAGCTAGCTCACTCCAAGCAGAAGAGACCGCGCGAGATGCACTTGCGCACGAGACACGAGGCCTTTCCTTTTCAGGTGCACGGAGGTAAGGACTTCTTAAAAGCCGAGTTCAAACCCTTCTTTCAGTCAGCAGAGTTTGTTTCGAGCCGCACGGCCAGGCTGCGGGTCTCTGCTCCTCTTTCTTCTGACACGGAGAGCGAGCGTGTGGCGCTGTCTGAACTGTGTTTGGCCCACACCAGCAGCCAATCAGAGCGCACCACCACCTTCACGTACATATAGAAAGCTCGGAAATTCAAACACCTATACTGATGAAAGTGACCCATCGTTGCGTTCAAGTGTTTATCGTTTGACGGAAATGTCACAACTTTGAGATGATCGAAAAGCTTTTTTTCAGTCTTTGAAAAAGTTGGAAAAATAATATTTGAGTTGTAAATCAGAAGCAGAATCAGATTTATTGGTCACGTGTGCTTACACACACGAGGAATTTGACTTCAGTAACTGTGCTCTCAATGTCGAAAAGTACAACAGTAAATATAAACATAAATAAGCAAAGAATAATATATACAAATTGATTAAAGCCTCTTATTTAAAGTTAATTTGTTGATCATTTATTGTGATTTATTCTGAGGCTACTTTAAAGAAAAAACAAAGATTTCGACATTAAAATCGTAAATTTACGTTTTTTTTCTCATCACGATTAAATTTGCCAAATCCACCGCTGATAACTCAAACCGGAAGTTTCTCCTTATTTCAATAAACAGAAAATACAACAATAAATACAATTTACTGACACACTTTTTCTTTTCTTACTCTAATCTTAGGGTTTATTTTAATATTACGTTTGTATTTATATCAAATGTGTTTTTCTCTGTAAATTAATTTTCTGCAACAAACCACTTGCATCTGCTCAATTTATCCACGCATGCGCACAGACACATACACGACTAGCCTCACGTTCTGAGAAGTTCTATTCAATATTCCGTTATTTAAAGGAGCTCAGAACCGCATCAGCAGCAAGCAGCTGCACATTAACATTATTAAAACGAAGCAGCATGAGACGCTTCAGTTCTGATTGGAGTAAGGTGCATTTAAAGACAGAGGACCTTATCTCTCTCTGTCTCTGAAGCTGATGTGATTCTGCACTCTTGGTTAGTCTCGACTGGTTGGGCACCCCTGGAGAGAGAGAATAAAAGCGTTAAGTTACGACTTTATTTTTGTAAATTTACAAAAATAAATGTGTACATTTACAAAATAAAGTCGTAAATTTACGCTTTTAATCTCCAAATCTCAGATATTTGTATTTTTTAGTGTTACCCTGTTCCTCCATCGTCTTCTGATTATTTTTATATTATTTTATCATTAGTATTTCCTTCCTCCTCTTGATTTGATTTCTATCTTTGATGCTATCATCATAACTGTTTGTCTTTCGAGCTGTTGTGAGATGCTGATTTCAGTCGGGACCTCATTCTCTATAATATTATTTAAATGTTTATTTTTGGGCATGATCGTGTTAAAAGTGAGAATTTAAAATCTACCGTCTTTTTTAGTCTCATTACATTTCTAATAATTATGACGAATATGACTTTGATACTCAGACTCTGGCAGGTTTCATTTGATTGGTGGATTTATGAACACAAAGAGCTCGTAGATAACATTTTAAGAGTTGTGTCTTTTAATAATGTATTTTCATCATAATGTAATAATACAACTTTAAAGGATTTACAGCCGTGAACTCTTTGTTGTCAAACGCTGCCCCCTGGTGGACAATCATGTTTATTCACTTCCATTTAAAATGAGAAGACCTCTTTTATTCTCAAGGCATTTTATTTGATTTATTTTAATCAGTCATGGGACGGTGTGCAATGACATCGATCATTTTACAGAGAAAAATTAAAAGATGGTTGCTCCCACGTCAAAGTGACAAACGACAAAAGGGTCGTCTCTCATCCGGAAGGTTCGATCCCCAGCTCCTGCAGCCACATGTCCGATGTGTCCTTGGGTAAGACACTTAACCCCAAGTTGCTCCCGCTGCTTCGTCAGCGGTGTGTGAATGTGTATGAATGGGATTAGTAACTTCTGATGGTCACTCAGCAGCCTCTACCATCAGTGTGTGAATGTGTAGGTGTGACCTGCGGTGTGAAAGTGCTTTGAATAGTCAGAAGACTAGAAAAGAAATGTGTCTATTTACCATGTTGATGCCGGCTGCAGATCTAACTTCCTTCAGGACACTAATAAAGTTGAAGTGTAAGTATCTATGACACTGCGGGCCTTTACGATTGCAGGATGGCCTGATAAACAGCAGGGGGCGTTGTTGCCCTGCAAGAAAGAAAGAGAGAAACATCGAGAGGACGGCAAAAAAGATTTGAAGTTAAAGATAATAGTTATAATTCAGTCTGGTGAGATTCTCTACAGAACAACTACAAAACCAGACTGTTGATGAACAGACTGCTGAGACTGTGCTGGACTTGTAGAGTGAGATACAGAGAGGTACAGGAAGAAGGATAGAGGTGATAATAGATTAGAGGTAAACAGAGCAGGCGTGTTTTTGATGGTCCTTTGCGAACAGGGGCATCAGTATTAATTTCAGTCTTTTTCATAATCAGCTCAAAAGGTCACAGGATGTGGCGTAGATGGCCTACCGGTTATGTCGCACCCCATGTAGGAAGGCTGTAGTCCTCCAAGGGGGCCCGCCCAGGTTCAAGTCCGACCTGCGCCTCCTTTTCCGCTTGTCATTCCCCACGCTCTCCTGATTTCCTACTCTCTCCACTGGCCTGTCAAATAAAGACAAAAAGGGAACAGTGGTGGCCTGGCGGTTATGTCGCGTGCCCCATGTACAGAAGCTATATTCCTTGTTGAAGTGGCTGTGGGTTCGAATCCGACCTTGGCCTTTTGCTGCATGTTATCCCGCACTCTCTCCAATAAAGGCAAAAATCCTAAAAAGAAATCTTAACGTCTCACAGGAGCTTTAAATGGAGTTTCACTAAAGTGTTGTTCAGGTACTTTAAAGCGTCTTCTTCCAGCTCTGTGGCATGGAGGAGGGGGTGACGCTGTGGAGACCCTCGGGGGCTTTCTGACATCACAGCTCTGGACTGTTTGAGGTCAAAGGTCGACCACAGGACTGAAGGATCATGTGTGACTCACAAAGACGGCTTTGTTTCCTCTGTGTTAAACTTCAATCTGTGCTCCTCTAATGTACGGCTCATAACGAGGTCGGGGCGGTCTCTTCACTTGTCCGATACCAAATACGTGAAAAAATAAAAAAACATTTAGATGAAGACAGAGAAAACACTGATTATCCTGTCCATTATTTTGTTTATAATCAGGCTGACGTTTGGTCTCTAACAAGTTGAACAGTTAAAATGTCCGTCTGTGTTTCTCAAAGTCAAACATGAAACATTCAGAGATATTCACAGAGAAGGAAAGAAACCAGAATCAAAAAAATCAGGTTTAAGAAGCTTGAATTCAAGATGTAGATTTTCCTTTTGTATTAAAATTAAGGAAATGAACAGTAATGTCAAGAGAACGATTTAGAAGTCAAAATCTCCAGAGAACGAGAAATCACGGTGAAATAAACAGTTTGGATGCTTGTTCTCTCAGGGCCTTCAAACAAAACGACACTTTTCAATTCAGGCGAAGGTCAGGTGAAGGTCAGGCGAAGGTCAGGTGAAGGTTAGGTGTTGGACAAATTACCTCACAGAAAGTCACGTTTAATAATCGGACACATTTTCAGTGAAGAGAGTGAAGCTGGATTCATTTTGAATGTTTCTTAACCTGCAGGAATTCAAACACACGACTCATGGTGGATTCATTCAAACAAAGTCCCGAGCTGACTCGTCTGTGTGATCATTTTATGCTAAATTTTCAAGACCAGCTCGTCTCTGAGTGTTTAAGTCTTAAAAAATCCACAAAAAATGGACATGACGACTGACAATAAAGCTGGCAGTTTGGCAGTTTGATCTTAAATTCTGTGTTTGAGGAGTAAGAAAGATTAAGTGACGGCACTTGTACATCTCCAATTATGAAGGGCAGACGCTTTAGAAACAAAGACACAAAGACACAATAGTTCAAATCACTCTTTAGAGTAGTGTTGTAGTACTGGTAATCGGTCTTGGTCTCGAGACCACTTTTTGAAGTTCTCGGTCTCCTCTCGGAATCTAAAGCATTTTTATTCGGTCCTGCCTAGGTCTTGGTCTTGACTTGGTCTCGCCCTGCCTTGGTCTTGTCTTGGTCTCGCCCTGCCTTGGTCTAGTCTTGGTCTAGTCTTGGTCTTGACTTGGTCTTGACTTGGTCTCGCCCTGCCTTGGTCTAGTCTTGGTCTTGACTTGGTCTCGCTCTGCCTTGGTCTAGTCTCGGTCTCGGAGCACTCTGGTTTCGGAGACGTCTTGGTCTCGGTTAGTGTGGTCTTGACTACACCACTTTGGAGAGTTAAAACGAGTGTACATTCTGAAATAAGGTTGAAAATTGTTTCTGAAAATTCAACATTTTTTGTTTTATGAAGGCGACGTCAAAAAAAAAAGTGTTTAACTTTCAAATCATGAAGCTGGAACACTTTCACACTAAACATCTGCACTGAGTAAACTCCATCTTTGACTGAATCCTGCAGGAGATAGTTTTTGTCTGCAGCTGAGATTCGAGTCCAAATGTTTGCAACAAAGCCGCGCCTTTCATTCAGCGAGAAGCTAAATTCATGTAACTAGCAATCCTTGAGTTAAAGAGAGTCAGCAGCTTCTTCCTAAACATAAAATACAGACGTTTACATAAAGCTGCTCCATCATCACTTCTGGGCCTCCGTACATGTGTGGTGGTGCCTGTCTGCAGAGAGCCTCAATTCAAACAGGCGAATATGATGGACATGGACGTAGCGCCAAAGAAGAGAAAATATAATCAAAGAGAGGTGAAATGCTGAGAGCATAAAGTGAACCTTGTGTTGGTTTTTACCGTGGACGTGGAGTTGGTCTGCTTCCTCTTGGACAGGCAGGTGACAAACACCAGCGGTTAGCTTGTGCTAGCGTGCTAAATTATCGGCTCTTCCATCACAGAGTAGGTACTAACAATAAACGTACACGTCACGTCCTGCAGGTAGTGTGCACTTCTGGTGGCGAGCAGCCCAGGAGGAGGGGCCCAGTTTGAATGTTGTGTTTACAAACTGTATCGAACATTTCTACTGACTCCACCTTTAACTGTTTTTTCCCTCCGTGAGCCTCTGATGGAAGACGTGTTGATCTCCACCCCGACACATCCCAGCATCCGTCCACATTACCTCCAACGTTGTTTATTTTCAGAACACATAAAAAATGTGACTAACAGTACAAACATTTGTCCAAAAACAGCAGAGACTTACATTAAAGTAAAACAAAAACAAAGCTATGAAAAAAGTATCCGTTATGAATAAGGCCATCGATAAAGTTATGTACTACAACGAGAACATGTCGTCGTTTACAGGGTTTGAGTGGAGTCGACACTCGTGTGTTTCAATTACTTACAAATATGTCAAAGAACGACACGGTTACATGTTACAGTGGTCTCAGGTTAGATCCACAACGTACAAATGAGTATTAAGATTGGGGATGGAAAGAGGGAGGAGGGGGGAAGGGACACCTGTCTTACATTCCCAGAAAGGAATATTTAGATTCAGTGGGAGTTTGACCACTTTGTTTCAAAATCCAAAATAAGAGCAGAAGATTGATCGATCCGCCCAACGAAGCATCCGAGCGCTGGGCGGGATCAGAGAGCGATAGACTCGACTGTGGTCGGCTACATGTAGAGGTAACGCTCATCAATCACAGTCAGAGCTCACAGTGTTTGGATCTCCCGGCGCCCGTGAGGAACAAGTTTTATTTGGGGCTGGGGGCAGATTAAGGGCCTCTGGTATGAAAACAGTGCATGTGCTTTAAAAACAGACGCTCCAGAAGACTGAACGTACAAAAATATCACCTGTGATTTGGCAATTTGTACGTTGCACGTTTGGCCAAACATTGGCTCTGAAGTTGCTCTGAAGGCTGCTTCAAACACTTAATCTGACATCAACTTGAAGGTTTTAAGCCACTTTGCTGGAATTTAAGAATTGCACATTTAAGAAAGCCTGAAATGTGAACACAGCGAGGTGGAGAGGGAGCAAACAGACGTCAGGTCCGCTACAAGGACAGCCCTTTTCTCTACTGGTGTGGCTCCTGCACACAAATCAAATGTTCTAATCGTTTAGTGACACGAGGGGAAACAAGCGTGTAAAGATGAGAGGGTGACTGACAGGCGCCGAAAACAAAGAAAAGGGAAAAACAGGACAAATAAAGAAATAAGAATGGGGGGGGGGGGGGGGGGGGGGCGTGATAAAACAGTAGCATAACATTTACAAAAGCTCTTCTGAAGCTGAACAGGACAAAATCAAGAAGGTGTTCTTGGCGGGAAAAAGGCAAAAAGAAGACCCGGCTGTCACATCGTCCCAGACTGAACCCTGCGTTTTCGGAAATCGAGGAGTCAAAGGACATTTTGGTGCATGACTTAAAGTTCACTGACTTCGTCAAGATACAAGAATTTTGAACTACGATATGATTTTGATACCACAGCATCAAAACTAGAAGTCCAAGGCACCTGATATTGGTTCATCTCTTCTTTTCAATCTTCAGAAATTGCAGTCGAACTCGGGCACACTGTCTAAATTGCACAAACACATCAGCAACTTTCAAGTTCCTACAATGGTGGATGTGTCTTTATGAAATTTAGACGAGTGTGCCCGAGTTTCCCTCCTCTCTAATGCAGCCGTCGTATGGAATAGAAGTACTTGTTCGAGCTTTGGTTCTTTTTAATACTATTGGTCAATAAAATAACGGAGATTGTTTTAAAACAGGTGGTGTTGAAATGTATCGAATATTTGGACCTCACTGAGCAGAGACGTGGAAGAGAGCTTCATTAACACACGTATTGCATAGCACATGTTTGCTCAAATGTCATTTTTAAATGGAACACAGTTGTAACAGTTGTTGCTATCCACAGAGAGTGACATTAAAAGATGCAGGGTAAACACAGAGCCCTTCATCGGCTTCATTTAGACCAGAAACACTTTCAGCTTCAACAATCTGGTTCAAACGTTACACGAGGGTTTTTGGAAGCCTGCTGCATCGACGCAGAAACATGTTATCATCTCAAAACACACAATCTGTAGTTAGCGTTAATTAAATTGAGGCCAGCTAACAGGCACACAGAAATGCACCTTTGGTTCAAAATGACGCACCGCTTGAGTGTTTTATTCGGGAATGTTTGAACTTCCTTGGACTCACTCGTGCGCCTGCGTCTTCCTCATAAAGAGTCAGATTCAGCGTCAGCAGGCGAGGCACAGAAACAACCAATCAGGGTTAGTCTGGGACAAAGTGATGTCGGTGACAGGCGGGTCTTCAGAGGAGGTTCTTCATGTTTGATTTGTTTCAAACTGATTATTAAACACACACAACCACACACACGCACATACGTTACACACAGTCAGAGAACATCACCGTGTTTTCACACTGAAGTCCATTACAAAAACCAGATTGGTACTGCACGGTCTGATTTAGGGAGGGGTGGGGTTACAGGTGAGGATGAGGGGGTGTGTGGGTGGGGGAGGGGAGGGGGGGTTTCTTATAGACTGACAGGAGAGTTTGAAGAAGAGGCAGTGACCGAGGCTTTGTCGATAATCGTTAAAAAGGTGTTTCAGGAGAGAAGGGGCTGAGGGTTGGAGGATGAAGTCCAGCAGGTGGGGGTTGGGGGAGGGAGGGAGAGGTGAGGTAGGGGGAGGGAGGGATGGGGAAGACCCAAAGTCGAGATCACGTTTGGTGCTGGGTATAAAACCAAACTGGCCGTCTTGGCTTGATGAAAGATCTCGAGGTGGGTTTGAAGACCACGGCGTCTGTGTGAAAGCTTCTTGCAGTCTTGAATATTAAAACTCCTCCTGCTCCTCAGTGTCCGGTATCACGAAACCCTCCTGAGACACAAAGAGAGAGAGAGAGAGCGAGGCGGAGACATGAGTCTGGAATTCATTTATACATCATCAAGCTCGTCATCTCTTTGGAGCCAGAAACCCAAAAACCAGACAAGGTGGAGGGAGCGTTGGTTAGAAGTCTAAAAGCCTTACACGCCTAAATCCCTCGCTACGTTTACAGGATGTTAAGAAAAGTCGATATTTCATGTTAAGAAATTTGAAACGTGTTATTCGGACTGAAATCACACTAAGTTGAATTTCTCGAAGTTTGACTAAAACACCTTGATAATGCAGCTAGGGATCGATTTATTCTCGTCCCAAACTTGACAAGGCGCCGTGAGCGTGCTCCACAGTTCCTGCGCCTGGCTGTGACCTGGAAGTCGAACAGCATAAGAAAGGAAGAAAGGGACTAAAACACCTCGATAATTGGAGCTGGCGGTCGATTTACTCTTGCATGCATTCGCCTCAAACTTGTCGAGGCGTTCTGAGCGTGCTCCACAGTTCCTACGTCTGACATAAATGCGTAGAAGAAAACAAGACGATGTAATCAACATGACGAGTGTGAGAGTGAGAACCACGCGTTTTTGGACAGACGAGGAGACGCACTTTATGTTGCGTCAGCTGAAACGTACTGAGCTGTAAAGTTTTACATATTTTCACTGATTGACAAACAACCAGTTCGCCTCTTGTTAACTTGTTTGTTTGGTTTGAGACGTTATAGGTCAACCTGAAGAAGGTCCAACAGTAACTAGCTGAACGGGGGCAACAAGGACAGTAGTTCGGTTAAATGGCCTAATCGAGCTAGAACCGTAGCTCAGCTGAACCGTGCAGGTAAACGTACCGAGAGTGATGAACTACTAGATTAAAAAGAAACTAAAAGGGGATGTGATTCTTTCCATCTGTAAGGGTCGTGCTGTAAGGGAAATCTAAAGCGTCAAATCTTTACACTGAACTTTTCAAAGAGCAATTTATTTCTTCCTAAGAATTTATTTCTAGGGCACTAAAGCTAAAACATTCAGATCAAAGAGCAATCAATCGATGTATACAGCAATAAGTTTGTATAAATACGATTTTTTTTTTATCTCTTATTCGGGTTAGTTACGTATTAGGTTTTGTTAAAGGTCATTCATTAGTGTGATTGGATGTTTATTAAGGGGGTGTGGCCACATGGAAACAGACAGTGACACTCGTGGTTCATATAAACACCTTGTTAGCTCATCAGACAAGAATCCCAGCCTGAGCGCAGCGACTTTTAGTTTGTTTCCTGCAGGTTCAACGACAGACAGAAAGTGCAAGTGTAGGCTTTAATGCATCACAACACAGCTCCTCATCTAAAGCCTTCCTAAGAGTTTAGTAAATCTACTGATGGAGAGAATGAGAGATGATTTTACAACAGTTTAGATCTCATTTTCTCCATACAGGTCACGGGAGGGGTCAGTACAGTTATCGTTCATGTCTGTAGAATCACACCCACAGTCAGCGTTCAGCCTCAGTGAGGGAGCCGCATGCCATTCCTCTGCAGGAATTTACAACGGCATCAGCAGTTGTTAAGAGCAGAACAAATGGGCTTTAATCCAGTACTGAGCTAAGAACAGATCACACAACATTTTGTTTAGAGGGGGGTTTAAAGATAAGGCCGGTAGTTCCCCACAAACTGTAAACTCTTAAGGGTTGATTACAGACTGATCTGTGTTTAAAAACTTCATGTTTTAAAATGTTATAGTTACAAATATAAGGAAGAATGTGTGACTTTTTGATCCAGTAGATGTCGCCCTTGAGCACCAGCATGAAACCAAAACAAACTGCTGTCTGGCCACGCCTCCTCCATACTGAAGCCTTCGCTCTCCTCCAGAGACACACCTCCAACCCCCCCTCCACTCGTGTTTGCACGAAGGAGTCAAGTGCAAGCAGCGGACAAATTGTCCTTGGCTCAAGCTGCCTGAGGTCTGCATTGTTGTGTTAACAGGCTAATGTTAGCGCTCTTTAGTTAGCTCGTAGCTTCACATTGTAAATTGACACAGAATGAGCGTGATCTAAAAACTCTTCCGTGACATCCAAATAATCAGTGAGTATGTTCTTCTTCTTCTCTCTAGTCCTTGACTAAAACAGCTTTTATACACAAGGGGAGGAGCCGGCCGTCCCGTCCATGTAAACACGGCTCTGACAACAACACAGCCAGCGGGACTCGAGCTTCTCACTCATTGTAGACAGTCATGACTCAGAGACACATTTACACAGGAGAGACTGGATTTCTGAGTTATTGATGCAAGTAAAATGTCGCACATTCTTCCTTTAAGACATCCTTCTAAATAATGTTCTGTCTGTTTGAAAAACGCGATTAATAAATTATTTTATTGAGTATTTTTGTTGTTTTTTATCCGTAGTTCTGATCATTAAATTAAACCGTCAACTTGTTGCTCTACAGAATGAACTTCAGCATCACTTAACTCTCCTAACAGCGTTAATTCATCTGATTAAAAACAGGTTTCAGACTCACGTCTGTGGCGTAGAGGATGTCGATGATCCTCTGCAGTGTCGGGTCGCCCTCTCCTTCCTTCTCCTGGCAGATCAGCTCAATGTTCCTCAGCTTACCGAAATAAAAATCTCTCTCCTTCTCCATGTCCTGAATGGTCGATTTCAGCATCTCCATCTTGGAAGAAAATAAAGAAGTTTTGTCTCTACTCCTCCATGACAACACAAACACTAATTATTGTCACATTAGAATATTTGCTTGGAGCTGGTGTTCTGCTGACCTCGTTCAGGAGCTCCGCCCTCTCCTCGTCGCCTCCTCCCATCCCCGGCTTCCTCGCGCTGACGTTAGACAACTTGGGCGCTACCTTGGCGACAGGCGGCCTCTGAGGAGCTGAGGACACACAAATAAAGAAATTCATAAAGAAGTCCAAAGCAGTTTCAAACGGTCTAACCCAGCAGACTAACCAGAGCTCTGACCTTGACTGAGGGCCTTCTTGGGGGGTTTGTTGAGCGCTGACGGGGCGGGTCCTTGGGGCATGGCATCCTGGCCCTGCCTTGCCTCCACCGGGTCGTACTCCTTTCCATCGTAGTTGGCGTCAAAGAACTTCTTAAACCACTGGACGAACTCGAAGTTGTCCTGGAACTTCCCCTTCACCAGTTTGTCTACTGGAATGATCTAGAAGTACAAGCAGAGAGGGAGAGTAAAGACCAGGAAGTGCGGACATGAATCTATGCGCCTGGTGGCTTCATGTTTAACGAGCTTTCATTTTTCTGTCAGCGTCTTTTATGAGTTCTACTGCCTGGTGTCATTAAATGTTCAGTATCACTGTCAATACAGGGCATATATACTCATCTCTAAAATGAAACCTTTTAAGGACCTGGCACTGCTGCATAAAACAAAACCTGCAACAATTCATTCTTTATTAACTGAAGAAGCTGTGGACTCAGCGTTGACACAGAAAACTTGTTAGGATGCAGTTCAGTTGTTTATTTACACAACGAGCAGTTACAGGAACTCCTGAGGGAAAATCTTAATGCTCCACAATGTTCACCCGTTGTTCAATAAAACAACAACGGCTGTCCTCGGAGCATTAAACACAAATCTGTCCAGAATAGAAGCGTCAGTGAAAAAAGTAAGCAGCATTAAAACAAAAGAAACAAGTCAGAAGGAAAAGCTCAGCAGTGATCACGATTAATCAGCAGTGGAGGAAGCTGACATCATCGGGCAATACTCGCTCACAAAGCACCAACGAGGCCAAAGTCCACCCTGCCGACACAATGCCGGGGTTTATAACTTTGAACGCCAGCACACTGATGTGCCAAACATGTTCAAGTATCTGCAACACACATCGCTGTGTGCAGGCATTTCAGAGACACATCTGCAGTAAATAGTTGAAATCGACAGACAGCAGGAAGGAAGCTGCCCCATGAATAAGTTATAGGAGCTTCGTCAATAGTCCTGCAGGCTGCTGCATGTTCAGTCTAAGAACAAATGATGACTAAGCTGCATCTGCCCGGCCCGGCTTAATCTGCCCTGGCCCCCTGACAATAAATATTGGGACATGTTGTTCTGATCTGCAGGGGTTCATAATGATTTAACTTTAGAAGAGACTTAGAGGAAGACATTGCTTTACAGGGCTGTCACGATACCAGAATTATATTCTTCCATATGATACTAGTACAAATCAAACGCTATTGAACCCGTTTCGATACCACAGCAACAAACATCGACGTCCTCGGCAGCTCAAATGAAGAAAAGACAAGTCTGGGATCTTACGAGACACTAAAGGACTTGAGAAGTGTCCGGATTTAGCGACCTGTGGATCTGAATGACCACAGCTGCTCTCTCTTTTGCTTGATGAAACTTTGGGTTAAAATTATGACTGAATCTAAAACTTTTGTACTTATCGAGGGAAACTGATGTGATAGAAAATAAAACTGCTAGCCTAGAAGGACACATCAAATGTCCCCCTGTGGGATCCATTGAGCATCTTCTGTGATACACGCCTGTTTACGAGGCAGCAGCTGGACTTTGTGTATTTCAGACAAAACATTTGCTCATGCTAGGTTAACTACACCCTTGTAATTTGAAGCTGCTGCACTTTACTGCACCGACACAAAGCATTGAATTTGAATCTTCAGCACTGAATTCGGGTGTTGTTACTTTTTAAACAGACATACGCAGAGAAAACAGAACAGAAGCAAGAGTGAAAGACGAGCTGACAAACAGGCACGAAGACGCAAAGTGACTCATGAGCTGATCAGCTCAGCTGGTTGGGAGGGGACGACACGTCACGCAGGAACAACAGATGATGTTACTATTAAAACATGACATGAAGCTCTGTTTGAACAATCAGCTGTGAATAGTTTCCTGTTCACATAGTATCACATCATATCAGTTTCACTTAGACGTCTAAGATGGGTCACATTAGTTGTTGAAATTGTCATTTTAAAGCTAAAACAACTCGAAGCTCGTCGTCCTTTCATTTTTAGATTTTACAGCTCACATATAAATCTGTTTTTTAATCATTAAAGTTCTTTTTTGTTTTTTGTATTGTTTGACATCCAACAGCACTCTGCAGCTTTAAATATCACAAGGGAACATTTTTGTCCTAAACCAGCGAGTCTGTCAGATCATGAGGTGCAGATGATGCATCACATTATGAGCGAGCTCGACCTAATCTGTTGGAAAAGTTAACAGAAGCGAAAAAAGAACAGTTGATGATGTATAGATATGATGAAGATCTAACACGTCAAAGTGCAGAATAATATCCAAACAACTTCTATGAGTCAGTGGAGCAGCTTTCCTGGACGTTTTGTCAGCATACGATTGACTGGACCTGCAAGCATACGTGTAATGACCATCAAAAACAGAGAGAGGCAGCGTGCCAGTTTGTGCAAACACATCGGCAGAAGCACGGGGTGAGTTTGTTGAAGACTTTGTGGCTGTATGTGCCGAATCTGTTACCTCACTGGGAAGAATAAGAAAGCTACGTCTGTTTCTGGTGCAGCGTTGTAAACGAGGAGGAGCGTTGCTAGGAAAGGAGAGTATAGCCTCCATGCAGGTGACAAAATGCGGTAACATTGTAATACACAGAATGCAGAAAACTGAATTAATTGGTCCCTAAAAAAATGTTTCTGGCCTCTAAACCCTTCATTTCGTCTGAAGATTTTTTTATCTTTGCCCGACAGTAATTTCAGAAATCCTTTCATACACTTCCAGACTGTCTGTACGTGTGTAGGGGGGTTGTAGATTATTTTTTTACTTACTTTGTCAACTGCCATCTTTTTGAAGGAGAGCTGCAGGAGCTTGTAATTATGGATGTATTCATGCTCCAGCTTGGCACCAAATTTAACTCTCTTCAGGGGCACTGAGTTGGGAAACAGCATGTCCATGAACTGGCAGTAAGCAGCACCTGGTAAAAAACAACAACACAGAAAGTACCTTAAGTTTATATTTCATATTACAAGTCCTCTGATGTCTCGGATACAGGGAGGGACTGAGTGTTTGCTGTAGGTTTAAAATCTGAGAATGAAGGACGGAGCAAGACATTTTCCATGTGGACAATAATCGTAGTTGTACATCCTTCACTGAGCACGTAGACATGGACTTGAGGATCCCGGTTTGGATCGGGTTTTTGTGTTTGATCATATACACATTATATCCTGATTTCAGAAATCGGGAGAAGCCCTTATTTCGTTTTTAGAAACCGGATTTTGCTACCTGGATAAGTCCGAAAAAAATTGGACACGGTGTCATGTACACCCCTTACACGGTTTCTGACAGGCAGCCTAAGCCAAGTGACGTGTCAGCGAAACAACATGGCGGTGGCAACACGAGCATCTTACTTCTAATTACGAAGAAACTGAGTTTTATTTTTCGGAAATGAAAGAATTAAATATAATTGGAAGCTTAGATGAGAGAACGCATCGAAATGTTGACATATTCAAGTCTGTGGTGAACAGGCTACAGGACGCCGCCTTCCCAACTCGTATGGTTACCGCAGTTTGTGTTGTAAAATAAATAAATATCACAGACGCCTGTGCAAATAAGAGGCAGTATTTAGAAACCAGGATACTATTACATATCATGTATAACAGGGATATGAACAACCAGGTTTCTCTGTGTTCATTTAAACACCGTATCCTGAACATGATCAGAACCAGGATAACCGGGACACTGAAGTCCATGAAAACACACTCACTGTCTGGAGATGAAAGGGGAACTACACAATCGATGGTAAAAAGAAAATCCTTTACTTTTGTTGAAGGTCTTTCCCCTTCAAAACACAAGATTTAGATTTCATTTCTTTTATACCGCAGAAAGAAAACCCTTTTGATGAATATGTCTTTCAACCAAGGATTAAAGGGACGAGCTCTGCAGGCGTTCACTGCTCTGACACGCCTTTTAATTACGCACAAAAAAATCCAAGAGCTGGATATTAACAAGCCTGAGAGAAAATCTGCAAATGTACAATACCTGCATGCACATGTAGACATGTGTTTAATAACGGACTGAAGGATGTTAGCAGTTCAATAAGACGACATGTTCCAACAGGACGCCTCCGTCACACTTTGTTAGATTTGATATTGTAAATACACTTTGTAGCTCTGTGACACTTCTCGTATACGTCAGATAAGGTCAACATAAATGCTGCTTATATTTTTAGGCTCTCTGTATCTGTTTATTGATTCTTTTACGGATGCATCTTCTCTGCAACTGCTTCACAGCCCATCCTTCACCGGCCACAGCGGATCTATCTTTCAGCACCAGCCTTGCACGTTTCGCTTCATGCATTCATCAAAAAAAAGAGAACAACTAGAGGTCAAGGTTCAGGCCGCTTGTAACTGTCAAATTGTTCAGATCAGTAGAACTCCTTCAAAGTTTTGAGAAATAGAAGGAGCCCTCTCCTTTGTCTTGTGCTTGCACTGTGAGATCTGAGGACTGTCGAGGTTCTTAATTTACTGTTTGAAGGACTGTTTTTGCCTGACATTATGTTCCCTGTGGTTAGGTTAAGCAAGCCCCAACTAGACCATTTGAATCCTGATTTTGGGCTCGATTTGACCCCCCACAACATCAGGAGGGCTTGGACCGATTCGAGGCTGATCAGCCCCAAAGAGGCGTCACTACGATTATTTTACTGCTCCCCATAGAGTCAGAGCCTCCCTGATATGGAATCTTAAACATCCAATATGTTTGATATTAACAATTTCTGAATTGTCTTGTGTGTGCATTCAGAGGATCATACTGTGTGGCCAGCTTTAGACATAAGAGCAGGTATTCTACCAGTACAGGATGAACCCTGATTGATGAACGTTGAACATGAGCCAATGCAGCACAGGAAACGGACATCTTTAAAAGTCTAGTTATTAGTTTATCTGATACATCCCTCACCTTAGAGTAGAGTTAACATAAAATCACGGTGTGCTGTTTGCTGGCTGTGATTAATTACAGCTACACGTTTAATAAAAGCTGCACCTTTGATGAAACAAAGCCTTTAACATGTATCATTGTCACATTGTCAACACACTTAACGACTGCCCTACTGTTCCACAACACCAGGCAGTCACACAGTCATGTAAAATATCAACATGCTTACATCGTTCCCTGACGCGATCATCGGGCTATTTCAGAACGTCTGACAACTATCTGTTAATTAAACAGAACTTACCTGAGCACAACATTTCTATCTTGGTGAGGTTCATCTGTAGAGACTCATTGATCCACTCCAACATGTCGTGGCGACTTAAATTGTCGCTGGTCACTGAGGTCGAGTACACGTTCACAGCCATGGTCAGTCACCTGCTGACACAAAGCAGAGAAACATTAGCGTGATGAATGTTTTATCTGTTAGCGTGACTGGTGAAGCAGACAAACTTGCTCATCACAGCAGGAATGAAGCAGCACGTAGCCGGTGTACTTAGCTTGATTATTGATGCTGTGATGTTGTTAAAAGGCAATTTTCACAATAAACTAGTTTGTGAGCAACACAATCAGAAACATGTAGAGCAAATGTGCAGAGAATGTCATTTCCACACCAACAGAGAAGTTAGTTTACTCTCTTTTAATGCTAAAACGGAGGCTGCAGCTCACAAATGTTCTCATTATGATGAATCAGCTGAGAAGTTTCTTTAATCTTTATCTGAACTGTACGTCAAATTATTGTATCGTTCAGTTTCCAAAGCCCAAGTGACTTTCCCCAACAGTCCAGGACCTCAAACTGTCCAGTTCAATAGCACATAAAACAACAGGAGCACATAATCACATTTACAAACTGGAACTTTGTTGACTTCCTGAAAATAAGAGGACCAATTGTTCAAGAACCAAACTAAAGTTGCATAACGGCTGAAACCTTTATTCACAGTCCATGCTCGCATCTCTAGAGTAGGCAGGACAAGCCACTTCCTCAACAGCTGAAAGTAATGCCTTGAGGCCTCAATTTATTCAACACAGTGTTTTACTACGTCCAAACTAACAATATGACCTTTATCGTTAGTGAAAAATGAATGAAAGAATTTACAACACGTTCTCAGGATCAACACTCTTGTTTCTTGTCTCAACTCGAGTGTAAAATTGCTTTTACTGAGTACGGTCCCTGTTGGTTTGTTTACATCTGCTTTTTTTCTGTATCTCAACATTATTTCAAACGAGGGAAACCTGAATGAATTCGGATAAATTAATGCTTTACTGAAATATACGAGTGGCTTGTCATTCTATTAAAATCTTAATTATGATACTATAAAATGATATTGACACACGTTTCGATACCATGGCAACACCTAGGAACCTAATATTAAGTAAGGCCCCATGTCCACCTAGCGTTTTTTTCTGAGCGCCAGCGTCTTTTTTCAAATGGTTTCAATGGGTAGAGAGCGCTCGCAGCAGAAAGCGGCCGCCTGGAGAAAAAGCGCAGCAGCTAGCGTCTTTTTTCTGAGCTCTCTGTCTTTGTTGAGCGGCTGTGATTCTGTGTAGACAAAAAGGGGGTTGAATGGTTGCTCGCTGTGGTTAAGGTAGATGATTGATTGTTAAAAAAAAAAAAGATGCTGATGGTTCTCTTGGAAATGGGGAAAACGTTGTACACAAAAGTAGAGGAAACCAGGCACTCCAATCAAGAGCATTTAGAAAATTAACTAGGAAATACTTAAGACCTTTATTATAACAGCTAAATCATTTAAAACGCAAAATATTTTTCTAATATCATGCAAGCCTAAAGTGTATATAAAAGAGCAGACTGCATTTATCAGGTTTGACTTTCTCTATTTTCATATCACAATATACATCGCAGACAAACTATATCTTAAAGTCTGTTTTATCCATATCATGCAGCTCTATTTTGGTCAACAATGAATGTAATGGTTTCGGTATCCAGGCTGGATCAATGAAACAGGGCCCGGTTTGAAACGTAGAAGCTAACGGTAGCGGACAGGCAACTCATGCTGCATTCACGGCCTGCTTGGATATTCCAACTGTCTAGTTGGAAAGCCGTTGTTATGCAGATAAACTGGTAATTGTATCTCGCAGGACAATGTAAAAATATGACAGATACACTTCCTATGCTGCTGAATTTTCTACCCACCCTTTAAAATTCTCTACAGACACTTAAGAGTCAAACACTGGTTGCTCCTAATATTTACGGAGGCTAATGAAAATGTGTCTTTTATCGACTCTATAGAACAATAATAACGTTCTTAGTAATGTTAATATAAGTCTTTGTTATTGTCTTATCTGAACCGTGAGGGATACGTTGTCATGACAGATATGTACCCAGAATTAAGACAAACCGTTTAAAGCAGTTCTGCTCTGTGTCCAAAAAATGTAAATAGTTATTATGGTAACATTACATTTCTAGCATATATATACAGTTTAGGTCACTGTTAACAACTAATACTAACAGCCTCTTCCCATGCTTTCAACAGTGAAAGTTGTAATTCTGACATCATTTCTGAAAAACACATTTTTCCGATTATTTCGGGGGAACTTGAACGCACGGTTAGCTGCCTAAATAGCTTAACTAGCCTAGCGATATGAGCACTAAACTTAACCGTTACCATCTGATAATCGCTAAAAGTAGCGGCAACTTGACTTGCATTACCATTAAAGATGTGGTATTAATTGATAACGTTGATATCACTGGCTAAACACCATCACCGGCTAATTTGTGACAGTTTTTCTCGCAGGCATTAGGACGTTTTCCCCGCCCTGAAACCGACCAAGCACCCCGCTAGCTGACGTTAGCTCGCGACTCCAGACTGGGATAAACTTCCAGTGACGTTACGAGCTCGTTTGTTACGTCCTGTTATCCTGATCTAAACCCACAGAAGTGGACCACACAGCTAACGACTCCTAGGTCGGCTTAACTCGAAATTCAAACGGCCACATCCCGGTTAGGTTCCTGCTAATCACCAGCTAGCTACATCAGAGCTAACAGAGGCTAAGCTGCGGCCGCTTCACATGCCGGTAAATAACGTTAAATGTCTCCGTGTTCAGCAGCCGTTCACCGTACCTGAAATTGATTCGCTCTCACGGTTCTCGGACGCGGTGGTTTATTTATGTCGGCTGTGACTCGTAGTTGTGTCGCTGTTATTTGCCACTTCTGCTTTTCTTCCCTTCGTCTTGGCAGTTCACGTTCACTCTACCGGCAGCGGAAGAACCGTTTTGATGATGTCACGACGTAACGGTTAACGCCTAGACGTGACGACAGCGTGATGAGCGTAACTATGGATACCAACCAACTTAATTTATCATATGCGAATGATATCGTTTCTTCTTAAAAGTCACTTTTGTTGTGTTTATAGTGTTCATACTGTTAATAGTGTTGCACTATCTTGTTTGTGTTGTGGAAAATATAAACTCTGTTGGTGAACATGCTTCACACACACACACACACACACTAACACACACACACACACACACACGGGCTGAAATACACACACATGCACAAATAGGATCCTATGGACATGCTCTAATGGAGAGATGTCAGAGTGAGGGGGCTGCCAATAGCGAGCGATCCTGAGCTGATGGTGGGGGTTCGATGCCTTGCTCAAGTGGAACCTCGGCAGTGCTCAGGAAGTGAACTGGCACCTCTCCAGCTACCAGACCAACTTCCAGATTTTATCCCCACCGGGACATGAGCTGGCGACCCTCCGGTTCCCAACTTAAGTCCCTACAGTCTGAACAACTGCCACCCGTCATCTTCTCCACCCCGTCAGCTCAGATCGCAGCATCAGCCATCGTCCGGTCAACCCCACCAGTCTTCACAGTTTGGTCTCTTCATCCTTCCATCCTCAGAGGACATCTTCAGCTGTTCCGCTCAACCCCATTCTTCAGTTAGATCAGCTTCTCCCTCTCATCAACCTCGGATGACATCATCAAGCATCTTCCGGTCAACCCCAGTCTTCACAGTTTGGTCATCTTCTTCATCCCTACAGCCTCAGACGACATCATCAGCCTCCACCACCAGTGTCTGGACTCTATGGGGGGATAGACCTTCCTGCCGCTCAGGACGGACATCTTTGATCACCCTGTCTCCCTGCAGAGTCCAAGCGCCAAAGATTCTCGGACAAGAATTCAATATCATATGTAAAATAAATATTTATCTTTGAATCATTGACTTGTCTCTCCTGATTGAACTTCTGTTTTAAAGTCTTTTCTTTGTCAAACAAGACTCTAACGCTACAACTAAACCCTTTTATTCTTAAAATGTAAAAAGAGAATAAAACTACAGACGTCAACTTTTAAAATGCTGCCAATAAGTCTCCAAAACTCTGAGTTAGAAAGAAAACAGGATATAATCGTGTCCTTAATGGAAGCTGTAAGCATGTTTGTTAGTGAAAAAGTTCGACATGTAGGATTTCAAATATCAGAAAAAATGAAGCGATTGATCGAGTTTTTCTTCTTTTATTCGTCCGCAGTAACAATCGCTCTGCCGAGGAAGTTACTCAGACAAACATCAGAACAGTCTATGTTCAAATATTTACTGTATACATGTAAAAATACTAAGTGTCCGTCTTTAACATACAGTACAGATGATACAGACCCCTCGTTCAAACCTCTGAATCCATTCCCCTCGAGTCGATGTGCAAAAACACTTCAAAAATCTCAAACAAAAATGAGGGAAACAATCGTCAGTCGGTACAAAATAACTGTACTCTGTTATATTCTCATACACCATATTTAGTCAATGACCTCAGAGGTCATGAAGTAGTCATTACAACACTTTATAAAAAACATTTCATTCAGGATTTAGTCGGCATTGACAACAATGCTGATTTCAGTCAACTGGTCAAATTAAAGATGGCAGCATAATAAGGCATTGTCAGATTATAAATTCCTTTGACTATTAAAGTTGAGCATCAAACACTTCAAGAACAATGTGTAGACGGGATCTTCCAAGTCACAAATATACTTAACGATCCGTTTTGTGAAACATGATGTGACTCCGTTTGTGCTCGATGAACACACAGAGACACTATTTATTTTAAAGGTCACATATTCTCCTCCTCTTCAGTTTAAATAAGTCTCAGAGCTCCTCAAAACATGTGTGTGAAGTTTCTTGTTCTAAATCCACTCTGATCCTGTATTTGATCATGCCTATAAACCCCTCTATTTCAGCCCTGCTCAGAACAGGCTGTTTCTGTGTCTGTAGCTTTAAATGTAAATGAGCTGTGTCTGACCACGCCCCTCTCTGGAAGGGCTCGGGTGGCTCGGGCTTTCTCGCTCCATGCCCTATTGTTTACGGTGAGAAGGCAGACTCAGAGGGCAGAACAAACACCTAGCTGTGGGAGTGCCACCCACCTGGGGGAGGGGTTACTGCCCTTTGTGATGTTATGAAGGGAAAATCTCCAAACGGCCTGTTTGAGCACACATTTTCTGAAAAGTGGAGCAGGCAGAAGACGGAGAGGATGGACTTTTCTCATCATTGGGGGGTTTGTAGACAGACTAGAGACACATTTGTGTGACCTTTAAAACACTTTTTTCAAAATAAAACATGATGCAGATGACAGTTAGTTCACATACAGTTTTGATCATCAGGATGGCTTTTGTTATTTAACACCCTCAACAGAATCCTCAAAGTTTTGTTCTTTAAAATAAGTGTAAAATACGCAAAATATACAATTCATTACATCCTCCTGTACACACATAATAAACTTTAAACTTGATCCATTTGAAGAGTAAAACAAAAGAAAAGACAACGATTGAGGGACGGGAAGAGGCGGTAAAATTAATGGACGGATGGATGTCTGTCAATTGGATGATAAGCCATAAAAGCTTAAAGCTTCTGTGAGGAACTTTAAGTTTGAATCGACTTTAGCGCCCCCTGTGGATACAGCGGTACATTGTATAAGTTTTCTTGAAACTACAAACATGATTAAATATCTGTTAAGCAGTGAGAGCATTTGATTCAACATGATTCACACTTAGCCTATATTAAAAACTGTGTCCTATTAAAGTAAAGAGCCCCTCTACGCTCCTTTCTGACGGGGAAAACGTCCTACTGTGAGGTGCATGTGAGGAAACAAGCAACTCAGGAAGACTTGAGGGGGCAGCCTGTCCTGAATTTTTGTTTAAAGGAGTGCATGATAGAGTGCAAATGAACACGTGGCTTTGATCCTTGAAAGCTCGTCTGTGAGTTAAAAGTAAGAGTACAGGGAATTAATGTTGTTTGTGATATCATACAAAACATAACCAGCCTCCCTTCATCTCAGCTGCTGCAGTTCTGGAGTGGCAGGAGAGGATGGGGAGGGGGAGGGGGAGGAGTTGGAGGTGGAGGACGTGGTTAAAGGAGGCAGCTCCTTACAGGCGAAATAGTCCTTCAAAGGAGCGAAGAGGTGACGGATGACGGGCACGCTCCACGCCTTCCCCAGCACCTTCTGCCTCTGCTGCCGGTTCATGTCCCTCACGTCTGTGTAATGTTTGGGGAAACCGAAGATTCTGGTGATCAACAAGGGAGGAAGAACACATGTTAGCAGAGTTAATGTTATGTAGAGAAATGCTACAAACACACACACACACACACACACACACACACACACACACACAAAGGCTTGTATTACACACACGCACAAACAGAATCCTTTGGACATGCACTAATGCCGAGGTGAGAGAGTGAGGGGGCTGCACACAGACAGTAGGGGGTTTAGTGACTTGCCACCTCAAGAGTGTCCAGGAAGGGATCTGGCACCTCTCTAGTAACACAGCCTTATTCAATACCCCAACCCAAGTCACAAGACTGAGATACTGCCCCCCCATTGATATCGGCCCTGTTGACAGGCGTCTGCCAATTCGCAAAAAATGTGTAAAGAATGAAGCTAGACACACTGCAGTCCGTTGATTGGTCGAAAGAATCGTCACTTCCTGTGACAGAAGTAATAAAGGACAAACACAAAACGTGCCATGACTAACCTCGTCAAGCCATACAACTAGAACTATAGAACGACCCTTATTCTGTACCCCCTCTTAGTACGCCAACAATCCCACTTTCAACACACACACACTTGAACGTAAGTATTTAGGGGCCTACTTCTCTAGCTCTGTGATCCAGAGGTTGTCCTCCCTGCCGTTATAGAGGACGGGCAGCAGAGAGACGTCTTTGCCCTGCTTCAGAGAGTTTCTGTTGGTGGTGATCGTCCTCACTTTCGAGACCTGAGAGAAAAACAACATTCACTCTGTTATTATTTATTCTTCAATGAAGATGTAAACCATAAGCACAGTTACAACACATAAAAGTAGAGGGACTGTTTAAAAAAGCAGCAGCAGGTTAAGTCACTGACCCGGGCCTCTCTACCGATCTCCAAACAGTCCTGCAGAGTCAGCTTGTCACTTTGGGACGCAATGATCGGCCTGCAAAAACAAGCACGCAATCTTTATTAATCTGAAAACAAACAGGACTGTAGAATATAAAGAAACACAAGAGAGGGGAGACAACACATGAAAGAAAGCAGACAAGTGTTCAAATGCAAAATTATTCTAAAGAAATCTTCACAGGCAGCTGATCCTTCACACCACTTAAGCCCTTTTCACATCTGCACTCCTGAAAATATCTAGATACTGTAATATCAGGAGTACTGCTCCGGATATTCTCCTGACCTGGCTGTTCACATATGCACCTCACGGTGGGAGACTATTCCTGTCAGACAGGAGGGGGGGCGGGGGCTCTGCTGAAAAAATACTAGGGGTCCGGCAGGAGAAACATCTGTTTGCGTTCACACATGCAGCACCTCCTGGAGATATCGGGTGTTTTTCAGGAGTTTTCTGCAAGTGTGAAAGCTCTATAAGAGGGCTAACCAATCATCCTGCAGTTAAGAAGCCATAGGACGGATTCGAACCCGGACCGCCGGCTTGGGGGACTATAGCCTCTGTACATTGGAGCCCCATCCTTCCATTTTTTAAGAGGGCAAGAAAAGGTCTATTAAGGTTTTGACATAGTCATTTAAACTGCAATATATCAGAGGTGAGATTCTCTGGCCGAGCCGGGTCGGGTCAGGATCATCACAAATACGCTGTTTTCTTACATAAAACATGCTTCCCTGTTTCACTCATGAAGATCTCCTCTGAACAGATTTCAGCCATTGAGCCGATTTATTAAAGTCTGGATTTTTTGGGCCCGACAACATATTATTCCATTCAGAGCTACAATCTGAAACTCTTAGTGTCAAGTTATTTAACAACTTTTATTCATCACGAGTTCTCACCTGCTCATCCCGGGGATGTTCCCCCAGAAGCAACGAGATCTGTGTGCAGGGCTGACATTGACCGCATCCACCAGCACCGGGTTACACTGTGGAGGAATCAGATATGAAGAGGCAGAGTAAAAGAGGAGAACTGAAACAGAGGAGGAGAAAAGAAGGAGAAGTTCAGGTGTTAAAGCTGCTGCTAAGATCCAGCAAATGTGCAAACCTCGAGGAAGCGGCAGATGTTGACTTTGTCGTGGGTGTTCATGAAGACCACGTTCTCAAACAGCCAGAAGAACGGCCTGGGGTCTTCCTCTTTGGGCTTCAGCAGCTGGAGGATGCGGTAGAACTCAAAAAACAGCCTGCCGGTGCCCTCTGCAGGAGAGAAAAGGGAATTACAGCAGAACAGAAAAGGTGCATGCTCTCTGAAGATAGCTTTTTTTTGGGTAAATTTAAAACACACAGCCAACTTACTAGATGAAAAAACTAGTAATAAAGGTGCATCTTATACAACTGATTTTATGGTAATTTAAACTTAAATTGATGCACACAAAAAGACGCTGCATTCATCTGTTAAGATTTCCCTTTTTGTTTTTTTTAAATCGCAATTCATATCGGAAAAAGAAATAATAATCGCATTGTCAGTTTTTCCCCAAATCGTTCAGCCCTCATTGAAAGCAGCGTCTGTCTACTTGGCTTGACACTCATTTTAACTCTCCGATAATTGATCTAAAGCGATCATATGTAGACAACAGATACGTACCATAAAGGCCTTTTCTGTACGGGTTGACGATGGAGAGGTCGTTGCAGGGGCTGCCACCAATCAGCAGATCGAAAGGACCCCACTCTTCGAGCTGGATCGATAAAACAGGACAAATTGAGCCGACCGTCATTTCAGTGACTTCAGTCTTTCTGTACTGCATCTTCAAACATTAACATTGTTCACTCTCTGTACAGAAGTGAAGTAAGCAGCGTGCATGAACATACGTGTTTCTCCGTGATGAGGCGGGCGTCTCCCACATGGATGATCTTCCTGTCGTGGTTGACCTCTGCCACTGCTAACGAGTCCTCACAGACTTCTGAGGCAACATACTTCTCTACTTTGAAGCCAAGCTCTTTCAACACAAAGTAGCCTAGAAGAAGTGACCATAGACACAAGTTCATATAATGCAGGACACCAGAAAAAAAAATTGTTTTTTAATTTGTAAAAGAGCAGAAAAGTCTCCCATCCTATCGTTGACATTTCAAAATTCAGGACTCGCAGAGAAAGGATGATGGATACATGCTTCACTCTGAGAGCTTCTAACCACCAATTCCCACATAGTTCATGAGCGCTGCATTAGATCCTTGCCACTGTTTTGACCCAATGGGCGGCGCATGCCCTGCCCCACGGGTGATTCTGGAGCGTGAGCCCAGCGGAGTGCAGTCATGATCAGCTGTACACACATCACAGGAGAACTACAAGATCACAGGAGAACTACAAGATCACAGGAGAACTACAAGATCACAGGAGAACTACATAATCACGCTGGAACAAAGAGAAAAACGTGCAAACAACATGTTGCTTTGTCTTTCTAAAGAGGATTTGTTGTTCATTCAGCGCCTGTTTGACATAATGTTGATAAAGTGATGGAAAGATACGATCAGGAGTCCGTATATTGTGTTTTATTTTGAAACTGACCGGACGCTCTGTGCGTTTCCTTGTCTGACTTCCTGTCCAGCTCCTGATCTATTCAGTCCAGCTTGTCGCATGCTTGCAGCGAACAGCAGCGTAGTGCGCGGCGCTGGCAGACCGTGGCGCACACGGAGTATGTGGACATTGGCAGTAAGAGGCTCCAGAAGCATGAAACCCAACCCAAAAACTACGAGTCTCTTTTATGACTAACAAAATGTGCTTTTTTGGTGTTAGGTAACAGAAAAGTAAAACGAGAGATTTCAAATAAAAAAGGGAACTGAAATAAACTCAGTAAACACCTGGATGTTTTTGAACTACAATAAAGAAATGTTAACAGTTTTTGTAAAAGCATTTGACTTCTGAAGAACCAGGGACCAGGTCTGTGTACTCACCTGTTGCTATGCCATCGAACAGCGAGAGAACTCGAATTGGTCTGCGACAGTCGGCGGGGATAGACGGGTAAACACGGTGAGGCTCCTACAAAAACAAAGGTCAGAACAAAGAGTTTACTGATCCGGCCCCCGTAGAGAAATGATTAATTACAGAAAATATCTGGCAGGTTAGTTTATAGAGAGAAATTACATCACAGATATAAAACAAAAATGTAATTTAACTCTTCTACCACTTCTTCTATTACTAAGATGCAAAGTATGTATTGGTAATTAATTTCTTCAGATGTAGCCAGACGTTAAATGTTTTCAAAACTTGAAATATTTCAGGGTTTAGTAAATATGGAGATCTGTTGGACACTCACAAACTCCATGGCGCTGTTGTTGGCGAATAATTCCTGCACACGGATGCTCCAGTCCTCTCTGGGGATCAGAGCACCGTGGGGTTTGCGAGGCTGACACAGGTAACAGATCCACGGGTCTTTTTCCTTCAGCTCATCAAACGTCCCGGGACCGACGAGGATGTTCAGACAGTCCGTGCAGTAAGACCTGTGAAAAGTGTGGGAGGAAGATGAAGAGGAGGAGAGTGCGATGAAAGGAAGGGAAACATTGGCTGATTGAAACGAGAGAAATCAGGTGAAGACACACCAACCTGCAGCAGCTGTTGTTGCCACACAGAATGACCTCCAGTCCGTAGCAGCAGATGGTGCAGTAGGACTGATACCCATCGTCATCATAGCGATACAGAGTCTCTGTTAAGTTATTCTGCAGGAACACGGACAGCGGTTAGAGACTCGTACAGCACGTTCACAGAGGAACCATCGCTGCTGCTGGTAGTTAAAATAAAGAGAAGTGAATGATCTCTTACTTTACACCCGGAGCACAGGCTGCCTTTAAACAGAGGATGGGATATCTCCACGTCTTTAGTGGCACAACACAAACAATAGCCTGCAGACATGTATGTGGAATCAAAGATGGAGTTGTTTTTAATATCACAGGTTTAACACACGTCGGAAGAAATGGAAGGATTTAGAAATGAGAATGACCTTCGATGTCCAAGTTGCATTTCATGATTTCCCGAACCGTCCACTCTGCAAGACAGAAAACAAAAACACGGCCGGTCGCTTTACAAGTTCTGCTTGCTAATATTTGTAACAGCTTTGTTTTTTGACGTCAACATCCAAACATGACTTCAATAGAACATGTTGCATGACACAAAAGTGAACTCAAAGTTCTGTAGATCAGTTTTGGATTTCACAAAGTAATTTACTGCCCACTACTCTTGCTAAGTGTCACCAAAAAAAATCACAATGTTTCAGTCCGTCTGAACCTTTGTCAAGTGTGTGTTGACTGTTTGTTTGCTTTATATATAAATTCAAATGTTCCACTGATACAATCACAATTTAAAGGGGTACCTCTGAACTTCTGGTCCGGCTGAGTGTAGACGCTGGTGGTTTGGTCCACCTTGTTGTACGTTTTGGTGAGCGTCCTCTTCTTGTACGGCACAAAGTCCGGTGACATGTCGGTATCTAATCCATCAAACAAGCTGATTTTCTTCTGTTGAACCTTCCCTCCTCGTCCCCAGCCTCCTCGTCCCCAGCCTCCTCGTCCCGCTGATAATTCTCCTCTGGATTTCTTCTTCTTCACGACTCCTTTAGCGCCCTGTCCTGTAGAATCTAATTCTTCTTCCCCTGCAGTTTTACTCCCTCCACCGGCACGCTTGTTGGTGGACGTGGAGGATTTGTTTTTGAGCTCCGGGGTGTTGCCGCTCTTGCTGCTCATCGAGGAGGAGGACGACTTGACAGAGTTATCAGAAGCGCTGGATTTCAGGAAGAGTTTCTTCTTCACCTTTGGTTTGTTGCTCATCTTTTTAGTTACACCTAAATGGAAAACAACATACAAGTGACCATTAGATATTTCAAACAACAGCGAAGAAGAGTCAACTCTGATTTGTTAAATCTGTTGAAAATCAATCAGTGATTACCCAGCTGAGTCGTAACATCATAATCTTTACACATTCCTCTAAGCGTCTACACATCCTTCTAACTTTGATTACCTGAAGCAAAGGTCTGATTTAAACTTACTGTGTGTTTGCGCTGAAATCTGCTCAGAGAATAATCAGCAAAGAGACGGAGACTACAGAGGGACTAAAGTGAAACAGGAAGTTTTCATCGACTCAAAACCTCCATTTACATTCTCCACGATACCAAAATAAAATAAAAAAGCTGCATCAGGATTGAAACGGACTCAGAGTTTAATCCAGTGGCTTCACTGTCAGCAGTTAGTTAGGGGTTATGTGTCCAGTGTTTGGCTGCTTCACCACCAGACGTGATGTAGCCTGCGTTTAATCAGGCAGTACAGAGAAGTTAAACTGAGCTGCTCGACCTCAAACTGTTTTACTTCCCATAAAATTAATCTTTTTCAAATTAGGTTCAGATGAAAATACTCGACGCAAACACTGATTCCAAAGTTTATAAAGAGGTTTGGCTCCCAGCGTCGGCCTTTTGATGCAGTGTTAATTTTGTTAAATCAGATGTTCTCACCGTTTGTGGCACCAGCTGGTTTGAATCCATCCGGCCCTGCAGGAAGAAATCCTCCAAAGGCCCAGTCCATCATCTGTTTCAGCTGCTCGTCTTTGTCCGCCAGATCAGCAGAGAACCGTTTCTTACAACGCAGAGCTGCCTCCTTAACACACAAACACACGTATAAGCAGGAGCACGACAATGCATCACACAGAACTGAAATTGAATTGAAAGCCTTTAAGAGAGGATACGAGATAGAATAAGAACGCTACTCCTGTGCATCAGTGTCAAAACGACACACCTGCATAAAGGCTAAAATCACACGTGTGTGATCCTGGCAGCTAAAAGGACAACCAAGTCAGAAAATACACACACACAGACCTGCAGGGACATGAAGATGGCCTCTCGGTAGGTGATGAAGACGGCGAAGGAGTTGGAGCAGAAGTGCTTGGCGAAGGCACCGAATGGTTTTAGATCCTTTACACTGACCTGGAATCAGAGCCGAGAAATCAGTGCAGGGAACGGAAATCAAATACAAATTCTTTCAATTTGGTTTTAGGGTCTTGGAACAATTCAAACGCCAAACTCAACAACATCTGACACAATCATTGATGTTGTAAATGTGCGCTGGGGCTTTGTTAACGACATGGTGCTCATCGTGTACCAAACACAAAGATCAGGGTGGTCGATCTGACTCACCTGAGTGGACATACTCTGTCCGTACCACCACACCATCCTCTTCCCAGGAGGTTGAATCTCCTCGGAGGCTACAATGATGGCGGGCCAGGTGGAGAAACCGTCCACCACACCCCAAACCAGAATTCCCTACACAACACAAACACAACAGGTTACACCGTGACTACCGACAGTTTCTGACATCGAATACGAGTGTAATCCAACACAGCAAGAGCACACAGTTAAAAAACAACCCTGAAACAATCAGAAACAATTGTCGGTCATAAAGATTGACTGTAAATATGAATGGCTGAAGCCTGAGTGAGGTCACCCATCTGTTCCTGCACGGGGCATCAATGGCGGTCTCCATGCTGGAAATGCTGTCTCAGCCTAACTTTCAGTCAACCTAACGACAGACTGAAAGCTGGAGCTGAGGCGGGTTTTAAGCCTCCTGACAAACCGTTACACCGTGCCCACCTGTATGTAAGTCTTCCTTCCTGTTCTTAAAACTTTTGTCCATAAACTAGCGTCACTGTTTTAAATGCTCCTCAACATAATTGACCCTCAGTCATCTACTTTGGGGAACGCTGATTTAAATTAAGGAGCATGTTTTTGACATTTTGCTTTTTCTCTCATTTTCCATGACTGGAATTAGGTCATCTGTTTTCCAGGTTTTCCAGAAAGCGTGGAAACCCTGCTATCGTAGAAAAGCTTCTACGGACGTTTACATATATCCAATCTGTGTTGGCTGCATGGTAGTGCAGTGGTTAGCGAGGAGGTTCCTGGTTCAGATCCTCGTTGGACAGGAGCCTCTGTGTGGAGTTTGCTTGCGCGAGTTCTCTCCAGGTACTCCGGCTTCCTCCCACAGTCCAAAGACATGCTCAGTAGGTTCATTTGTGACTCTAAAATTGCCCGTAGGTGTGAGTTTGAGCGTGGCTGGTTAACTGTCTCTATATGTCAGCTCTGTGTACTACCCCATTACTGGTTAATGAACACTCAGAAAAAAACTTGAGGTCTTTACCACATATTTTGCCGGATCAGATGAGTTGATTTTTGAAACCACGTTGTCATCTTCATCGTCGCTCACGATGTAAACCGTCTCAGCCACTGGAGTCCTCTGACCTGCCAATCAGAGACAATCAGCTGTTTAATCTGCTGCTCTTTAAAATCTGATTATTTCAGGTTCTTTGCCTCCAGCTCATCTTGAAAACATTTTCATGCTGTTGTTAAAATGATTTACAAATTTAATTAAGCCATGAGACTAGTGTAACGGGTTAATAATGTGGAGCGCAGACTTTAATGCAGCTAACAGAGACAGCTGACCTCCGTTTGTCATTATTTTACAAGATTATTAACAGTAATTCACATTTCTTACTTTCTTCCTCGGACGGTGAGTTACTCGGACGTATTTCGGATTCTCCTCTGACGTCAACTTCTTCTAATAAATGGAAAAGAAAACAGGCTTGATTATTATCAACGTCTTTTACCTAAAGGCCCACACCAAGGAGACCGTCGGCCCGGCCCATGAGTAGCGACGGAACTAAACACACAGCAAAAACTAGGGCGACAATCGCTCACCGACGGTACAACTAGGACCAACAGCCGACGCTCTCCTTGGCCTTTAGTCTGGTTTCATCTCATCCACAAAAAAACAACACTAAAGTTTTCATTATAAACGACCTGTTTCATCATCGCCTCGTCTTGGAAACAAAGGTCGCTGACAAAACCTTCATCTTCCTAATTTTCGTTACTTAACCTCTGAGTCCGTCTTCTGGCCAGGTGGGCTAACTGACTTATCACCTGGGGTAAAAAACGGACCCTACATCTTTGCTTTACAGGAAATACAACCATCATACAACCATCTTACTTTCTGGCTCCGTCCGTCTTTTGGTGGGATATTTTTGGGAGTCTTCTACGACGACCACATCTGATAAACGGAGAAAACAGACACTCAGGTTATAACCATCACCATCTTTAATAACTGTGAGCTCTACAGCTCATCTTCTTTATTACCGAAGTCAAAGTCAGACCATGAAGCTGGGACAGACACATGTAACTGTCGGGATAGTGGCGTGAATCTATTGCACACTCGTCTTACCAGAGGAGTTGTCCGTGTAGTCGGAGTCCTCAATACTGACGTGTTGTTTGACAGGAATCTCCAGGACAGGTTTTGTCTGAGAACTCTCACCCTCCTCCGATGAAGATTCCTTGTCACCTTTTTCTTTTTTGTTCCTGTCGCCATGACTCGCATGTCCATATCGCCTTCTGCGCACGCGGGGTCGCCCTGCACTCCTGCGTGGTTCACGTGGGGCTCTATTTAAGCAGACCTTAAGACAGGAGCAAACACACAGTTATTCAAATTCACAACATACCTATGAAGGAAATAAATGATCACAAACAACTTCATGAATTCTTGAGTTCCTTTTGTGTCCTAAAACTTGAATTCAAAGCCGTGCTTTTGTTTGGATAAGGCGCCGTTAGAGAAAGACTTTAATTACTGTAAGATCCGCTGCATAAGACGCACTTTTAATACCTATTATTTCATCTCAGAAGTTGGCTACGTCCTAAATATCTGTGCGACCAATATACCAGTATAAAAAATCTATTTAAGTCATTTGAGCTCCAGAAGGAAGGGGCAGCTATGGAGAAGGATCTGTCCCCCCAGGTTCGGCGCTTGGTTCTATGTGGGCGAGACGAGAGGCGTTGGAGGCTACGAGAAGGAGTGTGACGGTGGAGGAGAGCAGACTGTGGTTTCAAATGATGAAAAAGAACTGGGCTTCACTGCACAGAGAACCCAGATAAGCACTACAAACATGTTTGAGTGTTGTTGGTACGCTCTCTAGTCATCCTCCTGAGAAGTTTTAGCTTCCAACACTTACCTTAGCCAACACGTTCTCCGGCTGTAGAGAGCCCGGCAGTGCCAGGAGGGTCATGACGAGTCTGCGCAGAATGGAGTACGGTCGGATGTAGAGCAACATCTGTACAGACAACACAGGAAAAATGTTGTTGTGACATTTTATGTTCCACAGCAGTTTCTCTACAGAGGCTACAGTTTGACCAATTCATTCATACTAACTAACAAGGATTGTCACAAGACTAGATTTTAAACTTTCCAACGACACGAAGAACATTATTTAAGTTTTTTTTGTCGGGCTTATCATTCCTTCATTTTTAGAGATAGGACAGTAGATAGAGTCAGACATAAGGGAGAGAGAGAGAGGGGAATGACATGCGGGGAACGAGCCACAGGACAGACCCGAAACCCTGGCCATTCGATTGGAGGACTCCATACATGCAGCGCACACACCAACCACTAGGCCACCGACACCCCACCGATGCCCATTATGATGCAGCTGCAACAATAAAAGAAGTTCTAGGCACTAAGTATTGTGTACGTCCTTTTTCTTAATTACCAAAATGTAGAAAATAATGTTTAAGGTTACATATTTTGCAAAATCCTCTTCACCATGTTTCTCTAACACTAATAAGTGTCCCTAGTCGGTCTACAAACCCCCCAATGATGAGGAAAGTCCATCCTCTCCGTCTTCTGCCTGCTCCACTTTTCAGAAAATGTGTGCTCAAACAGGCCGTTTGGAGATTTTCCCTTCATGACATCACAAAGGGCAGTAACCCCTCCCCCAGGTGGGTGACACTCCCACAGCTAGGTGTTTGTTCTGCCCTCTGAGTCTGCCTTCTCACCGTAAACAATAGGGCATGGAGCGAGAAAGCCCGAGCCACCCGAGCCCTTCCAGAGAGGGGCGTGGTCAGACACAGCTCATTTACATTTAAAGCTACAGACACAGAAGCAGCCTGTTCTGAGCAGGGCTGAAATAGAGGGGTTTATAGGCATGATCAAATACAGGATCAGAGTGGATTTAGAACAAGACACTTCACACACATGTTTTGAGGAGCTCTGAGACTTATTTAAACTGAAGAGGAAAAGAATATGTGACCTTTAATAAGCAACAGTACGCGCCTCTTAAAAAGCTTTGTTAAATAAGTGGGTGTAAGTCAAATCTGTTGTGTTTTTCGGTTTACCTTTTTCCAGTTTTGGTCTCTGCCTGGTCCACTCGTCTTCTTCTCCTCGACCACTTCAATGACCCTGACGTAGTCCTTTATTAAGAGTTTATGTTCTTGAGATCCAGGCTCACACAAACCCAGATGAAGCCCAAGCTCTGACAACGCCTGCTCACGTAATTTACAGTCCTGAAGGGAAAACAGATTTTAAATATACAGTATAAAGCTACATGTGGCGGCACTTTCATTTAACAGAAAAAAATCTTCTTACTTTGGGATCTTCTGGATGTTTCAGCATTTTGGTGATGTTCCTCAGTGCCATGTCTCCAAGCTGCTTGGGAAGACTCTCCACTAAACTCTCTAGAGTTACTTTGTAGAAAGTTGCTGCATTTCTCAGGAACTCCTTCCTCTCCTGTTCCCCGAGATCCACGACTGCAGTGGCCCACAGGAATTCACTGGCTCGAGGTCCTATGTCAAGCTTCGAGGGGGGGGAGCCGCTTATTTTCATCATTGAGAAGTTGCAGGTCTCGACCCCTGAGAAACTCCTGTGTCCATGAGGGCTCCAGGAGACTGGATGTGTAGGTGTTAACAATCATGGCGGCCAGCTGGAGCTGCAAAGCCACATCCACTTTGTCCTGTTGTTGCATTTCGTGCAGAGCTCGCAGGGGCTCCAAGGCACTTGAAAGAAACAGAAAGTGCAGCTTGACTTTATGATCCATGAGTTGGTTTCGGATCTGGTGAGCGTCCTGCCCCGCTGACTTAAAATAATCCACTAAAGCCCTCCACTCATCTACCATCCTCTGCACAGAGTTGATGATAAACGTACACTGTTCAGAGATATGAAGGGATGGGTTATAAGCCCCTGCATATGCGAATATCTGTTTCAGATTCTTATTTGAAGGGCAAGTGGAGTAGTGATGATGGATGTCTTTGACCAGGTTAACCTCATGACTAAAGGAAGCCAAAAGTGCAGCCTTGCAGGCTCTCTCGGCCATCCCAGGGAGGCCGCAGAGTGATAAAAACTTACTGTTGACAGTTTGGAGCTTGGACACAAACACCTTGCTCAGTCCTGGATTTGGAGTGTTACAGTAAAACATGGCGAGGTAGTAAATAGGAAGGCCACTTTTTTCTAGCGAATCAAGCAGAAGGCGTGCGTCAGTGTTTCCAGTTTCTTTGCCCATGACAGGCTCAGTTTCCGTCGTCGCTGAAGGATCAACGCTCATTTCTCCAGTTTCTTTGCCTGAGACCGACTCGGTGATCGTTTTCGCTGGAGTGTCAAAACTCATCTGCAGAGTGAGAAGCGGCCTCACAACTCTGACCTCTGACTTCTGGTCAAAGTAGCCAATCAGAACGACACTTGTGGTCTGTCCTTCACCCAGCTCCACCCCCATATACAGGTAAAGGCAGTAAGGTGTATGATAGCAGTCCTGAATGATATCTGAGGGGTGTGTTGGACTCAAAATGGCACGGTGAGTGTTTGTATTTGCATTAATGTTGGAGTCCCCACAGTACCTCCGGATGAAACACAACAAAGTATCACTGCTCGAAAAACTAGTCCCTTGATTTCCATTAATCACTGCTGCTGCTGCCTCTTGGTCCGCCCTGTTTATGTCCTTAGACTGTCCACAATCTCCATTCACAGTCGTCTCCATTTTCTCTGCTTCCAGCTCTGTCATCACATCCACGACGTCGTCCTCATCTGATATCAACACAATCACATCGTCATTCTTGTGTAAACCCTCCGATTTTTCTTTGCTTTGTACTTCCACTGTTTTGGCATCTTGAGATTTCTTCACATTCACCCCTGACGTCTGGAGAGGGGTCCTGGAAGATTGACCTTTAAAAAAGAAAGTAAAAAGACAATTAGCATGCTGATGTAATTTAAGTCCATCACATGGAGCAGGTAATATGCTGGCTTCATATTCCTTTAAGATTTTGAGACGTTGATCTCTGCCACAAAATTCAGGGATGTGCAACAGTCGTCTTTTTGTCATTATTTTTCTCACAGCCTGTCCTAACATTACACGAGCATTGCATCGCGCATGATTAAACGCTGGCTGTCCACACTGCATCGGTAAAATATTTCAGTCTTTCTGTTCCCCCTTCAAACAAAACATCTAGTGCTTTTGTATTGCAGGTAGACACACGGATGTGAGGCGCTTTGTATTGGCGAGCTGTTCAGTCAAATCACAACACTCAGCGACTCGTCAATGAACGGCTCGAGGTGAGCTGAAAAAACGTTTCTCTCTGGTGTTGACAGAAGTCAAAGTTCAACATTTCAGTCACGGATGTGGATATTATTTATGCACCGTTATCGTCACTTTATAAAACAAGCTAACGAGATCTGCTGAGTGTCAGTGCCGTGTAGAGCGGCGTTACAGGACGTTGTGCACAGACTCACACTGACCGCTACAAACCTGAGTCAGCAGGAAGTAATCTCAGTCCACCTCTGGCCTTTAAGGGATCGTACTCTTCGTGTTTTCGGTTCTCTTCAAAGAACTGTTTAAACCAGTGCAGGAAGGCCAGACCCACCAGAGAGTTCCTCTCCACCAGCGTCTTGATGGGGATGTACTGGAGGCAGGAAAGAAGGGGGGTTTAGTCTCTCCCTGGTATCAAAGTAGATAACCCATTTCAAATATCTCTAACGTATTTATTTAGTACACAACTTCATAGTTGAACCATCAACTTGTCTGTGCTTGCAATGTGACGAACAGTTTTTGTGATTTCTATTCTGTAGTTTCTTGTTTATCGGCCAACATTCAGTGATATCAATAATTCTGCAAAGCTTTAATATCTGGCGGATTTATTGTTAAGGCTTTTACCTGTAATGAGATGATATGAGATGCTTTTAGATTTCTAAGCCGTTCCCCTCTCATGTAACAATACTCACTCTGCGCACTCCAACTTTTCTGAATGCATCCCGCAGAATACTGAAGTTGCAAAGACAGTCTGCATTGTTGTAGCTTTGGAACCGGACCTTGGAGAGCTGCAGCGACTGGGGAAAACACCAGTCCATCAGCTGGCAAAATGCTGCACCTGGAAAGCATACAAATAAACTCTAAGAGGAACTGAGGACAGGCAGGTTCAGCCACACATAGACGATACCTGGGCAGGCCGCCCAAGAATATTTTTTGCCACCCAAGAATAGTTCCCGACCTTTTTTGGTTTATCAATAAAATCAATTAAAAGCAATTAATATATATACACAAACTAATATTAGAATACAATTACATCTAGAACTAAAACATCGAATTGATCAAATGTCACATAGTATTGATATGAAGGCAAAAGTTTCTATTATAGTGTCAGACTGGTGCTTGGTCCGCCATCTTGGATATGTTGTAAGCATTACACTGAGATGTCTGCAGCATTTATTTCTACGTCCTGTCTTGCCTTCTGTGACCACACCCCGACAGGAGTGATAATATCACGCTGTGAGGGTCATGTGTGAATTAGCAACTCAGGAAGATTTCTGGGGCAGGTTGTCTAAAATTTCCAAGAAATATGTGTTTTCGCAAACAACTTGTGCCGTCTTCATTGTCTCAATGGCCGCTCGTTGTCCAGGCGACTCAAACCTCTGAAACTGCATGAAGCACTACAATAGCAGAACTTGTGATTTCTTGTCAAAACAACTACCTGCATGCTGACTTACCTGTGCACACCTGCTCCACTTTGGTGAAGTCCGCCTTTAAAGTTTTATTGAGCCAGCTCAGCAGCTCATCACAGTTTGGTGCCCCCAGTGAACTGGCAGTGTCGTTCACTGCCACAGTGACGTCCATCTCCTGAAGGGATGGACCTGCACAGACATCACAAAAACACGTCCGCACATAAGAGTCAAAATGTGGTTTACAGGTTTAAGTGCCTCTGGACTCCATGACACTTAAAGAACTGTAATCAAAACTAGCACACAACTAACTTACTTTGGGAACCACACTATTTTTTTTGATTCATACAGTTTTAAATTTAAAAAGTAGAAGGGGGGACGCCATTTCTCTAGTGTTTAGGGCACACACCCCATGTACAAAGACCATGGTCCTCTAAAGCTTTGTTTCTACCACGCGGGCTGTTTCAGTTTGGTTTGATTTGATACGCACAACTATCTTGCTTGCATTTCCACAGCCAGCCGAACTAGCAAGGTTAGCGGAGTGTAAATGTATGCCGTCGGCTACGTAATAGCTTGACTTCATAGCAACGGACACAGTGTAGCCCGCCAATAAATTCAACAAAGATGAAGAATGCTCATTTTGCGATACCGTTAAAATTGCGATTAATTGTGCATTCCTAATTTGGGGAACACTGGACTTGTCACGTGCTTTCCACTTCTTGAAGAAAAGTAAAGAAGAAAGAAGTGCTGCCAGTTGGGGCCAAGTTATTTTTCGAAATTCAAAGTGTTTGCTGAGCAAGGAGATTGACAAGACTCCAAGAAAGAAAAAGGCTGACACTTCATCAAGGGTAACTGCACAGTAATGAAATGTAAGGCTTTCTAAGACAGCTTTTAAACCCAAACAAATACAATGTAGTACTATTTGGGCACCACATGACGTCTGATCTTTTCAGATTACATGTGGGACATGATGGCTTTGATTATTGTCCCAAGATACAAGAAATACAAGACATGTATTTTGCATTTAAATGGTGCTCAGAAGTGCAAATGACTTGTCAAGTGAAGGAGCAATTCACAGAAAGAATATAGGATCATATAAACCTGACTAGATGCTGTGAATAAGATAAAGACTTTAGGCATGTCTCAGTCAAGATTTAAGACTTTTTAATCAGTTGGGTCCTTTTAAGGAGAATTGTCTGGAAAAAGTATTTCTGTAGTATGTGTGCTGCAGGGTGAGGTCATATGAGAGAGAAGCTACTGCTGTCAGGAGAATCAGGACATGTTGCTGCAAAACGTGTCAGAGTCAGATGATGTGGGAGATGAGTAAAAATTACTGCTAAGACAACAAGTGCAAAGTAGAAAAAGAGCAAGCAATGTGCCTCAAGCAAATCCCGACTCAAGGCACACACACTGTCCAAAAAGAACCACAGGGGTGGAAAGTCGATTGTCAAAGGCTGAAGCCTTTAGAAGTATAGGGACCGTGAAGGAAGCTTTGACTATTCATAGGGAAGTGGAGCAGAAAAGGAAGGCAGGCAGGGATTCATTAAAAAAACACTGTGATGGGTTCATTACAGTTGGATAAACATAACATAATTTGCAGTGGGAAACTGTTCCAGTCCAGCAGTGGGCGATGATGCACCAGCTATTGGTGCTTACCGCAATACAAAACCACAGAAGAAGAAGTGGGAGCAAGGGAAACGAGTAAGAAGATTTGAGCGGGTAGCATCCCGACCAATAAAATCAATGGATGGATGGATGGGTGATTTTTGAACGCGTTTGAGGTGGTTTCCCGGAACTGACACAGGGTCAGATCATAAAATGATCTCCAATTAACGTTAAGGACTATAAACAGATCTCAGATCAGTTGTTAACTGTACGCTTTATAACGTAGGGCGAGGAAGAAGCCACGAGGTTTGAATGGTTTTCTTGAGGGGGGAAAAGCGTGGATCCGGGCAATGAGGCGACAAAGAGTCCAAACAATGTGTCACAGACAATGAGCCAAGAGCTTTACAAACATACCGTGTGCTAGATTCCGCGGCTGTAATTAAATAAACACACAAAACATGACCTGCACATTAAAAGTCGTGGTTTACTAAACCAGCCGTTTTGGTCCAGACACTTGCAGTTTATCTCGGCAACATTTCGCTGCGAACCTACTACGCAAATCGCCGAGCCGGTGTTCTATCGAATAATGCTACCCCTCGAGAACACAGCGGTCCGCACGTAAAACGGTGCACAATCAAACACAACCTGTTTAAAAGTTTAATCAAAAGCTAGCCAGGTTATATAGACGCTTTGTTGTTCAACTAAATATGTAACGTTGGCAACTATACTCACTGTACGTGTAACGAACGAACCATGTTAGGGCATTAGCTTGCCAGGGTAGCAAACTTTACTTTACGTAGCGTAGGCTAGCTTGTTAGCACCTAGCACAAGTTCTAAACTCTGTCGTTTACTTTAGAACACTGCAGATTAATAACGTGGTTTAGGTGTAACGGGAACTTTCGCTATCACGCTATGTTTTCAGCTTTATATTTGAGTTGGACTAAGCGTAAAAGTTTAGCAAACATGTTTGGGGAAACTCAATGTACTCACCCTCTTCGTGTTGTTGCTGTAGGGTCTTTAAACTACTCATGTCAGTCTACTCCTGCCCACCCCCAAACAACCCCCCTAACCAATCCCGAGCCCCGCTCGGCTAGCTACCGCCCAGCCCGCTCAACAACATTAGTGACTGTAAATGTTACGTTTTTGTGCCCCGAAATGCAATACAATGATCATTCAAGAGTAATTTGTTAAACATTGATACGACAATAATAGAAGGTGGAAGATTACGTTTATTGTTTGATAAAAAATATATTGTGAATGTCATGGTTGAACACAGTGTTAGCATGCTAAGCTAATCGGCTACAGTTAGCACGATCGAACGTTTAAAGTTTAACGGTTGGAGCTAACTAGCTAACATTCCTGTAGCTAACCTGGTATCCGCTTTGTTGGTTATTTCTTTTTACTTTAACCATAAAGAGCCGTTATCATACCGTTATAAGAAAGTTAAACACATGATTGTAGGTGTTGCTGGTTGCAAATGAAAATGTGTTTTCTATCTGCTTCACAGAAATATTGACGTAAAAGTGACAAAAGGTAGCATAACGGTAACCGTTAGCTTTCTCCTAGCTTAAACTTTAGATCTCAAATGTGACCAAATACGTTTATTAACCCTTAATTGGACAGACATGTATATGTATTTTGGAAAATAAATGCATTTTTGTTATCTTGGCTAAAATAAAACTTTCATTATATATTTATTTTTCCAACATATGACCTTTGTTTCCATCTTACCATTTTTATCTTCCAGGATACATTGGGTAGTAATTTCATCATTTTACCCCTTCTTTTAAAAGTACATGTACCAACTTCTAAAACTTTATATAAACAATTTATTGGCCTCTTATATTCATGTTTTGCGTGGCGTTTAAAAAAGGGAAAAGCTGACCAGTAGTTAGCCTATTCACCAAGCCATATTTGGAAACGGTAGCCTAAAGGCTAATAACAAATCCAATATTTGAATTTAAAAAAACAAATTATTGACAACCAGAAAACTTTCTGCTTTCATATTTCCAATCCTGTGGTTCCCCTATACGCACATTTTGCAAATATTTGACCAGTGACGATGGACTGACTTTGTAGCCTACTTCTGAAAATAGGGTCTGTCCCAAACATACACTGGTTTGAATCATCAGTGAAATTAAGAGCATCAGTATTTCACACCTTTATATTATCTATAATCTATGGAGCATAAAGTCATAACATGTATGTGTGTGATTATACCTGTTTATATACCTGAGCCTGTACGTCTGATAATGTTATAGGCCTGTTATTGGTGAGAAACAGGCAGAAAGGCGTTTGTATGTTTTCTTCTTCCTGCTCCTGTCTGTTCATGGACAGTGTGTATGTATTTTGAGGTAACAGCCTATGATGTGTAACTGTGTTGGATATCATGTTTGTTTTTATCTTATATTTTGGGTAGATTTTTACCTTTAATAGACGGGTTAGCTATATAGAGACAGGAAACGAGTGGAGGTTGACATGCAGCAAAGGGCCAAGGTTGAATTCGAACGCACGGTGGCCCTGCTTTTTTCTTTTTTATTCTTCTTCTTCTATGTTCACCATAATGCACCAAAAAACGCCATGACAAATAGGAAACAAACAGCCTTAAGTTGATCTGACACACAGGTGCTGACAGGAAGTGACCAAAGGCAAAGCACAACATCGACAGTTGTTCTTGAGAGTTCTTATCAGCATCTAAATCATCCTGAAATCATCATCATTATCAAACAGTGGTAGGGACTGTCGTCTCTCAACTGGAAGGTCGGGGGTTCGATCCCCAGCTCCTGCAGCCACATGTCCGAGGTGTCCTCAGGCAAGACACTTAACCCCAAGTTGCTCCCGCTGCTTCATTGGCAGCGTCTGAATGTATGGATTAGTTAATACTGATGGACTCATCACACAGCAGCCTCTGCCATCAGTGTGTGAATGTGTAGGTGTGACCTGCAGTGTAAAAGTACTTTGAGTAGTCAGAAGATCAGAAAAAAACTTTACAAGTCCATTTACCACTAGCATTTAAAAAATACCCTCACCTGTTGTGAGCCTGGCAGTGGGATGGTATTACATTAGCTCAGAGAGCCTTAAGTAAAACCTTTAAACATTTTCAGCAAACCTTAGCAAACAATGGAAACAGATTTAAAGGCAGGGTTGGTCATTTTCTTAAACTAAAAGTAGCTTTCCCTCAGTGCTCCGTCTGCAACCACCCCCTCCCCTCTGTGCTCCCTCTAAAGCCACGCCCCTCACTTACCTGCACAAGCGCCGTTGCTCCAGAAGCGGACCTCAGCTCATCTCTTGCATTGTGTAGAAATTCAGTGGTAAGTAAACTCACAGTATACACTCTGTCATCGGTGACGCGCTTTGAGTGTGGGCTCGTGCACGCAAGGGGTAGAGAGCGAGCAGGGAGACAGGGAGGTTCATGATTGGTTCATCAGATTGGTACCTCGTGGCAGACATTGGTGGAAGTTTTTACAGACTTACAACTGCTACAGATGACGGATTTTCTTTGTTCCTTTTTCAGAGTACATGAGTTATAACTTTCTGTCAGGACCTAAAGACAATTTCAAACAAAATCTTGAAAGTGTATGTGTAGGAAATTACCAACGCTGCCTTTAAATGTTATAATCTAAACATTAAAATAATCCTTACCTGCAAACGTTTCACCCCTCACAGACCTTCTTTAAGAGTATCAAACAAAACAAGGACAAACGGCTTTTATTCAGCGGTCAAGCTGCGTTTTTATTGGGTAAAAATTATATATAGGTTGCTATTAGTAGTATACAAACATAAAAAAAATACAAAATAAAGTATAAAAATAGCACAGAATCTGTTCTTTCAAACGTGTTTGCACTGAAGATTCATCAAAAAAAGGCAAAAGAAATGATTCTAATATGTTATTCTCATTTTTAGTTTAAAAAAAAAGTTCTCAGTTATTATCACACACACTCGAAATCTACATAACACAAGGTTTCAAAAAGCTATGGGTTAATATGCTCTATGTTGTGCTGTCACATTACACATTCTTAAGCGAGCTTTTTAACGTGTAAATATACATCGTATGTGTTCTCAGTACAAAAGGTTTAAAAGAGCCGTTACGAAGAGAGATACGAACTAGATTTATTTTTGTGTGTTCTGTTTTCAAACCAACATTCAGCAGTATTAGTGAAGCATGTAAACAATCACTTTTTGGTTTTATAAAGGGACTCTAAAGTCAGACTTAGGTTGGCACTGTTCGGCGCCCGTGGAGCACCACAGTTCCTGAATGAAAAAGCTCTTTTAGAAGACTCGCCCTTTTTTCTGTCATCGGTCAAACAAAGAAAGTAGAAACACTTGTAAACATTTCTATCAATACAGTACACAAAACATTGTTTAAAAAGAGTTCCAGTGATACAAAATAAAAGCTATATATATCTCTATATACAGGGGCATGTGGGAGCAGAAAGCTACAGTATATATTCACAGAACAGAGATCCTACAGGAGGAACGGTGCACAGTCGCCCCCCCCCGTCTGAGGTAATGCCCACTTAGTTCGATTTGGTGACAGCCGGTAGCATCTCAAAATCGTCCAGGTGTAAAAAAAAGGAAATGGGTTTAAAAAGACTGCACAGAGTTTTGGTGAGTGTGGCACACATCAACAGAAGCGTTATTCAGACAAACCGCCCACTGAGTCGCTCTGCACTGCTGGAGAACATGTGAAAACTTCAGCAGACAGTACGTCCTGTCATCTCAGGCTAACAAATATCAAACTGGTTTACAATCTAGAAATGGTACTAATCTGTAATGGAGTGGTATTGTTAGTGGACCCACGCCTTCGTTTCTGCACGGCTTGAAGCTCAATGACAAATATGTATCATAACTTGAGGACTGACTCCAGTAGATCACTTCAGCAAGTAGTCACAAAACCAGCCAGGGTATGTTTACTTTGCTTTTTTTGCTTCCGACAGGTTCAAGTATTTTTATCCTTAGCGTCTGATACCATTACAGAAATGATTGCTGTGGAGATAGACCTTTTTTTAAACTACAAACAGCTGTTACAACGCTCTCCGTACAGCCTCTGTTGACCAAAACATCTTGTTCTGCAAGGTAAAAACAGCTGATTTTATGAATGATTGAGGAAAGCAGGTAAAATAACACATCTTGCTTTTTAACTGATGATCTTGTCCCTGTAGAGATCCTGTCTTTAACCTATGAGGGGGAATTTGCCCTGAGAGATGACATTGCAGACATTACAGCCTGTTTTGCGGCTGCTGGCTGAAGCGAACTACTGGAGCATCGCCAAAACTTTTCTCACTTCATCCAATTACTTTACAGTCTGAAAAGAGAAGTGTACGTATGATCATATACGAGCTTATTACAAAAGCTTTAAGTCTCACAGAAATCAGTTTGCCACACACTTCACATGCAGCTTTTTTTAAAATTTGAGGGATGATTAAAATACTGAATTATTAAGTTAACATACTGCAGACAAAAGCGTGTCCACCACACAGAACAAAGCAAAGTATCACCAGGCACCATAGAGATGTTTTTAAGGCAGTTTCTCTGAATACATCTTTTTAACATAGGAACAAAGTAGTCAGTGCTAGTTTACTAAAGTCATGTGCATTCACACATGCATTCACCAGTGTTTGCCACCTTTTTCTTTCTGCTCTTGAACAGCTGTGAAACCACGTTTGAACACTTTTTCCTGATTTTTAAATGAACTTCTTTTTGTTTACCAGGATGAGCCGCACGTGCACACTGACATCCTGACATACAGTGAGTTAGAGCACGATGCTTTTCAAAGTAAAACTTCTCCAGTAGGATGAACACCATCTTTAATCCTCCGCTGTTTTAAAATGTCAGCAAAGTCAAAACCTAATCGTCTCGGATAGTTTCAAGTATTCGTACGTAGCTATCAGGGAAGTCAACGCAGTGTAACTCAGAAGTTTCGACGCCGTCTACAGAAATATCTTTCATAAAAGTCTAAGGAAGCTAGTTTGCTCGTAGGAACTGAAAAAATACCAAAAAAATAAAATCAAAATTTTTGTCTGACAACATGAAAATAAAAACTCATCTAAACAAAAATAAAATCCTGCTTCACTTCCAGGTTCGCTTGTTGCTCCACTTGCTTTATAAACTGAATGTGTTATCATACAGACAGATACTAAGGTTAAAGGTCTTCTCCTCATCTTCAACCAACAGCGTAAAAAAGAAACAAACAGGTTTTGGTGAAGCTTCATTCAGGCTGAAGCAAGTGGAACAGCAGTTAGCCTGAAAAAGGGAGCAGGGATTGACCTTTCCATGCTTGGACTTTGGTTCAAGTGAATTTAAAAGAGTTTTCGTTTGGATTAAAAGCAGCCTGCGTGTCGCACATTAAAGTCATCGGCTAAACTGAGAGATCAGCAAACTCTGAAATGTTTTTAGGATTCAGAGCCACTAAAAAGTTGCACTTCGGGCACCAAGTCGTTGTGCATTTTCTGCAACTAGTCAGTGTTGTCAACTTAAAAACACCTTCCAAAGGCTTTTTTTAAAATCCTTTTAAAACGGCTGTACTGGCCGAATGTTAAAAAAACAAACAGAAAAGTGAAGTGATGTCATCGTTCTTTTCAACGGACTGATCAGACCCAGGATGTTGAACCCTCCCGCTCACTTTGACACTCTGGGGTGGTGATCAGCTACGGCACAGGTGATCACCTCTGCCGTCTTTGTGTCCCTCTGTGTTTAAGGGGTTTTGTTCCAGTTTAAGGCAGCAGTGCATCATCACCAGGATCCACAAAAGGCTTCTCCAGTTACACTAATTCTCATGAAACTTCCATTCTTCCTGCCAAAGTGTCCGACAGAGCAAAGAAATCGTACAGCTCTTTCCAGAAGCTTTTTTTTTGACGGCTGTTGTTTGTGGGAGCCAGCATCACCATAACAAAGCTGGTGGGTGTTCATAAGTGGGGTCTGTTTGGCTCGTGATGGGTGGCGTCTATTCACAGGCAAAGTAGTCTTTCAGAGGGGCGAACAGATGCCTGATGACCGGAACGCTCCAGGACCGGCCCAGGAGCTTCTGCCTGGCACCGCGACCCATGTTTGACACATCTGTGTAGTGGACAGGGAAGCCGAAAATCCTGCAAAGACAAACACGACAAACATTACAATCAAATGTCACGATGTTCTGTGAGGGTTCATTATCCTCATTCAGAGAGTTCTTCTGGTATTTCTTAACCTGGGCTCTTTTTCAAATACTTTGGGGTCTAAATCACAAATGAAGTCCTGAACACTTCAAAAATCTGTTATTAAGAAACCCAAGTCTGCAAAAACAAGGCCCAGGTTTAATACAGGAAATAGCCCATATGTTAATGTGTTAGTGGACGTGTTCCCTGCTCACCTCTCCAGCTCAGTGCACCACAGTATGTCCTCCTTCCCGTTCATTAGGACAGGGAAGTGTTGATCCTTCCCTTGTTTGATGGAGTTGGAGCGGGTCGTGATAGTACGCACCTTCCCAAACTATGAAACAACAAAATGCACGGTCAAACAAGTGCAACCAAAAAGTGCCATTTTGCAAGCAAGACTTCCTGACTCATCGTTCTCTACCTTTGCAACTCTGCCGTGCTCGAGACAGTCCTGCAGCTCCAGCTTGTCCATCCCGGAGGCACAAAGAGGCCTGAAAGACGAAGGAGGGATCGCATTAGTATGCTGCAGTTATCTGCTGTCATTTGCAACACTCACACAGAATATACGAATGTGCATTAAAGAAGCAAATTCAGCTCAAAAAGAGGTTTTTACTTCATACCTGTTCATGCCTGGTAGATTTCCCCAGAAGTATCTGGCGCGGTGAGCAGCTGAGACCTCGATAGCGTCGATCATCACCGGGTTACACTGCACGTAACATCACACACACAAGGACAAAATGTGACTAACAACAAAAGGACTGACAAGTACCATTCGATTGGCTTGCATGCTCACAGTATAGACGTGTCTTCTGAGAATGATTTTTCTTTGTTACACATTTTTTGAGCAGTTTTAAGCTCCTCCCGCCCGTTTACTGACCTCCAGGAATCGCGAGATGTCCCTCTTGTCGTTGACGCCCATGGCGACCACGTTCTCAAACATCCAGAAGAACGGCCGGTTCTCTCCTTCTTTGGGCCTTGCTTCGCTCAGCAGACGGTAGAACTCGAAGAAGAGCCTCCCTGTACCTTCTGGAGCAACAAAAACTCAATCAAAAACCTTTTAAATTCTCATGATGAAGCTTTTTTTAACCATACTGTGGGTTTCATGTTGTCACTTGATGAATTCATGCATCTTCTTCAGACTGTTTTCTCTTTTTAATTGAACACGTGTTTGCTGCATAACAAATGTTCTCTTAAAGTTTAACTTAAATGTGTTGAGCTGCTCCAAGATGGGGATCAGAATTTTTTTTTTCTGCTGATCCATCTTTGAATACAAACATATAATGTTGTGATGATACACAGTTTTTGTCGTAATCCCCGGATGTGGTTTCATGCTGATCTGAACGAGATGTTACAAGAACTTGGCGAGACTCAGAGCAAAGCATGGAGCAAGGTTGTAGGACACGCCCACCCCGGCAGCTCTTTAAAGGACAAGCCCACCCGGAAGCTCACTCAAATGTCCCTGCTACTGCAAACAGAGCGAGCCATTTAGAGGAAAGCGAGCATGTGGGGAGACGAGGCCTTAAAGAGACAGCAGCTCAAATGAAGTGTTTGAGCTGCTGTCTCAGACAGAGGCTGAAATAAAGGATTTTACTGACGCAAGTATCAAATACATAAAGAGGTTTTTGAGCTACACATCTCTTAACGCTGCTCAACAGGTGTCCCAGACTGACGTTTGTAATGGGGAAAGTGAGGATAAAAGATCTCCTTTACGAGTTTTTGTCTTATTAACTGCATCCACAGAGGATTCAAACATCAGGAACAACTTCAAGTCAGTTGTTGCTCGAACTCCTGGATAAACATGTGCATTTAAATCATAATAATTATACTCATAACTTTGATGTAGATTCATCAAACCCAAAAATACAAAAAGAACAGCGTGTCTCGCACCTCTGTCAGGTACCTACCATAGAGGCCTTTCCTCGCAGGGTTGACGATCGACAGGTCGTTGCACGGACTTCCTCCGATCACCAGGTCAAAAGGTCCCCACTCCAACAGCTGAGAGAGACAACAGCACCACCAAGTGTTAGACTCAGGGAATGACAGCTACAGACTAACCTATCAAGAATCCTGCAGAATCCTGTACCATACAAGCACTACACAAAAGATATTTGCCTTAATATCGAAGCTACGTGTAGTTCAACAGAATCACGATATGAACTGAAGAGTGGAGAAGAACATACTGGAGAACAGGAAACAGAATGCAGAACTTTAATCACATGCACGGAGCAGGTGTGAAAGCACAGAGACTCACACAGAGACTGAGTTGAAAGTGAGACGAGGAGCTGGAAACAAACAAAAACTCTCTGAGATGCCTATCTGATGATTCATGAGCGCTTAAGGTATCTCCCCCCGACACCTGAGCTGCTTTCAAAGGCAAAAATTCACTCAGAACATATTCATGATGAAATATTTGAGCCACCGCAAACACATCAAGTGACTTAACATTAACATAACCAGAGCTTTAATCCATGCGTCCACGCAGCACTGTATGAATAGAGGGTGTGGTCCATGAAAGTCATGTTTATAATCACATTTTTGGGCGCTTCAAACGGCCTTCTTGAGGATCTTTGTCAGCATTTTGACACTTAATATCACTCGAAACCTTCTAACTTCTTAATTTAGTTTCATCCATTTTTTATAGAGCAAGTTTGAACAGGTGAGTGAGTGAGATTGATTTCTGTTCTTACGTTTTTCTTTGTGATGTCCCGGACATCATGGACGTACTGGATCTTTCCTTCATGTCTGACAACGCCCACTGAGATCGAGTCCTCGCACACTTCTGACGCCACGTACTGGTCCACTTTAAAACCTAGGTCTCTTAGAACCAGGTATCCTGTCAACACCAAAAATGAGAGAATGCTTGTTGCAGTTTTCCTGAAGCCCAAAGTAACGCCTTCAAAAAGTTTGTATGTGAAACCATCAGTCCAAAACCCAGAGTCATTTTAGAGGACTAGTTATAGATATGAATTATCGCTAACAGTTGTAAACTAGTCTTTGCAGCTTTCCAAGTACAGATCTACTGATTCGCTGTCTTTTCTCACCTGTGGCAATGCCGTCAAACAAGGAGAGGACTCTGATTGGTCGTCTCTGCTCTGCAGGGACTGCTGGGTAAGTCTTTGGTGACTCCTGAAAGAAAAAACAAACATTTTAAAATATGGTACAATATGAAACGTTTCAACAACAAATGTTTGAGGCACTTTGAGTCCAATACAAATTTCCCAAAGCGGACAATAAATCTTATCTTACGAAACAATAAAAGACGTGATGCGACATACGATACGTTACGCTTTATTGTCCCCTTAAGAAGATGTGTCTTGGACTCAAAGTGCTGCACAGACAAAGTTACCTCGACAGTAGAATTCAAGGCTGTGTGCTCAGAAGCACTTGTACACTGAGAATAAAAGCGCTACATGTGCATGTTGTCTCTGTGGCAACAGTCATTTGAAAATGGCCGCTGTATAACCGACACTGCTCTGCCGCTTTTTACTGTACTACAATTTAAAACGAGGGAAGAAATATAAACTAACAGACGCTGATAGTTATGATAGAATCTTCAAACCTTTGCAGAATCTTATACATAACCTTTTTAGAGTGACTTACAAACTCCTGTCCGTTGTCGTTGGCAAAGAACTCCTGCAGCTTGAGGCTCCAGTCGTGCCGTTGTTTCAGCACGCCGTACTGCAGCTGTGGCTGGCACATGTAGCACCTCCACGGGTCCAGGTAGCGAGCGTTGTTGGACGCTCCGGGGTCGACCAGGATGTCCAGACAGTCCACGCAGAAACACCTGGAGGAGACACGAGAGGGTGAATACCATTCATATGATGTACGTGCCGATAGTTTGTGTTTGTATGTGTGTGTGTGTGTGTGTGTGTGTGTGTGTGTGTGTCTAACCTGCAGCAGTTGGCGTTGCCACAGAGCAGAACCTCTCGGCCTCCGCAGCAGACGGTGCAGTAGGACTGATAACCGTCGTCATCATACATGTAGGACATCTCCAGGTAGACGTCCTGAACACACACATGCACAATAAAAAATGTTATTTTCACTTAGTGGCGTTTGAACTCCTACTAGCTACAGTACGGTAGTTGAGCTCTCAGCGTACGGTGAGTTCAGAAGAACCGACAGCCAGTCGCGCTGCCCGACTCCGCTGGTCACTCGTTAACTGTAACTAAGGAGTCTTTTAATCCGTCCAGCACTCCACAAGCTTTCTTTACTGAACAATTTGCAACCGTTTTCCGTAAATGCATCATCATGACCTCACTGAGAAAAGATGTTAAAAAAGTGGCGCTGCCAGTGTGTGATGGTGGTGGCTGAACTCGTGGTCATGATGGCGTGTTCATCTGCTTTTTAAACGGGTATATTGGTCGCACCGGTACATAGGACGCAGCCAACTTCTAAGATGGTAAAGTAGGTATTAAAGTTGTTCCTATAAAGAATACGGGCCGTTGGAAATCTGAAGTTTGTCGTCATGTGTGCGTGTTTCTTCACCTTGCACGTTTGGCACAGGCCTCCTTCAAACAGCGGGTGGAAGGTCGCTGCCATCATCTTTCCACAAGAGAGACAGAAATCTGAAAAAGTACAAACACGTCAGTCAGCAGGTGGAAGTGTGAGCGTTAAATCTCATTCCTGACGGTTTCCACAAATAAATCCAAAAACACGCTGGACTCTCACCTTCTATACTTCTTTTATTCTTCAGAACTTCATTCACCATTTGTTCTGAGAGACGGAGAAAGACATTTAGATTCTGATTCAGAGAATGACAGAAATGATAACGAACTAAGAATCCTATTAGAAAAGCTACATGAAAACATGGATAAAGTCCTTTCAAAATAAAGCGAGTGTGACCTGTACCTCTGCTGTAGGACTCTTCGGGGGCGGCCTTGTTCTTACAGAGACTGACTCTGGGCCGCTTCGCGCTGGGGAAATACTCGGGCAGGGAGACATCGAGGACCTGGTGGTCCAGAGGGTTACTGCCTGCACGGAGACACAAAAAAACACTCTGTCAGGACTCAATATGTGTGAAGGTGCAGCATTTGCAGGTTTTTGTGGAAGCTAAGGCCCCATGTCCACCTGGCGTTATTTCAGGCAGAAAAGCGCTGGCTGTGCGCTCGGGAGTGTTTGCATGAAGCGTTTGTAAGCTGGAAGAAAAGCGCTGCACGTCCGTCCTGCACAGTCTGTAAACAACGGCCGCTGTATGACCCACACTGCTCCGTTACTTTTTACTGCATGTTTTTTATTTGAAATAGTTTATTTCCCGATCAGACACGGAGCAAGGAGAGAGTGGGGACAAGACACGATCTGTAGGAGGCAAAAATACAGGGAATATCATACATTTAGAAAAGAGCGCCGGTGACGTCAACAGGGCCTTTCTGAAAAGTTGAAAGATTTTCTACTTTAGCGCTCGGAGCGGCCGCACAAAAAAGGCGGAGCACTCAGAAAAAAGAAACTGGGCGCTGCGCTTTTTGTCCAGGCGGCCGCCTGCTGCAAACGCTCTCTACTCATGGAACGCAATTGAAAAAAGTCGATGATGCTCAGACAAAAATGCTCGGTGGACACGGGGCTTAAGGCTTCTCTTAGCTGCCATCACACTTTTTAATGAGGAATAAAACACAACAAGGCAGGACGTTATTTGTCCAGTGTTTTTATGTCATGTTTTACTCTCCCACGTCCCTTTAATAAAGTATCTATCTATGTAAGTACACAACAGTGGGATGTTGCTGCCTTGCTCACTGGCTGTGTGTGTAGGTTTGAGTCCCTCCTCTCCTTTGGGCAGGAAGCCCCCGTTGGCCCAGTCCAGCATGGGTTTGACCTGGTCGTCTGGATTGTCCGACTCACAGGGAGTGAACTTCTTCTCTGCCCGGATGCTGGCCATCTTCAAGCGACAGAGAGGAGGAGAGAGGAAGAAGGTCAATCTCCACGGAGACACATTTAATAAATACAGTGACATAAGATGTAGAAGACGTGTGTCAACATGCAGACGTGCTCTCTCAGTGAACCTGTGAGTTCTTGTCAGGGAAACCACACAACATGTTTTTACAACACACCTCAGATCTGACAATATGACAAAGCTTCTTTTTTTAGGGCTTTCCGTGCCTCCATTGTGGAGATAGGACAGTGGATAGAGCTGGAAACTGGGGGGAGAGAGAGCAAGGAACGACATGCAGGAAATGGACCCGGGCCGCCCACCCTCGAAGAACATAGCCTCCGTACATGGGGCACGCAAACCAACCACTTGCCAACCGGCGCCACATAGCACAGCTTTTTTAATAAACTAATGTTAGTGCCGTTCCAAGTCTAAGAGGATGAGGAGGAGGCCGACAGCGACAATGATGATGAGAAGAAGAAGAACGGATGTTCAAATAGAAAACCAGGAAGTGAAAGAAGAAGAATAGTAAGAAGAAGTGGAAGAAAAGGAAGAAAGGAGGAGGAGAAGGACAATGACGAGGTCCACAAGAAAAGAAGTGGAAGAAAGAAAGTAAAAAAGGAAGATGATCATGAAGAGGAAGTAGAAAAAGAAAGGAAGGAGGAGGAAGACGACGACGACGGCGGTGAAGACAACAATGACGAGGATGATAAGAAGAAGAAGTGGAAGAAGCAGAAGTAAAAAAGGAGATAATCATGAAGAAGTTGTAGAAGCAGAAGGGGAAAAATAAGCTAGAATAAAAAAAGAAGAAGACTAAGAAGCAGAAGTAGAACAAGAAGAAGAACATGAAGAACAACAAGATGAAGGCAGGCTAACCTTGACCCACATATACAAACCTAGCTCGGAGGTTAAAGATGAGCCGGCTTTACCCTCTTCTTCTATCTCAGTCTAAACTGTCTCGTTCAGAAAGTTTCATGTAATAAACCTTGAAGCTCACCTCCAGCGCCTGAAAGATGGCTCTGCGGTACGAGGCCAGCTTGGTGTAGGAGGCCTGACTGAAGAACTTGGGGAAAGCTGTGATGGAGTCCAGTTTGTCCGCTGAAACCTTGAACAAAAAAAACACAACCAAATAAAGATCTGAGACGGTGCACACTCCCTTCTCCCTCCCTGCTTTTCTCTTCTCCCCTCCTCACCTCAGAGAACTTGCCGTCTCCGAACCACTGCAGCCACCTCATGCCGTGACTGGCCTGCCGTTTGCTGGTAGCGCGCCACGTCACCACGATGCCCGGCCACCAAGAGAAGCCTTTTATCTTCCCCCACACCAGCTCGCCGATTCCAAAACCCTTATTGTCCTGGATGGAGGAGGAACAGAGAGAGAAGGTGGAGTTAATGCACAGGTACTCTTCACTACTTTGTGCAATCTGTCGTTCCCAAAATACGAACTGAGTTGGGAAAGAAAAGTTTTAGGGTTTTTTTGTGCAAATGTTTAAACTGATCATCTCTATGTTTTCTTAAAGGAGCAATATGTAACTGTGACACCTAGTGTTTAAAATGGATACTGCAGTCCAAATTTAAAACATCAGAGAGAGCTGTCTCTCCCCCCCCTCCTCTCTAGAGTGGATGCTCACGCAGGTCACCATGTGGTGGACACTGAAGCTTCAGTGTTTATCCAGCTCTGCATCGGTCTGTAAACCTTTCTGTGTTCTAACCTCTCTCCATTTTTCAAAAGCATCTCCAATATTGATCCTAGTTTGAGCACGTTTCTGCTCGTGGAGCTTATTAGAAACATGCAGAGGCTTTTTAGGTCGGGTACAATCACTTCTATCTGAACCAGTTCTCTTGCCCGCTTCCATCGCTGCAACACCTGTTGGTTTGACCTGATAACTGCTCTCATATCTGGCAAACCGAGGGGCGTCCAAAACGGCCGTGTGGGGGTGCCTTAAAACCGCCTACCTTCTCTGGTCCAAACAAATAAACCATGTTCACTTGCAGAAAAAGAATCAGGTGCCACAACACAGCAGAGAGAAAACAGCAGTTTGCCAGATTACCTCCCTGTCTTGTTTCCTTAATAAAAAGAGGATTAAATATAATATTGAATGGAAGAAAAGAGGGAGAGGACACCTTCTCCTCTCCCGGGAGGAAAGAGGTAAGCATTAGAGGGAGAATCTAATCGCACCCAGATCCTGTTTTTAATGAAGGATAATAACCTTTAATCCTGCCAGGCTGATAAAAAAGAAGAGTGAACAGTCTCCAAAGACTTTAAGGTGAAGCCAGGGCTGAAGTGAGAAAATGTTCCTTCTTCTCAGAAACATTTTCCTAATGAGTTTATACAGCACGATGTTTATTTACTCCCCTGTTCTACACCGTAGAACAAGGGGAGGGTTTAGGGCGGGGCTTCCTGTGATTGACCAATGACTACCATGGAGACCTGAAATGTCTTTTTGGGCGTCAGGTTGTACTAAAAACTTTGAGGAGTCGACTGTTTAATGTTTCAAAAAGTACATTTTTGATAAAAACCATTTTCCACCAGCCAAACTCAGACAAACCGTTAAACCGCGGCCACTTGTCAATCAGGTTAGCTACGCGGCTATCTATGGATAACACGAATCGTTTTCAAAATCAAAACAGAGCCGTTTACAAAAATCACCCCCCGTACAGTGTGTGCTGATCGAGACATGAGCTAATCAGACCTGTTTGGTTTTTTGAACCAGTCTGTAAACATGTTAATGTCTGCTGTAAAAACAGGCTTTTTTGAATGGGTGTGTAAGTGACTTCTGCAGCCAGCCTCTAGTGGACACTTGAGGAACTCTACAATTTTGCAATTCAGAATTGGCTTCAATTTTTCAACACTGGAGGTTGCAACTTAATCTAAACACAGTTAATACTGGCTCAAAAACAAATTAAAAAAAACAAGATGTTGACGGCTAAAAGCCCGACTAGAGGCTTCAAAAAGGCAATACAAACAAGTATTAGAGTGTTATTACTGAACTCAAAGGTGACCTTTGTGAACTCTAAGTTTCTGTATGTGTGAATCAATAACATATCTGAATTTACCTGATATCAAAAGTCCAGATGAATCAATTCAACACAAACACAAATTAAAGATCGTTTGTCCACCTTGATATCACTTGACACCTGTCTGAAGGTTCATTGTAGGCATGTTTGCTCAGGTGTTTCCTGTCTTTCTGCTGTTAGCTTTCAGCTTCAGACTTTCTGCAGGAACAATCTTTTAAAAAAACCCATCCACCGCCCTTGATAAAAACCCATTTGTCTTTCTTGTCTATCTCCGGTTTGAGAGTTAAGTGTTCTGGTTTCTTGCAGACAAATCCTAGTTAAGCTCGGCTTGTGCGTTCCTTCAGTCCGCCTTCAGTGAGAAAACCCATTAGGCTTTGTGACCGAGTCGGGCTCCATTAAAGGATGCTACGCTCTGCTGAGATCAGCCAGTGAAGACACGCACAGACACACAGAGATCATCCACTCACAGAGGTTATGCAGAGAGAGTGTAAACACACACAGAGGCTCTGGTGTGGTCACCCCGACCTGAATGAAACTATTGATACGGAGCAAACAGAGTCAGAGTGTTTGTGGCCACCTGCACTAACACAAGGCCAGGTGGAGGAGGCTCTGATGTCCTCTTCCTTCTTTCTATCGCTGCCAAACCTCCACCTCCTGGTTTTAAAACATTCACCCTCTCTCCCTCCACATCGACACAGCTCTTGCTGCCAATTTCCACACAGTCCGTATGCGCTGCGTTTTGTCGGCGCCATGGTTTTTGCTCTGTTGGACGGCAGGCGCCCTGCCACATTGGGTCTGTTTCTGGAGCGCAGCCATAAGAAGTTGTACACACAAAATAGATCGCAGTGTATTTGAAACGGATCAAAGCGTAGTGGCGCTGCTGGCACTCTTCCGGAGACGGACCGCGGTGCTCGCTGTGGAAACAGGAGGATGGACTAAAGTGGCAGCAAACTGTGCCGTAGTGCACCGCGCTGACGGACCACAGTATGTGGAAATTGGGAGTTACTCTCTGCGTCTCTCTTCTTTAACTCGTTCTTTAAGCTCATAAGCTGTTAAAAGTACTATATATAACTAGATACTAGAGACAGGGATCGTTCATTTTTTATGATATTGATACCCTTATCCAGACTCCTTAACACTCCGAGTCCTTATCGATGCTGCTATAGATACTTTTCTTTTGATGGGAAATATACAGCCGTATGTATTCAAGTTTGGAGCAGACGAGCTCAAGTATGGCCCTCTGTGGACCGTCACCTTTAAGGGGTAGAGCTACCTAAATGCCGTATTATTAATAACATACCGGCTGCTTTTAGTTCTGCTCCTGTGATTGATTGTTTAGAATAACATGCAGCAGCTCAATAGATCTCGACTTCTACTTCCTAGACGGAGAATAAAGTTCTAATCAGAGTTATTTATGATGCACAAAACATGAACGTCACAACCTTTTCACATCAGCGTGTTTCGAACCAAACAAAGCATCACTTCAGGACTCTTTCAACAGCTGCAAACATCCTGCCCTCATTTCTTCTTCTTCTTCTTTCATTTCTTTGAAGTATTTCCAACTTATAAATCTGCCCCTATGAGGTACAGTTATCTCCATTACTCACACACTCACACGCACGTCTTACATTGTACTCAGGCTGGATTTCAGAGCTGGACGAGGTGCTGATGCTCTGCGCCGAGTCTTTGGAGTCTTGTTCCATCAGATCCAGAGAGGGGGCCTCAGGGACCCCGCTGGATACAACGGCAGCCCGAGGAACAGGGACACACTGACAGAGAGAGAGAGAGAGCGAGAGAGAGAGAGAGAAATAAGGAGATGGTTTATACGCCTCAAACAAATTCTTTGAGTAAGACTTTTACACGGCGATATAAAAAGCTAGAAAACTGGCATCAACGTGCTGCACGATGACATTTTTTCCTACACCAACATTCACGCTGCTTTTCCATAAACACAGCTCTTGTAAAACTGCAAGGTAATAACACAATACCAGCTCTTTAAAAGAGTGTTTCTCACATGCATAAAGGAGAACAATGCATGCGCTGTCTTTAGTAAATGTTTGGAAGATTGCAAGTCATCCTTGACCGGAGAGGTGAGAGTGAGAAAGACAAACACTGCAGGTGTAAAGGAGCGACACAAAAAGGATCATTCTACAAACGCCAAATAAGAGAATCTTCCTATGAACTCAGGTATTCAAACGGTTCAATTTGCAGGAGTTTAAATTGAAGAGTGTTTGTTTTTTCAACCTGGATACGACTGCAGTCTTGTGGTTTCAGGCTCCAGCAGGATGTGGGAGAGTCAGAACTCAGTTGAACTGGCTGACCCGTCTCGTCTGTTATAACTTTCCACTGCGTTGAACCAAACTACAGCGAGTGGGTGCTGTAACGTGAAGCTGCTGTGTGTTTGTGTTTACGCTGCTTCAAGAGCGTCTTTGTTTCTGGCATGTGCCAACAAGCAGACCATCACCTGATTTAGACTAGTTTGACTTGAGTTAGAGCAGAGCCAGGCCTGAAGCCAGAGACTCAGACGAGGAAGCAACGAAGAAGAAGATTCACTAAATGAAGATTCATCCTCAAACCTCGACACTAGAAACAGATCCCTGAGTCTACTTAAATCATCTAAATCTACAGCTGGTATGTTCACGCTTCATATCACAAGAATTAATGCAACCTGAGCTACACGGTAGGGGGCAGGGGGTCAAATCTTGAGTGTGTGTGCGTGTGTGTGTTTACCAGTGACAGACTGTGCTCGTGTTTGCGGTTCTGTCTGCGAGGTTTGGTGTGTGTGTGTGGCGTCAGACCGGCCTGGAAGATGGTTCTGGGTCTAGGAGTCTGCCTCAAACCCAGCTGAGACGCTCCTGAAGATTTCTCCTGGGAAAAGAACCCACATGAAGTACAGATAAATATCACGTTCATGCTTCATGGGAGAAGATTTGTGTTACACACTCGAAGGGAAGCAAGCATGCTCTTTTTGTGTTCATACCTCGCTGTAGGAGTCCCAGGTGCTTTCCTCCTCCTCTGACTTCTTCCTGCTCCTCTTCCTGCTTTCTCTCATGCACTCGTTATCATCTGAGGAGAGACCGACGCAGAGCCAAGGAGGGCAGAGATCGACAGAAGGTTAGACAGATGGCAGAAGAGAAACTCGATATTTTCAAGAGATCACGTGCAAACAGTCTGTTGGTTTCTTTTTGTTTTGTCTCTGATGCAGCACAGTGAATTTAAAATGAAACAATGAGGCTGAAGTGATCAAATCCAGCTTCAAAGGAATCAGTTTACTCCCTGATTTCAGGAGAACACAGCAGGCTGCTGATCTCAACAACACGTTTAAATCAACTGAGTTTAAAGTCCATGTTTCTCCGTGTGACTCCGATCCAACAGAGTGAGTGAAGGCAAAACGGCCTTTAAACAAAGAGGCTGAAACTGACCTGGAGCTGCAGGTTATAAATATTAGAATAGAGCTGTCTCCCCCAGCCCCCTCCTCCGTGTGAGGGTGTCATGTAATTTAAAAAAAAAAGTGCGTCTCTGTATTATAACTTTGTGTGGATGGTTTACCTTGAGGTGAGGCGGCGTCTCCATTCTGCTTCGGGCTAAATGGAGAGGGCGGTTCGGCTGCAGTCAGAGGGCTGTTCTCATTGGTCAGCTCCACGCCGCTGTCGTTCTCCGATAGGTTCTCAGCTGGGGGCGTGTCTCCGTTCACCGGCGCCTGAGGACAGACACAGGATAAAAAATCGTATAAAAAGTTAACGTAGCCACAGAGGTGTGAATCATGGGTTTGTGGTCTGCAGTCTTGAGGCCTTCAGTTGCCATTTCAGCGGTCGACATCCTGTTGTTGTGGAACCCGAGATAACTTTATATTAAGACGAGGGAGTGGATATGATTCGCTGTAACAGCTTGTCAATAACAGGTAGCCTAAAGCTATATCATCTGTCACTCTGTTACCAGTCACAACAACTCATCTGGCAGCCCACCCAGAGCTGTGCTCAATGTGCTTGAACAAAATGTTTTGTGTCAGATTCAAATCTCAGTCTTTTCTTTACTGCACCGCCATCCTCACCTCTTTAAAGAAGAAAACAACAGCAGCGCCTCAGGCTGACTGCGCATTTGTGACCTCTGCAATTAAACTGTCTCTTGATGTTGATGTAATTACATCAAGCCTGAAACATAAGCATGCAAATCTGCAGGCTCAGAGACAAACCTGTTGGATCACGGCTGAACATCCTAAAATGGTTTTGCATTAAGTTTTGACGGCTTTCCAACTGGGTCACCTTTGGGTTATGTATCAGGTTAAACCAGCTAGAACACATAAGTAGTACAGTGTTTACTGCCTGTGCATCATCCACATTTGATTACACCAATATCTTAAGGCCTTCCAAGGGGAAAAAAGACATCTTACACGTGGTATTTTCTTAAAACTAAAAGGAAGAATGTGCGACATGTAACACATAAATAAAGCAGAAGTCAAGTTTATCCTCCAAATATATAAAAGCTTTTTGAGTCAAGGACTAGAGAAAAGAAGAACTACCACTGCTTATTTGGATGTCACATAAGTGTCTTTAGATCACGGTCATTCTGTGTCTATTTACGTGCAATATGAAGCTACGAGCTAACTAAAGAGCGCTAACATTAGCGTGCTAACACAACAATGCAGGACACAGGTGATTGCAGCTCGAGCAGAGGATGATTTTGTCAGCTGCTTGCGCTTGATGGTGCTTAATTATGGTGCGTTCTAATTGATAACTCCTTCGTGCGAACCCCTTTGAGGTGTGTCTCTGGAGGAGAGCGGAGGCTTCAGTATGGAGGAGGTGTGGCCAAACAGCAGTTTGTTTTGGTTTCATGCTGGTGCTCAAGGGAGACATCTACTGGATCAAAACGTCGCACATTCTTCCTTTAAAAGCAAGTCTATGCAGGAATAACATACTCAAAAATATTTTATATTGAACAGACTAAAGGTGCCACAACAAAGCAAATGATAAGACGAATTACTTACAGCAGAGAGCTGCGGGGCATGAATATCTTTGAGTCGAACCCGAGGGCGTTGTTTTTACAAATGAAACACAATCTCACCACGCTCATGTCAAAGTCACAGAAAAAGTGTTGAGATTAGAAATTAACACCAAAATCTTCTACGGCAGCCAATGATATTCGACAAAGGATCATCTGTCAGGTATGCTGGCATGTCCAACAACACATGAAGATCCAAGAAAACAGCACAGAAACCGAACAGCAACAACACAGCGGCTGATGATGAATCTGAGAGGATTTAGCTGCCGATGTCAGCGAAGACAGTTTCTCTCTGCATCACTTCCCTGCAGCCATGTGAGACCTGCGCCATGTGTTTCCTTAGCCCTGAACTCAGCTCTGTTTGGACTTGAACGTGTGAATTCCCCTTAAATCATGATTCCAACTAATCCCCCCAGCACCCTGTAAAGTCCGAATACAAAAGATGAGCAGTTATTAATGTGTTGAAGTAACACCTTGAGATGATCACGTGTCTGAATATGTGTTAACGCTCCTGTGGGGAGTACTTAGCTAGGTATGAAGCGGACTGATATTAAAACTGAGGCCAGACCACCAGGAAAATCATAAACTACTAGTATGTTGTTCCTTTTTAAATCCCGTTACCAGGGCGATGGGGCGGAAGACCAGGAAATGAGCAGCACGCTGCAGAAACAGCCATTGTTCACATTTTCCAAAGAAAAGATTCACATTGGTGATTGGTGCTCCAAGACCAACACAAAGTGAAACTTTCTCACATTGGCTGAGTCTGAGACTAAACACTGACGCACTTTGTACTGCATACTCAAACAGCATACTGCTTACTAATCCGTTACAGTGCTCCTCAGGTTTTCAGGGTGAGCTGCATGTGTGAACACAAACAGACGTTTTCCCTCAGACTCTATCCAAGTTTCTCCTGCAGGCCCCCAAGTTTTTCTCTCAGCAGAAATTTAGAGTGAGCTGATGTGAGAACGCAGCAGGATATAATTGGGAAAATTCACCTTGAGCGAGTGGGAGGGGTGGTGACATTTATTCCCCGCTATCGGTCCACGACCATAGACTGTCTGCACGCCAACGCTACGATCTCCGTACATGTGAATAAACGGCTGCATTATGTTTTCTGTGCTCCAGTATGTTCTTCTGTTGAACTACACGTAACATTGATGTAAAGACAAATATTCTCATTATAGAATCGTGTAGCGGACTCTGTTGCTTCATACGCCACTTCTGAGACGATCTTTTTACTTCGGGAGACCCCCCGCCCCTCCTTCCTGCGATAGTCTCCTCTGTGAGGTGCATGTGTGAACAACAAGATCAGGAGGATTTCAGAAGCGGTTATCCTGAAATAATCTCAACATTTTCACGAGTGCATTTGTGAAAGCTGCTTGATTATGCCATAAGCAGCAAACTAAATGTTGTCTTGATCAAGGGCACCTCGGCAGTGCACAGGAATTGCACTGGCTCCTCTCCAGCTACCAGACCAATTTCCGCACCGGGACCCGATCAAGCGAATGTTCAGTTCCCAAGCCAAGTCCCTACAGACTAAGCTACTGCCGCCCTAAACACATTTGTCCTGCTTTAAACGTCTTATATCTTACCAACAATATTCTTAGCAGATATTCTTAATGGTATTTCAAACTCTTCTTGCACTCGTCTAATGATTCAGTGCCCAACTGAACGCTCTCTCTGCGGTTAGGAGTTGGTTTCTTCACTTTTAATTGATGTAAAATAGCATAATATAACCTTTATATCCAGTCTCTGTCAGGCTCATTTAACCGAGAACAGAATTACTATTAATTTACCCTTTGTGATTCTAACTCAAGAAAATGTTTCAAATCCTGCAGACGGACGGTAAAACAGGCAACAACATGCTGCTGCAAGATTTAACGACCAGATTTAACCAGCGCTCACATTGAGACTGTTTTAGAAAATGATTAATTGCATGATGAGACTTTTTTTAATCAGAGTAATAACTGAGTAGAAGGACAAGAAGACGGAGCAGCTGTGCAGCAGATGTCAAACAGTGAGATCGTGCAGCGAATCACTGCTACGCGTATGCGAGGTTGTTTGTGATAGTTAACCGTCGTATAAAAACGGAGAATGCACGCGGTTTGTGCAGCCAAATTTCCACTATAAGGAATGAACTCGATGAACTTTGTGTGTGAAGTGTGCGCTCAAGATGGCTAAGAGCGCTCACAGGAGACGAAAAGAGGGAGTAAAAAAAAAGAGAAATAGAAAGTCAGCAGGTTCACCAAAGACAGTATGATGAATCTTCTGGAGCTCATGAATCTAAAGGATGTGGAAATTATGACAGACGTAGAGATGCAGCCTCCTGGGGAGGCTGTGGCTCAGAGTCAGTCGTTACTAAACCGAAAGGTTGGGGGTTCGATCCCCAGCTCCTTCAGCCACATGTCTGATGTGTCCTCGGGCATGACACCCAACCCTGAATTGCTCCCTCTGCTTTGTTGGCGGCGTATGAATATGTATGAATGGATTAGTTACTTCTTGTTTGTCTTTCCTGTCATATCTGAGGAATGAAAGATGGACAGCAGCAGAGCGAGCAGACAGATTGAGAGCAAAGAGGCTCTGAGTGAAGAGTGCCAGAGGTCAGCGGAGGTGAGGAGTGACTGCAGAGCAAACAGAACCAAGAGGGAGAGGAGTGATGAAAGAGGCTGAGAGACTGACGGCAGCTGTTAAAGCCTTCGCAGATGTTCAGATGCTGTACGACAAGAACTCAGAATCCAGACCAACTCAGGCTCCAGCTGCAGAGTGTAAGTCAGTGAAAGAGAAAGATTATAGCCAGAGGTTGCTCATTTTCTTACATTAGTTTTTATATGTTCCCAAATGTTCACGTGTTTGGGGTATAAGTGACTTAAAGTTTGGGATTAGGGCGCGCTCACACTAGGCCCAGTTGTCCCGTACCATGCTTAAGCACGATTGCCACCCCTCCCCATTCCCCCACTGTGCTGCGCGTCCACACATCGGAGAACAACACAGAGAACATGACAGCTACTTCACTGACTTTGTGGATTATTTTGAGTCATTTTTGTCAGATACAGCCAGAACACTCCGGGATTTCTCGATAATGGAGGCTGTCCACGTTGTGTACCCGTGCTTGTGCTTGTGCTTGTGCATTAACTGTACTGTTCTGAAGCACATCTCTTCCCATCATGCCAGGGCCAAGGAAGTGAACTCACACTAGTCAAACGAACTGGACTTCAGGGGTGAAGCGTGCTTAGGCACGGTACGGATTGAAACAGTGGGCGTCACTGGTGAGTTTAGCCACTTAAAACATCATATTTGCAAATGACTTGACTCACATTTGAACACTTCCTAAATGAAATGCAACACTTGCATTTGCAGGGTTTTCCCTGCAGATGTCTGCAGCATGGTGGACAAATGAAAACAGTCCTAAGCCGGGGCAAAACATATTCTCCTGCAGGACAATGCGGGCTCAGAATCTAAGCACCTACCGTCTTTATTGGTATTGTAGCGGCTATGATTGAAAATGCCACAAAGAGCATGAACGGGCTTTTTACTGTGATGCGTACTTTCACAACAAAATCAAATTCCAGTAAAGTTTAATCAACCAAAGAATGACCAAATCCCAAAAGCAAAAGTGTGAGCACTTCATAATAACATAAAGCTATGCATGTGCTGCATTACGACGCTATGTACAAGAGGTAACCGGGCATAGGACCGCTTTGTCCTGGAGCAGTGTGAGCGCAGGTCATGCCAGCCAGCAGGGGGATTGGGAAGGGGGGGGCAATCGTGCATGAGCACGGCGCGGTACGGATGCCAGCGTGATCGCGCCCTAACAGCAATTAATGAATCCAACTTGAGCCGGACGCAAACGCCCTTCCACCCCCGAAACACTTGACAGAGAGCGATGTCTTAACGTTTCTTAATTCCTTTGCAGTTGTGTCAACGTTTTCTGGAGGACTCTTCACCATTGAGGCTTTCAGTCTTACCACCTGAAGGAGCGTGCATGCACATCCGCATTTGTGGAACAGAACCAAAAGGACAGTCGTCTCTATCTGTAGAAAAACAACTTGTAATTAGCTGAAGTGCCTGTCACGACTGAACTCAGCCAGGATGAGGTGCAGAAGTCTAGCTTTCTCTTAGAACCACTTGAATGTGACGTGCCCTGAGGTTAACGTGATATTTCTGCACGAGTGAGGGCCCCAAAAACCTTTCCACCCCGTCTACAAGTGATATACAAAGAGGTTCAACAAGTTTCTCTTACTAAAGATTCGTTTGCTTCAACCTCAGTGAGGAAAAGCTGCAGGACTGAAATAAACATAAAAAACATTCATTTGTCCATTAACCGTAGCCCAACGTTCTTGTTACCCCTCCTCTCTTATTTAACTCATTTTGTTTAAGACTCTCTCTCTCTCTCTCTCTCGTTGCGTTAACTCCTCCGCCTAAGACGTGAAAAGAGCAGTAGTTTACTTCTTTTATAAGACTTATGTGAAACGTGTAATTTGTCATTTTATCAGACCAAAACAGGACACGTCGGTTTGATGCCAGCCAGGTAACTGTGCAGACTATTTTCGTCATAATTCATCATTAAACTGCATTAACCTGCCCCCCTGTGTATCCATCACTCCTCCTCCTCCTCCTCCTCCTCCTCTGAGCTGCTGGCAGACATCAACATGCCCAATGAAGCATTAAAGTAGCACAAATGATCCTATTCTCCCCCTCTGCCTCCCTCTTTTCTCTCTTTTATAGTCCAGATTCGGCCACTATTTCTATTACAGCTTTTACTGTCGAGTGTGCAACATGTTCCAATCAGTTCATTCACTCTGCATGACTCGTGTGCGTGTGTGCGTGTGTGTTTGCACGGTGAAGCAGCGTGTAAAGCCTTGCACTGTGCAGCTTTCAGCAACCCACGTCACACACACACATTCCACAGTGAGCAGCAGCCTGGCCCGCGGCGCTCTGACGGCGCTGTCAAAACATCTTAGGGAGGCCGAAGTGATTAGAGACGCAGGACTGAGGCTGACGTTTAAACAGGACTGCTGCTAAACGCTGCATGCTGGTAATCGTCACCCGAGGGGGTTAGACGCTTGAATAGTTTGATCATCTGTTTACAGAGAAATATGAAATAGAGTGCCGTGATTTGTTCTCAATCGATGCCTCTGGGCCTTTTTTTTCTGTGATGCTGCAAGTCAGAACGAATTTGCAAACTCACACATTTTTAGAATATCAAAGACTCTGATACTGTCTGCCATGTTTGAGGTTTTGATCGTTACAATAGTTAAATGGGCTTATCTTCCAATAGCTCTCGAAGAAGATTTGTGCAGTCATTTGTGCAAAAGTCGGTTTTTCTACAGTATCTGTGTTTCTTAAAGAAAGCCTCTAGACTTTCACCCTGGGTGTTTTGTTTGATGCACATGACTGGTTACACATTCCTGACACTACCCGACTGACCCTCAGGTGGCAAAAAACAAACCTGCACGTCTATTCTTCTGCATGGTACAGCCTGACTCTACGCTTGATTGTTGTCGATCTGCAAAAGCTGAGGATATTACCTGGTCCTTTTTTAGTATCACCAATTCTGCAGTGTACGGTTTTAACAGTTCAGGTCAGAGAGAATGGCCTCTTTCATCTTTCAATGTCCTCTGCATCGTGTTCGCACCGTGGATTTGATCGGCTTGAAGGTGTGTTACTGGAACCGTTTCTGAAGCTTGGCTTAGCTGAGGGCAGCCATGAGCGGCCGATTTACAAGTTCACAGGATCACAAGAGAACTACACGTACACGCAGGAATAAAGGGAGCAACGTGCAAACAACAATCCAAAGGTTGATTGGCTGTTCATTTGTTTCTTGTTTTACAAAAGTGATGGGATATATGATCGGAAGTCCGTACATGGTGTTTTACTTTGAAATTGACAAGATGCTCTATGTGTTCATCCTGACTTCCTGTATGGGTCGTTCTACTCTGTTAAGTTTTACGCAGGCTGGAAGCAAAAAATAGACTCTAGGCGTATTTCGAGTGAAGCGCATCACAGCCCTTTAAGTTCAAACTGTAACATTCAATCTCAAACGAAGAATAAAGAGCGACAGGAAGAGCAAAAGAGAGAAGAAACCGTACAAGACGAGAGAAGAGAAGGCGCCGGGCAGGAAGTCTCCCTCTCAGACCGACTGATGTATGAGGCTCAAAAAGAGGAAGAAGTTCTAACGGACGAGAAGGAGCCTCACAAGAGGTGTGTGTGTGTGTGTGTTTGTGTGTGTGTGTGTGTGTGTGTGTTTGTGTGTGTGTGTGTGTGTGTGTGTGTGTGTGTGTGTGTGTGTGTGTCTGTGTCTGTGTGTGTGCCTGCAGGTCATGAAAGTGTGTGTGGGTAAATATGAAAGTAAAGAGTAAAAGTGTGTGTACAGATTGTGAAACTTTCTTTAGAGTGTTTAAATAAGGAGAAGTGTTTGTGTTCAGATTTGTCACGACTCCAGACTTTTAAACTTTAATACTAAACTAGTAAAACTCTAATGATGTTGAAAGCTGTTTCGATACCACAGCGATAAAAAAACGAGTTCATTTAGTTATTTTTGATTTCCATAAGGGTCACTAAATACAGACCACATTTTGAAAAACTGAAAGGCAAATGAATCACAAATGAATCACCCCAGATCAAACATTTCCTCTGAATTATCATTCATAACCAGACGAGGTTTAAGCACGATTCCTCTCTCTGCTTGTGAAGTGATGTGAAGCTTACAGTCAACAGTCTGCAGGTCGGGACTGACAACTTTAAGGGACCTGGTGACATCGCTTTCTCAGTCTCTCTGCTTTCAGTCTGTCTGCAGCAGACACTAGGGTAAAGGTGTGCGTTGGAATGAGATGCTTTAGGGACTTGCCGACCAGTGAATGAGAGTAGTAAGCGGTGTACTGTGACGGAGCAGAGACACAGGCACAAGGCAGGACTGAGCGTGACTTCATCAGCAATCAAACAAAATACATCCTGCACCGTCCTGCACATCTGTGCGAAGGCGTCGGTGTAGCTTGAACCCAAAATAACAGATTTTGTATCATACTGTATTAAAGCACGCCTCAAACATCCTCAAACCTTTCTTTGTCCTTTGCTACCAACATCCAAGTATCAAGGTGCAGCTGTAATGTGTGTGTGTGTTGGTATGTTTGTGGTGTACGTTTCTCTTGAAAGAAATCAGGAAGAAAGTGTGGTTAGATATAAAAAAACGGAATAAAAGTGTGTTTACATATTGTGAAACTTTATTTAGTGTGTTATAAAGGAGATATGTGAGTGTGTGTGTGTGTGTGCGTGCGTGCGTGCGTGTAAGTCCACGTGTGTCTCTTCCCCTACTAGTACTTTTGAGGAACATATAAAGAAGCGAGTGTGCTGCGCTTACATTCTTCCTTGCTTCCTGTCGTTCCTCCTTCTCTACTTTGCTGCCACCATCGTTCTTTCTATCCCGCATTTCCTCTGTAGATGCAGCTGTGTGTGTGTGTGTGTGTGTGTGTGTGTGTGTGTGTGTGTGTGTGTGTGTGTCGGGGTGTGTGTGTGTGGCGTTTGCTTTATCCCTCACATCCAACATGCATTCTCAATTAGACTCATATAACCCGCTGGCACTCCTGTCCGGGCATCTGTATCAACACTGAAACACACTCTTGTAAACAACAGCTTGCTCAAAGGGAAGTTGTGTGTGTGTGTTTGTGTGTGTGTGTGTGTGTGTGTGTGTGTGTGTGTGTGTGTGTTGTGTGTGTGTGTGTGTGTGTGTGTGTGTGTGTGTGTGTGTGTGTGTGTGTGTGTGTGTGTGTGTGTGTGTGTGTGTGTGTGAGAGACTCACAGTGGCGGTCATGTTGTTGCTCTCCTCCATGATGGCAGCAGAATATTTGTTGGAAGGCATTGCTGTCGTGGTTGACTGGTCCAGTTTCTGTCCTGACTCCTTTTCAAACCTGGAGGAGACACAAACAGGGAAACGATCAGTAAACAAACCTGAATGTTGTTTACTTCTGTTGTCACTGCTGCACTTTTACAAAGAAAAACGATGCAGTTAAACAAACACATGGGTGCATTTGGGTAAACAAAGCGAATGCACGTTTAGTCAGTTTCTTCCTAAAGGCGATAATCATCACCTGTGAAAGAAATGCGGCTCTGTGCCTGAAAGAGGAGGACAGTGGAGGAACATAGCAGCCCTGTCTGGTTCTCCATGAGTGGATCAGAGCACATCTGACATGCCCACACAGAGCTGCAGGTAAACAAATACACAGGTCTGTCAGGGTGCATGCATGTGTGTGTGAGAGATAAGTGAACAAAATAAGTGAACGTGTATGTTTCTAAAAGCATTATTCATGTGCTATTCAAGGTGAAGCAGTTTATTGTATGCAGCTCATTTTAAACACATGAACTCCTGAACATTTCTAGAGAAAGGAGGACTGCTCCTGAAATCCTTCTGATCTGGTCGTTCATACGTGCAGGTTCAACACTCGCCTGTGTACTGTGTCTGCACATCTGAAAGCGTGCATCCTGCACACAGGAGGGACACACGTAGAGGAACATTTGTTTCATTAACTCTTCAGGCACTCAGAGGCCGTTTTGCCAACTTCAGTGTCATCAGAAAAGACATCCCATACCAGTAGGAATGGAAGAAATATTATATTATTCAGGATTTCCCACACATTGACAGTAAATGAAATGATTGTGTAGCTTCTTATGCTGTTGTTTTCATATTTTTCTGCAGCTGCGGAGATTGTTGTGATGCTGATGATCATATGTGTCACCATCAATAAGTGCTGATCTCCTGATGTGAAGAAGGAAAATGGAGCGAAACACTTCAAACGTGAGGATCCTTAACGTACTTAACGTGCTGCTGGTTAATATTCTGAAAAACACACAATAAACAAAGATACAGAACGAGAAGCCGCAGTAAGGAAGGAGGAAGGCCAACTCCACCGCCCAGGCACAGCGTGAGTCTCTGCGACACACAAAAAATGGCTCGCTGACACATTGACAACATGCACTGCATGTTTGTTAGCATCATATTGTACTTGAACCTGTCCTCTTTTAGTGCCGTGATAAATGATAATAAATATGATTGTTGCTACCTGGCATATTTTAGAAATCAGTTCTGAATGCACAGACTGAAGCTTTGATCGAACTTTACGACAGACCCAGAACGTTTCTCAATATCAGCTACAATTATCCCATAATTACCGTTATCCAATAGGCAGGACATAAATCATTGACACTGTTCTCTGTCACAATGAGATGGATATTCCATGTGTTAGGAAAAGTTACGTTTCTAACATTATCTCAGAAATCAAGAAAACAAGTTGGAAACCTTCTGACAGCAACAAGAGGAGCAGCTTTGTTTCAGGTTTTGAATGCAGAACATTAAAAAGACTCAAAGTAAAAATGTGCATGTTAGAATGGACCAATCATGAGAACATAGTTTACACAAAGTGCACGAAACTAGAGTCATGTTTACTGTTTCTGAATGTGCAAAAGTTGCAATCACAGCACGTTCAGTTTCCATGACCTCTTAGAAACATTTAGTGCAACACTAGCAGCTCCACAGAAGACCGCCTGCTCTCTCTCTAAACAACTTTTTATCATTAAAGGTAAATGCATTCTTCTTCTTAACAACTGAGGCCATGCTAATGTTTTTCTTCTTCTATTCTGCAAATGAAAATCTCCCTGAATCACGTGCACGGGTCCTTCAACCTTGAAAAAACGAGACTGTGTGCTAACCTCAACGGACAGTCGTGGGTTTACACCTCAGACTGTGATTGTTTGCTCCTCACGAGCTCGTAAACTTCAACATTCTCACACAAACATTTTTTGTGGCAGGCTGGAAGAAGTTTTTCTCTGTGTGCAGAGTTTTGAGCCCTCTGACTCGCAAACAGTCTCCTCAAAGCGATACAGACTCATCAGTGAGGGACTCCCCCTTCACTCAGAGACAGAGGTGAGGGAGTTCATCCTCCCAACGGGAAGTTGACTCACCCACACCTTAAACCTTACACATACACGAAACACACACACACCAAACAGGTACCTGCTCAGATGTATGCATCCTTGCATTCAGAGTTTGTTTCTGCATCTTTTCAGCTTTAAGAATCAGAAAGGGAGAGAGAGAGCGAAGGTGGAAGTGAGATGAATTAGGAGAACTGAGGAAGGATGGAGGGCAGAGAGTGAGGGGCCCACGGAAAGGGGACACGAAGGACAGGGGGTTAGAGGGGGGGCCTTCACATCAAAGTCGTGTCTGGTGGCAAGAGATTAGGGACCGCATTGCAAGAGGGGATTGTTCGCTCCCCAAAGGGAACGAACATGAGTGTGTGTGAGCGTGTAAGTGCGTGTGTGTGTGATAAGAAGAGGGGGGGTTCAGCTCCTCAGGGGTCTTTTTCTGGGGGCCGCATTCCTTGTCTGTCATGTACTTTATGGCCCCTTCCAGCTCAGATCGAGGCCTACACTTTATACATTGTGTGCTTTGTTTCCTATTGTACGCACTGAACTCTGAATGCACGCAGACTTATACAGTAAATCATACAGCCGCCTGGACCCGGAATAATCCTCAGTGTGGCCGCCATCAGGCTCGCATTCCTTACTTGAACACCAGAACCACAAACTGGACAGCAGATCAAAAACTATAGAATATGAATTCCATCTAAGACCTCCAGCGCACTTAAGAAAGGAGGAATGTACGGTGAATATCAGGTCAGATAATTCATCGAGTGTTATTAGGAATCTTTTATGATTTATTATTATTCTGAAAATGACTTTTTAACTGATATTGTACTGATAATAATGCCGTTTATTTACTTATTAAGAAGCCTACGAAGTCTGACACAGTAGGTGTCGGTATGCAAGCCGCCATTGAACACAGAAGAAGAAGAACGACAAGGAGCGCAGCCGCAGGAAGTTTCCACAGCGTCCCCAGTGTGGATGTTTTGCACCGTATCAGAGAAGAATAACTCGATTTCTATTTGCAAAAACGTGAGTCGCAACCCGCAACGATTCAGAGGACAGGAAAGAAGTAATCAAAGTAATATGAAACATCAGTAGCCGCTAGCATTAGCAAAAAGTCAAAAGTGAGTGCCTTACCGCCGACTCGACAGGCATTAGAAAACAGCAGAAAGTTTCAAAGAGAAAGCCCAAAGGATAAAGTAATAAACAGAAATAAAACATCACCAGCTCTAAACAGCAGCTGACTTTCCCTCTATTCTCTGAAATCTCACGTAAACTTAACGGGAACAACAATTTTTACAAAATGAAACCCCATCAGGAAATATACAGTCTGATGGATTGTTTGCATGCCTTTAGAAAAAATCAAAGTCGAGGTTATACTGCCAAACATTTGAATGTATTCACTGTGACCGCCTTAAACTGCTTCCTGTTTGCCCACTGTATAAGTCTGTGTTGGTCCTCACAGTGCCGGCACAATCTGAGAGCAGTGCTGACGAGTGTGTCTATGTAACTTGATCAATAACTGTCATCATCTAATCGTCATCTTCTTCTTAAACCCCACGGTGTGACTCATTCATCTCGTGATAAGGCCGCTCCAGGTCAGAGAGCTAAACTCACTGACACCAGCATCGTCCTGTGGCAGGGCCGATCCCCTCAGGATTAATCTAAACCAACAAGTCACGTTCAAACAAACAGTAACTGAGTCACACACTGAGCACAGAGACTCAAAACACTCGCATGTTCCCTCCAGAGTCTATTGAGTAAGACTTAAAACAGAAAGGTCGGGATTAGTCGTGAATATTCATTTGATAATATTCTGTGAACCCTGACGAGACACTGTTGTAAAGAACAGCATGTAGTTACCCAATATTACGATGAGTGTTAGCCAATGGTTGAGGAGGTCTTCAGGCCCTTGAACGTACAATATGTAGAGAATCACTCCCATGATCCCCCCCCCAGCCTAAACATCATCTTCAGTTTTTGTTTTGCTTGAGAGCAATTGTTATTTTGCTGTGGGCAACTTGCTGAAGGCTGAAGGGAACCATTTAAAGGTTGCAGGTGTGTCACTGTCAGGTGATGCACAAGGAAGGGAAACATGTTTTTCATAAGATCAGTGAGATGCAGCGTTAAGCGTTTGTTCGTTGCATGATCATGAAATAATTTAAGAAACGGTTATGACTGGACATCGAACTTAGCCAGACAGTTACCTTATTGCTTAAATAGTAGCTTATCTATTAAAGTAAGGTGTTGATTCTCTGTTTCATTCAGCTGCATTAATGTCGATGTTTGCTTTGGTATGGATGTCCTGTTTTAATAAAAATGAAAAATCTATCAAATGTGTTTGATAAAGAAAAAAAGACATTGTTCATGTTTGCAGCAGAATCAGGGTCACTTGACCTTGGAAAAAAGAAAATTCTCCATAAAAAAAAAAACGAACACGTGTTGACTCGTGGAAGTCTTCGTGGTGTATGTGGGAGGTCTGCCTGCCCCTGATGATGGAAAAATGATTCCACCAGCTGCACTATGTCACTATTCCCCTGATTCACCCCTCCGCCACTGTTATAGAAAAAACTCACCAAAGACTCCACCCCTCCTCGTCCTACCGCGTGCTTCTATCAGCACGGACTTCAGCATAAATTATGAACCAACCATAGACTGTAAGGAACCAACGCATGCTCCACTCGTGAATCACCAAGTGAAGTGACAAACAGCACAAGAAGTTCATTCACTAAACCAGCACCGGCGTCAAACATGTTCCAACACAGGAGCGCGTCAGATGAAAAAAAGTGAAAACACAGGAAACCAGAGCAGAAGAAGTGCCTTCACAAAAACGTGCATAAATCCGATCAGATAATGCAGTCAATCCTCACTCCCAAATCAAGCCCCTCAGGGATGGTTTTTCAAATCACTGTTAGCTCACTTCTCTGCAGTAAGTACAAAGTGAACTCGTTATAACAACAAAACTCACACTGAGAAAACGCGATTACGCATGAACAAATCACGTTCATATAACCACTCAAAGCACAAAAGACACGGTCTAAGTCTTTGCAAAGTTATAATATCTTAAGTAGAGGTAGTTAAACATTAATACTCTGAACATCTAGGCATGAAAACATCTGAAGACGCACAATTAGTGAAAGCCCACATAGTTCACAACTGCACTACAAATACGGTTAATTCTTGCACGATTATTATTGGGCTAAACTTAACGTTGTGACTCTTTAAACTGATATGACAAAAAATGATGATATGCATGATAATAATGAAGATTTGGTTCATTTGTGTGCACAGTGCACACTCAGGTTCAAAGGCATCTCCGTGCAGATCTGCAGGTCTCTCGTGCACATGGGCAACAGGTCTACCGAGGTACAAACTTCAACAACAGGCACGAGGGATTCAAAGCCCTTAACATGCCACAGATAAGGAATCTGGCAGTTTTAACAGCATCATAAGTGGTTTAAAAAAACATGTGTGTAAAGTGTTAAATCATTTTTACGCTCGATAAAAGGCTGCGATAAATCCTGCAAAAACCACCCTCCTCCTCCTCCCTGGTTGAAAACTTACATAACCATCCACGCTTCCTGCACTCATCCACGGTAGGGAAATGTAGAAGAAAGGTGTGCTGACGTCCGTAGAGTCGAAGGGAAGTGAAGGAATGTGTTAAAAAGTTTCTAAAATGAGCGTCGAAGTTGAGCGCAGATCAGGAGTTGGTCTCGTCCTCTCGCAGGAGTTCACTCTGTCGGAGCATGCTGCTGCAGATCTCTGCCGTGCACTCTCTCTCTCTCTCTCTCTCTCTCTCTCTGTCTGTCACTATGTCTCTCTCTCTCTCTCTCTCTCTCTCTCTCTCTCTCTGTCTGTCTGTCTGTCACTATGTCTCTCTCTCTCTCTCTCTCTCTCTCTGACTCGTGCTCTCTGCGTGTGTCCCACAGATCAGTGAGTGATCAGTAAAGGTAGGCCAATCTATACTCGACCTGTAGGGAGGGAGAGGGGGGGGGGGGGGGCAGATTGGTCGCTCCCAGGTGAGAATGTCAACTCCCACTTTCTTTTTTTCTGTCCCTGGAGGGTAAACTGGAACTTATTTCTCTGAACTGCTTTTTTATTTACACCCACTCTCTCTCTCATCCACTGTGCTTATATTTTATATTGTAAATCACTATATCCATCCATTCAAACCATTCTGCATCATATTGACTTCATTAAAGTAACAACACCACTACTAAGGGAATATTGCAAAACATCTGGGAATAAATTCCTTACCAAGAAATGTCTTCACAAATGTGTTCATGAAGGTGTCTCTTCTAACACATATAAAAAGATTGAAATCCAACTCTTGTAGGAAAATCCGAGAGCGCTGCTCAAAGTCGAGGTACCTAGACCCTTATTGGTGAAAAATTGAAAATGTTAACCTCTGCCTTAGGTAGCTTGTGAGGGGTCAAACTAGGGGTTCTTCAGGATCCAGATCCACTCCCTGGTGGTAAAACGGCCACGCCCACTTTTACATGTACATTTAAAGTAGCTTTACATGTTGATTTTAATATCTCGAATACTAGTTAAAAAAATAAATAAAATAAAATACTTGACTCATAGTCCAGAAGAATTTGCATTAAAAGAAAGTGAAAGAGCTACGGCCCATTTTTAAAAGGTTGTATTACATCATAGTTACTGATTCATTAAGGTGTTGCTGCTGCTAAAGGTAAATCTCATTTACACACTGCCAAGAGGAGAGTTCAACAAAGGGATCATATTGCGTTTTATTCCGTAAATGGTTGAACTTCTGTGGTCCCGGGACACATTTTAAGAAACAGTGAGAATAATATTCAATAAAATGTATCGATATTCTTTTATAAATCGTTTCTTTTGACTTTTTTTCCGCCTAAACATCATTTTTATGACAAAATAAATAAATTAACGCCTTTATTCGCTCGTGTGGGTGTGACGCATGCGCATTGTCGAACCCGGAACTGAACTCCACAACACAGCAGAGAAGCTCTGACAGCTTTTAAAGGAAGTTTGTTTCGCTGATATAAACGATGCAGCTTCACTTCACTAAAGATGTTTTACCTGACTCGGTCAGCACCGACTTCCAGAACCTGAATAAATTCAACGAGCAGGTAAACACTGCAGATTCGATCGATTATTATCAGTTTAGCTAAATGATTGAACTGTATCTCCGAGCTGGAAAGGTTTCTCTGGTTCATTATTCGTCCATATTTTCTAAGGATGCAGCTGTCATACTTACCAGGATTTGAAGTTGAACTAAAAGATGGATTATTGAGAAGTCACGGTGTTTTTTAGCCGTCAGTAAACGCACCAGCTCGTGTAAATCACGTGATCGCAGAGTTTGAGTTCTTACACTTTATGTGTAGTCAGTGGCGAGTCTAGAGTCTGTTGGGGCCCTCCAAACACCATTGTGCTGTTTTCACAACCAGACAGATAATTCCTCTTCATGTTCCTTTAGTGCTGTTCACAGTAATGCTGTCACATGCAGCTACTGTCATTGCAACTTTTGCACATTTTGAGCTACTGCTGGTTTAAGTTTGTCAGCCCTCGGGGGCCCTTTACTGGTCTGGGGTCCCAAGCCTGTCTCTCTGATTTCTGACTCTGTCCACCGTCCTGTCTCTTTAATAAAAACTTGTGCACAACGAAAGTGGAGCATTCAAAAAGCTCTAGCAACACTTGTAGTATGAAGGTCAACTTTTTACCAACACATTTGGGCTTGTTGTCTTCATCAGGGTCTTACACGGTAAAGATGGGAAAGACTATGAAATTGTAAGATTACACCAGTAAGAATAATGAACTGTTTGGGGGAATTTTTGGGGCACAAATTTGGATTTCAATAAATAAATCACTAATTTGATTTGTAAGACAGCATGCAGCAATGCCTCCCAGCATGAACGCGTACAAGCATCATTCTGTCTCTCTTGGACAGATGTTGAAGTTCATCTTTATTATTTGTGTCGTGCTGCTTTTTGTCCTTATTTTTGATCCACAAACTATTTAAACACTAAATGCAACAGGGCCTCTAATTGACCGCTGTCTTTATTCGTAAAAACGGGCAGCAACACCAGAGTAGTAAAAGCGACTGGGCGGGAAGAAGTCCGATCTTTAGAGTTTGCTGCAGGGCGCTCCGTGAGTTTGGTGCATCAAAAGGAAATGCAGTTTGACCATCATCATTTTTTCCCATGATTCAGAGGCGGCAAAGTGAAGTAGCAGATGATTATTCATGGGATGCTAACCACCCAGCTAGCTTTAAAGCCTCATCAGCTGGCAGGTTACTTGCAGAATTTAAAATCAGGGGCAAAAGGACGTAGAAGTGAGGATGCTAAATTAGTTCAAACCACCGAGGAGGCCTGCACAGTTTTAAGAGTTTAGAGCATGAAAAGAAAAATGCAGATGTACCAAGTTCAGTGAGAGCTCGAGGGACTTTAACAACGAGCCAATCAGAAGGTTCCCCCAATCCCACTCCAACAGGTCTGTGATGTAAGGCGGAAGTGTTACGATAAGGACCTTTAAGATATATAAAAACGATGTCTGTTGCGCCTCTCTTCAAGAGAAGGCCGTCCGACTTTCTCTAAACAGTTCACAGTGATCCAACAAACTTTTTTCAACGCCGTTTTTTCTTCGCAGCAATTTCTACGTCTCATTGAAATTCTGTTCCAGTTCTTGCTGGAGCCTAAAGAGGTGAGCGCACGCACGCACACACGCACACACACACACACACACAGAATTTTGATGTTAATGGGACTTTGGACTCTGTGATTAGCCTTGATAACTGAACCGAGGTAAAATATTGCCTGTTCTTTTGTGTGTGTGTGCAAATGAATGCATGCCTGTGTGTGTCTTTGTGTGTGTGTGTGTGTGTGTGTGTGTGTGTGTGTGTGTGTGTGTGTGTGTGTGTGTGTGTGTGTGTGTGTGTGTGTGTGTGTGTGTGTGTGTGTGTGTGTGTGTGTGTGTGTGTGTGTGTGTGTGTGTGTGTGTGTGTGTGTGTGTGTGTGTGTGTGTGTGTGTGTGTGTGTGTGTGTAGACGGAGAGGTTCATGCAGCAGCTCAGTGAGTTTGCAGGGGAACATGGGATGAGTGCGGGTCCTCTGAGGAACCTGATGAAGAGCGTCCTCCTGGTGCCTCAGGGTGGGAAAGACACACATGCACACGCACACACACACACACACACACACACACACACACACACACACACACACACACACACACATGAAGACAAACATAATACATTTATTTCCAGGTGTAGTTTTGAGATAATGAGGGGGAAGTTTTGTTGTGGTTGTCCCCTCCGTCCCTCCGCCTTATCTACTTCAGTTTGGGAATTCCTACATTTCCCAGAACGCACTGTGAGAACGTTTAAGAACTCACCTGAAGTCATATATACGATCGAGCAGGTGGAGAGATAAGATTAAGAATAACCTGGTGTTAAAAAGTCCTGTTTTCTGACCTGTCCTCAAACATTATTCAGGACAATCACATGCTCTGCCCTCCAGGCCACTTCCAGTGTTTGATGAAATATTTGCCAGAAACTTATTTCACAGTTCAACATTAGGATTCACTTGTAGAACAAACTTTGTGTTCATTTTCTGATGCAGGATGCAGGTACACATCCTCTCGTATTTTCAGTTACATACTCTAAAACAGTTAGATCAATGAAATAAAAACATAAACCTGCAAATATCAAGTTATAAATAAAGTTTTTAAATGAAAGAAAAGAACATCAGAATCACTTAAAGGCATCCTGACACTATTACAGGTAGGGGGGCAATTTAAAGGCTCCCCTTTGAGGTGACGATCAAGAAGCCCTGAAGTAAATGTACATTTTGTGAATTTAATCTCTGCACTTTTTAAAAGCTGTATCATGTAACACGGAGCAAACTCAGACTGTAAACCTGATCAAACAAGTCAATCAATGATGTTTAAGCTTTAATCATTTACTAGGTTTTTTAAACTAAAGCAGAATTATCTGCAAAGGAGATTAAGAACCGTAAAAGAAAACAGACTTTGACAGTTTCACATCAAGGAGGAGGAGGAGGGGGGGGGGGGTATTTGGGGGGGTATTTGCATGATTTATCGCCGCCTTTTCTCGAGCGTAAAAATGATTAAAGACCTCATGCACATGTTTTTTAACCACGTATGAAGCTGTTTTAAGCTGCCAGATTCCTTATCTGTGGCATGTAAATGGCTCTGAATCTACTCGTGCCTGTCTCGTACCTCGGTAGACCTGTTGCCCATGTGCACGAGAAACCTGCAGATCTGCACGGAGATGCCTTTGAACCTGAATGTGCACACAAATGAGCTAAATCTGCATTATTATCATGCATATCATCATTTTTATGGCACTCCGTTTAACCAGATTCCTTATATTTGGCATGTTAATGGCCTTGAATCCCTCGTGCATATAGATTAAGCTTGCACCTCAATGTTTCTTGGGGCGCAGATGGCCTAGTGGTTGGTCTCGCCCCATGTATGGATGCTAAAGAGGCAGCTTGGGTTCAAGTCTGACCTGCGGCTCCTTTCCCCTCTCTCGCTCTCTCTCTCTCTCTCTCTCCCAGACTTCCTCGTCTTTCTACTGTCCATTTTTGCCCCTGTTGAAACTAGGGATGTAACGCTTCACTCAACTCACGATACGATGCGATTCACGATTTATTTTGAGAGAATCGGGAGGTGATTGGAGCTTCTCATTGTGGTGTGGATTAAATGCTGCATCATGTTTGTTGTGCCATTTGTGTAGTTCTCTGTCTTGTTGCAATATTTGCACACAGTTTTTGTCTCGTCTGTTATCTTCTCACCTCTTTCATTTCCTGTCTTGGGGAAGCCAAAATGCCTCGACTGCCATGATAACGCCTGCTTATTACAACCAACCGCCTCTGCTCTACAGCTGCTGACTCTCATGATATTACTGCGATTCATTTTTCAGAGTAGCGATTCGAACCTTTGAATCGATTTTTAACTGCCTCACGATTAATCTTTACATCCCTAGTTGAAACTCTCTCAGCTGCTGCAGCACCTTAAATGTTAGTAGAGCCTGAACTCCGTACCATCAAACTAGGCTTCGTTTGAACGGACGCAGAGAAGGTGCAACCCCGTTCAGGCTTTCCTGTTTCTGCGTTTAACAGCCATCAGGGCACAACTTATTCTTTTCCTTAAAGTTAGCATAACTCTGAATTATAATCATTTGACCCTGCTGTGGATAGTATCATCCATGTCTTCTTAAAAACAATTAATACATGAACTGAGGTGGACTTTTCCCACGTCCCTCTGCTTCACACTTACAGTCAGAGTGAATCCTAGCTGCAGGAAAGTTTCTGTCTCCGTGACAGTGATTGTTTCCTGTTTCTTCCTCAGGAGCCCTGAAGAAAAACCTGACAGCCGAGCAGATCAAAGAAGACCTCGTGACATTAGGTACACGTCTCAATCCTTCACCACAGAGTCAATCATTACCAGAAAGGTCACTTTTGTTCTGTTCAAACTGGGGTTAAGTATAGCTGCTGGTGTTGCTGGTGTCGTATTGAACTTATTCCCGTTATGTGATATCAAACTCTCTGTATTTCCTCAGGAGTGAATGAAGACAAGGCGGCTCATTTTTCACAGCAGGTAACTTTTCCACACCAGATTTTTTCATGCGTGTTTGCAACTCCACACTCTCTGTGTTTTAAAACACGGGGCCTATTTGGGGATATGTTTGATTTAGAGACAAGTAGGTACAACAATGTTTGAGGATTGCTCCTGCAGACTTCTCTAGCCTGCAGCCATGAACGTGTTCTGTTGGCAGCTATTTCATCAAATGTGACTGAACAAAGCACGCCCTCTAAATCAGCTTTCTCAGTGAGGATGCTTTCCATAATGGGTCAGGTTAGGTTTCTTTATCTGTGGGTGTAGGTAGATTTGATTTACAGTACGTCAGTCAGCCTCCTTTTAACACCACCAGACAGCACAGGACAAGACAAGACGGACAGGTTTACCCTTCGTAAAACAAGATTCAAATAAGACAAGCCACATAAAATGCCTCCTTATCGTGCAGAAAATGTTTTTATGAGCTGAGTGAATCTATGACTTTGTTTGCAGTGGGGGGTGCACTATGCAGCACTGACCAGACTCGCCGTCGGGCAGACTCTGATGGTGAACCAGCTGGTCGACATGGAGTGGAAATTTGGAGGTAAGAATAGACGGCAGGAGGCCCGTAGCTTCTCAAACCCTCAGTGCATATTCATGAAACACGGTTGGGTGCTATATTCCATCTGAGGCATTAGCATTGCTTTTGTCCTTTTGGCTGCTCAGGTCTCATTTCAGCCTCTCATCAGTGGACGGCTGATGGGTCTCTAACAGACCCCATTGTTTGTTTATACAGCCTGGTGGCTTCTTTACAGACACAGGTATAAGAAATGCTAATCCAGCGGGCAGGAGACTTATTAGCATCAAGTTAAGATATTGAAATTAGAAGGTGCTTCAGTTGATGAGAGGCAGGGAGTGTCTGCATGTGCTGCACTCTGCTTCTTCATTGAGCTGTTATTGACATGCAAAACATCTAAAACAGTCTGACTGATCGATGCTGATGACTCTGAAGGATCCAGTCAGACATCTGCGGAGACTTGACGAGCTGAAGAACCAACGTGGTCGAGGTGTCTCTCAAAAAGACTGTCTTAAAATAATGCAAATCAAAAGTCCTGCACGGCGTAGCAGCAGCTCTTTGGAAGTTCAGAAGTAGCCTGGTTTAAAGGAAACTTCTATTTAAGGACAGAGTTTACGCTCTTCTTACATTTAGGATGTTGCACCAGCTGAGATAGTTCCACAGTAGCTCCTAGTAGGTGTAAAGTCCTTTGTGAACGGTTGTCATAGTGATCGTTTTGAAAGGTGGGATTACTCGGAGGAGCGGAGGGTTTAACCTGCTCTTTGGTGTCAGCTGTGCAATCCCTCAGAAATGTTTCACGACTTAGATTTGTGATCCCGCTTTCATTTCCCATGGGCGGAGATAATTCCCTCCGTCTTACAACAGAGTGCTCTTCAATGACCTTTATGTTGGACTTGAAGATTTTCACCACTCGATGCCTCTGTTGTTATGTTATTACACAAGCTGTAGATTAAGGAAGTAACGACACACAAACAATCATTCATGCTCTTCTCCCAAATTGTGCAAAATTCAGCGCCAAGACTTTTAACAAAAACTAAAGAGAGAACATATTGCTCCGGTTTCAAGACCTTACAATGGATACCCTTTTCTTTTAGGATTGATTTTAAGGTTTGACTTCTTACTTTTAAAGCACTTCACGGTCTAAACCAGCACAGTGTGCAGCCTGAGATCCTCACTGTTCACACCTCAAACTTAAAAACCAGAGGGGAGCGAGCGTTTGCAGCTCGGGCTCCTCCGCTGTGGGACGACCTGCCTGAGGATCTCAGACGAGCTCCATCAGGATCTTTATTTAAATCACTTTTAAAAATGTATTTTTATTGAAAGGCCTTCTTATAATCCTTGTTTTATCCATGATGTTTTATTTGTTCTACTGCTAACTTTAGCCAATCATTGTCTCAGCTGTTAGTCTGTTTTAAATATCTAAACACAAACCTTCAAGGAGCGGTCACTGATTCAAATGTAAAGCTCTTAACTCTGAAAATAAAACCAAACACTGTGTCCATGTTTGAGATGTAATCGGTCACTTTGTGTTTTCTGACTCCCACAGTGACCGTTGGAACCAGTGAAATACAGAAAGTGGGGAACATCTTCCTGCAGGTATGAAAGCTCTGGAAACCCCAAACGTTCACCTGACCGTTACACTTCTCTGTCCTGTTTCATTAAAACACAAACTTTTTCCTCTTGTAGCTGAAACTGGTGGTCAGGAAGGGGAATTCCACAGAGAACGTCTACATGGGTACGTGACTCTGTTTACTGTAGTAACTGGAACAAACTGCTGGGAAAACAATTTATTATAACCAGGAACTTCCTCAGCCCGAACCGTCTGCTGAAGCTCTCACATCGAGGGGAAAGATGTTCAGGAAATGCAGGAATTGCAAGTGCTGCTTTTATTTTAATTGTATTTTTTACAATGTTTTTGTAAGGATTTTCAAGATTATTTTTACCGATAGTATGAACAATAAAGTCAGAGGAGAAAAAACAGAACAGGGCGTGCATTACAGGACATTGAAAGCGCTTTCACACTTGCAGAAATCTCCTGAAAAACTTGATATTTCCAGGAGGAGCTGTATATGTGAACGCAAACATTTTCGTTCGGACTTCACCCGGAGTTTCTCCTGCCAGACGCCTAGTATTTTTCTTCAGCCAAGTGAGCTGATGTGAGAACGCAGCAGGATATTCTCTGCAGAATTCACATTGAGCCAATAGGAGGGGGGAGTGACGTTTATATCCTGTGACTGCTACACGGTACATAGAGTGTATGCACGCGACCGCTACGATCTCCGTGCTCTAATGAACCCGCTGCATTCTGTTTCCTGTTCTCCAGTATGTTCTTCTCCACTCTTTAAAATCTCCACCTCAGAAACTTTAAGGAGGTAGCAGACTCTGCCCTGAAACCAGATCACACATGTTGGAACATTACTGTTTATACTAAAGTGTAAAAGAAAGTGGTGAAACTGACAATATTAACCTTTTTTTTATTGTGGAAAAATTAATCTTCCTATTTCCCGTTTCTCTCTTCCAGAGTTGACGCTCCCTCAGTTTTACAACTTCCTACACGAGATGGAGCGAGCCAAGGCCAGCATGGAGTGTTTCAGCTGAGTGTGTGTGTGTGTGTGTGTGTGTGTTGTGTGTGTGTGTGTGTGTGTGTGTGTGTGTGTGTGTGTGTGTGTGTGTGTACAGTCAGAAAAGTGTGTGTGAATATGTCAGGATGTGGCTGCAGGCTGTGATTGATAATTGTTGTGTAATTTTCTATGTGGCACTGACGACTGAAGAAAACTACAAAAAATGTTTAATTTACCCCAAAAAATGTCTCCTCACATCTTCGAATAAACAACAACAGAAAGACTCTCTGAGGTGTTTGTTTATATTTTATTTATGTGGGAACAGACGAGAACACGCTGTCCTCTGGTTTCTTTTCCTGCTGTTGGGGGGAAATCGTTCTTCAGACGCCATGCTTCATCGATACTCTCTCCCGTCTGTCATTAACACGACACTAAAGTGAGCCCTGTGGGGGAATGTAGGCATTTCAATCCAAAAACCCACACTCCAAAGCAGACATTAAACCTCACACAGACTTGTTTAATCAAGTTCAGTGCTGTCGTTTGAACAGTAATGGGATGAATTGTTCCTAATTGAAGGTATATCGCATAATACATGTGCAGAATGAACGATAGAAACATACACAGCCAGGCTACACATGATGGAGTAGAAAAACGAACACGGTGACGTAAACTGGATGGTCGTTAGAAGCTACAAAAGAGTCCTGAATACCACACAGGGATGCATATAAACCTCTAGGCAGATTGCAGAGGAGCGAGCGGCTTGCCGGTAACGTGTGTGTACTAGTCCTCGTCGTTCCTCCATTTTTTCTATTCTTTGGAAACGTATACAGTGATTAGCTCACCACTCGAGCTGAGAGTCATTGTCTCTGCACGTCTGCGGCCGTGAAGTGCTTTGCAGTGAGTCTGACTGCGCTCCAAATCATTTTCCTGTGTGAGCTCTGATATCTACATCTGTTCACTTCACACCAGCTTTAGTCCAACGTTTTCAAAGTCAAAGTCAAAAGTCTAATAATATAAAAGTTGGTGTGGTAGCTGGAGAGGTGCCAGGGCACTTCCCGAGTACTGCCGATGTGCCCTTGAGCAAGGCACCAAACCCCAACTGCTCTGGTGAGCTCCCCGTGTAGCAGCCTAACTTTGACATCTCTCCACCAATGCATGTCCACATGTCCTGTTTGTGCATGTGTGTGATATTAACACAGATTACAGTCATCACAGCCCAGACTCCTTGTTCGTCTCCTCTCACCCCTGCAAAAGTAAGTGCCCCAGTTGGGCCACCCCAGTCAAAAAAAGTCTGGACGCACCCCCGCTAACATCGAAGTCCTCATTTCCTCGTCCGGCCGTAAAGGAAGACTGCATTCTTCCTGACACACGTACCAGAGCCTCCCACCACTGCAAACAACACATGAACACTTCTGCACATCTAAAGTTTGGCCACTCTATGAACTTTTTCTTTTTGTGCATTCCTCAGTATAACATTCCCTAGAAATATTTGTCAGCTTTCCAAGAAACAGAAAGACCTTTGGATCAAATTTCAAGGTGACGGAATTTGAAGTGGAATACATGGGAACAGTTTTTGTCAACGAAGCTGCAGATTTATTCAAAATGATGAATTAGCTTTTTTCTGAACATGCGTATCTCTGACCTCTTTCACTGCCTAGCATGAAGCCTGTGCTCTCTTGTGACATCTCTGTCTTTATGGACAAGCTGTGCTCACCTCCTCACCTCAGCTTCCCTCCAGATAAACGGTTGAGCTTTACAAACCTGCACCGTCACAGCTTATTGAGTAAATATCCCCCTTCTTTAGAAAAAACGTCTCTCTCGTTTATTACATTTTTTTTTCAGTTCTCATAAAGCTTAGAGCAAACGAAAGTAACTCCTGGTTCCCTCCCAACTCCCCCTCTGTAAGGGATTTCCCTTTTTCAAATTTACATTCTTTCACTTTCTCCTCCAGTGTCGCCCCCCCCCCCCCCCCCTCTCTCTCTCTCTCTCCCCTCTCTCTCTGTTCATGCGGCCTCTCCTTCTCATCATATGTCCGTGCATGTTGCTGCATGTTCTCGTCCGCACAGGAAAACCACAGAGATTCTCCTGTTTCTCACAATTGTTTTTCCTGTCATTGAAGCTGTTTCTTGTTTGAATTATATTTCCTGACGCATCACAAGTTGAAGAGCAGCAGACCTGCGTTTATCACAGACTGCAGCCACTCCAAGTTCTCAACCATCCACCGGTTAGTTCAGAACTGAAGAAGCCTCAAAAGAGGAGAGGTGAAACGTCCTCAAGATCTTCAACCGAGTCCGGTTGCCTTTGCATCAAGCTTTGAATTTACCACGACCTGGATGACAAAGAACCTTCACAGGTTTGAAGAAACATCCCAGGATGCGCTTAAACACATCATCAGTGATGTATCCTCAGTCCATCAGGTGTTTCGGGTCTCACAACATCAGTCACCCTCCCTCAGGCGACCCAGACAGGGTTGATCAGGCCCTGGCTTTGTGTCCCAGCGACACTGGCCCACGGGTCAGACCTCTTCATCCAAAGCCACCTAGAGGCCCTCTCTGCAGTCTCAATGGGGGTCTTTATGGCTCTCCTTTGGGCAGCTCCTGTGATTCCAAGCAGACATAAAGAACCTTTACTTAATGACCTTCATGTTCACATTTCTGTCGCAGTTTTGAGTCTACAATTTGATAGTTTTTGGGGCGCCGGCTAGCCTATAGCGTTTATGAAGCGCCCCGTGTACAGAGGCCGCAGTCCTCGTCGCAACCGTGGGTTCGAAAAAAAACAAGATGAAATGAGATTTATTCTCGACTTTTCCTGGAGTCACATCGTTCACATAGTCTGTGTTCCTCCAGGATGTTTTAAAATCTGCCGACTTCAAGAGCGAGAGGAAGGATTCCAGTCCTCACCTCAACGACCAAACATCTCTGACTTCCTGATAAGTTTGCTTTAACTTAATATTCAGTGACGTATCTGTGCTTGTAATTGTAATTTTGGTTCTAACAAGATATAATTTAACAATTTCTCTTCATATCCAGCAAGTAATTTATTCTAATTGTGTTCACACTGCACGGTAAATTATTTCTGAAGATGTAACTCAGCTTCCTCAAAGACAGTATGAAGCTCTGCCGCCAAGTTTACTCCAAAGAAAAACCCTCTTATTGGTCCTGTTATCTGACGGATTAAAGAAGCGATTCCACATTTCCTTCTTATTGATCCAGGAATCCACCCCACATCACCCTGAGCAGCCAAAGCAAGGGTGAGTTTATGAACGCCAAGAAAACAACGTATAAGCTCTGTTTTGTTTAGAGTCTGACATTGTGCTAAATTTAAATCCTCATATCTCAGCAGCATAATTCAAAATGGGATCAAACACATGCGTCCTAAAGTTGTGAGTAGGTAGAATATCCAAGATCTTTACATTGTTTGAACTTGTTTTAATTTGTTGACAACGAACCCCAAAGCTCTTTTTTAAAATGTATTTTATCGTTTGAACTTTGTTGAAGTAAATGAAACACTTTCTGAGGAGTGTAATCTGTGTTTGCTTTCACCTGAGGTTCAGTCCAAGTAATAAAATTATGTTCAAGTTCACAGCAATAAAAAGGTTATCCCTCACATGCAGCCCCCCACAGAAGCTGTGTGTCTGTGTTTCCCCGGCGGGGAATAACCTGTCTGTTAGATTACCTGAGAAGTGTGTGTGTGTGTGTGTGTGTGTGTGTGTGTGTGTGTGTGTGTGTGTGTGTGTGTGTGTGTGTGTGTTTTACCGTTGGTTCCACAGAAGGAAGAGGAAGTTTATGATGAACTAAGTCAAATAGCTCCCAGCTGTCAAATGATGCAAGAGTGCTCTCTGCTTCTCATCGTGCCCCGAGCTGAGAACACACAGGATGCACATCCCTACAGCATGTGGATGTACACTAAATGTGTGTGTGCATGTGTGTGTGTGTGTGTGTGAGTGTGTGTGTGTTCTTCAAGGTGTTTCCATGGTAAGCACATATCCTGTAATGTTTTATTTTTGCACCCGAGCTACAGAGAGGCTGTGACAGGAGCCCGTTCTTGAGGTTTTATCCCAAGTATTATAAAGCTTGTGTGTATATCCTGGTGTGTGGGTTTGTTTGTGGGTGTGTGCTTGTGTTCAGTCCAGGTGCAGAAACATAAAACCTGATATGGAAGAGAAAGACGGTTTTCTGTGGACATCATCAGAGGCCATGACTTTCAGGAAGAGGCTACATTTTTGCCCTGTGGTTAAAACAGACCGGTGCTGCCTGGGCATGTTTCAGAGGCTAAAGTAGTGTTGTAGTCAAGACCTCAAGACCACAGTAACTGAGACCAAGACGTACCTGAGACCAGAGTGCTCAAAGGCCGAGACAAGACAAAAAACATTTAGGGATCGAGACCGAGTCAAGATCAAGACCAAGACATATAGGGATAGAGACTGAGTCAAGACCAACACCATAAACATCACTGAGAAAAGACAGAGAAAAATGCTTTGGATTCCGAGACGAGAACTTTTGTCTTTTTAAAGGAGAAGACACGCTCTCGAGCAGACAGATCACCTCGCTGATAGACCTTCAGCGAGGTGATCTGGTACTACTACCACCTGACGTACCTGACGCCCTGCCACCACCATCGGACTGTGTCGTCCCCACAACCACCGCCGTCCTCAGTCATGCACGGCCTGCTCCGACCTCCACCTCAGTGGAAAGGAAATGTGGACAACAGGAACGAGAGGAATACAAAGAAGAAATCTTTCCTGCATATTATCCCATATGCTCTTTTATAAAGCGCCTCTAGAACACACTTGTTATGAATTGGTGCTTTACAAATAATGATTGATTGATTGAAGTGGACAGACAAGACACTCCTGGGTTTACACCTGTTTCTATTGCAGGGTTTTTGTGATACCAGAATTTTAAAACTTCGATACGATTCTAGTGAAAGTGACATGATAACACCGCTTCATCAGCAAAATACTGTCACTAAGCTTGTGTTGATATTTCACTGTCTCGATCCACTCCATCTTATGCTCTGCCTTAGGTTCCCCAGATTGTGTATGCCTTATCATCATTAGAAATGTACCGTTAAGTTTTGTTTTTCTTTTTGATTCTTGTCGTTTGCTGTTAAATGTCATGTCTATTTTGGTTTGTATACTGTTCATTACTGGATCCTTTACACATTTTAATCCACCACTTGGATCGTGATCAAGTTGCGTAATAATGTTTTCCTCTGTCTACCTGAATGTTTTTTTTCTCCATAACCAGAAGGACAGGATTCTGTATCTGTATCAGCATCACAGAACAAACCCCTGGAGCTGGTTCACTGCAGCGTGGGAAAAGCATGAGGGAAAGTATGCATGCAGAAGCAGAGGTTAAACTCAACACGAGCCAAATCCTGGATCTGCTTCATTAACAATGATTGTAATGGCTAATGTTGAGCTGACAGAATACATTGATTGATTCACTCTGTTGTGTCAAAGTAAGTTGACAGCGCTCACAATCACATTCAAACACAGTCGACACATTTATACACGCCGCAGAAGTGTTTACAACATTTGAACATTTTACAGTTATATAGGCGAATGATTTAATTATGTGTGCATTTGCATACATTAAATATCCCGGTCGTGAAATAGTAAAAATGATTTATTCGTAGATTGTATGTGAACATACAAATTGCTGCTATGTAAACTGTGAGTAATGTCGCCTCAGGGCATCATTCATAAATCTTGGCTCAACTCAATATGATGACTTTTATTTGATGTCATCCTGCAAATAACTTCAGTACATTACTGTCCCTATTTTTTAAAGATGTATTTTTGGGCTTTTAACTCCTTCATTCTAGAGACAGGACAGTGGATAGAGTCAGAAACTAGAGAGAGAGAGAGAGTGGGGAACGACATGTGGGAAAGGAGCCACAGGTCAGATTCAAACCTGAATCTGCTTCTTTCAGCTGATTTCTGATATTTTGAAAGATATATTTTGGTTAAATCAACTGTAAGGAATCCTTTTGTTCATTTTTACGCCCCCTGTTATCTCTTTGCTGATCATGTAATGTACAAGCATGTGGATCAATTCAGGTCCAAATCTCGCTTGAGTAAAAAATATCGAAATTCGAAATATTGCGTTAGAAATGTGTATAGTGACGGTGACGGCCCTCTACAGGTTGAAACCCGGCTACTGCAACTGCATTTTTTTATCGGCTGATCTTTTGCTTGCCGACATATGTGGTACAGTCTTTCGTCACCAAACCTATAAAAGCGTCGACACCCAACTCAGCAAAGAGTTCAGTCGCTTCTCGGCCTTTTGGCTAAGATCAAGTGTAGTTACCAACTCGAGTCAAGTGGATTGAGAGAATTGCGCCGTTGATATCTTTAGTGATTTAGTAGTTGGATTGTACTGTTAGCATTAATTTAGTGTAGAGGTAAAGTCAGTAGAAATGTAGAAATGTTTGTTGCAGCTTGTAAACACAACATTCAAACTGGGCCCCTTCTCTTCGGCTCACTGTCCCAGGAAACTCACACTCACTGCACTTTCTCACCTTTATTCATAATGTATAGGCCTACTCTGCCTAACAGCTTATTTACTTCACAAAAATAGACATATGTTCGTATGTTGTGCACAAAATGAACAAGGAATTCAAAAACAACGGTGTCCCTTTAAGGATTCTGATTGGACTAGTCCTAACCAATGACGTAGCTTCGAATGGTCTCTTCCATCCTCTCAGCCAATCAGATCGAATCGACGCTAACTGCCGAAACGAAGTCCAGACAGTTAGCACGCAATAAATGTAAGCAATTTAACATTTTTATATTAAATTATATCTTCTTCCATCAGTGGTTATGAATAATTCCCAGTTAACTTTAATATTTTGTCGAAGGCCAACATATAAACTGTTAAAAAAGTTATAAAATTCAATACAAATGTTTGAATTAATAACTATGCTAGCTAGCTTAGCGTTAGCTTACAAATGTGAATCAAGCTAGCTAACTTCAAAATGTAAATGTAGCTGTCTAATGCATGTGAAGTGTTTTATATATTAGCTTTATGTTAGCCACCATCAGACTGCTGGTTAACAGGTGCTATAAGTAGAAAGTATCTATACATATTTTCTCTTATTAAATGAATTGTGAATGAATATTTTTGCAGGTAAAACTTTTGTTGCTGACAGTATTACAACAAAGGTGTTTGGGTTATTTCTGTGTCAAACTCAAGAAATTCAAGACTAGGCGGTATGAGTTTAACCTATTTTGTCATTGTTCATTAAAGAGTGGACATGAGTCCTTCTTGACCTCTGCAAAGACACTGACTGCCTCTTCTGAACACTTTACATCATAGAGACCAAAAGGATGTAAAGCCCCTTAATGTTCACGGAGGACCTCCACTGCAGAGACTGTCGACATGTCTCGGTATGTAGACAGTTTAAAAAATATATTGTTTCTGTTTACACTAAAGAGAGCAACATGTGGTCCAAGAGGGGAAGGGATGGAGTGTCATTAATGATTTATAAAAACTGAATACAGTTATGAGCAGGTGGTGGACAAAGCACACAACCTCCTTACTTGAGTGAAAGGATTAAAAAACATTAATCCAATATGAGTTAAAGTTGCTCAGTCAAATTATTACTTGGGTTAAAGTCTTGGAGTACTTGCTTTTAAAATGACTTAAAGCAGCATTATATAAGATGTGCAGTGAATGAAATTGAAAAGTGACCTTACTCTATGATCAGACATTAAGGAAACATGCTATGTTGAAGTGCTGGCTTCTCTGACAACAATGCAGCAGCCAGTATGTCCTCCTTCTAACTTTAGATTCTGGTCCTGAATGGTCTGGATTTGTTTGGACCAGAGAAGGTACGCGGTTTTAAGGCACCCCCACACGGCCGTTTTGGACGCCCCTCGGTTTGCCAGATATGAGAGCAGTTATCAGGTCAAACCAACAGGTGTTGCAGCGATGGAAGCGGGCAAGAGAACTGGTTCAGATAGAAGTGATTGTACCCGACCTAAAAAGCCTCTGCATGTTTCTAATAAGCTCCACGAGCAGAAACGTGCTCAAACTAGGATCAATATTGGAGATGCTTTTGAAAAATGGAGAGAGGTTAGAACGCAGAAAGGTTTACAGACCGATGCAGAGCTGGATAAACACTGAAGCTTCAGTGTCCACCACATGGTGACCTGCGTGAGCATCCACTCTAGAGAGGAGGGGGGGGGGGGACAGCTCTCTCCAATGTTGTGAATTTGGACTTCAGTACCCATTTTAAACACTAGGTGTCAGAGTTATATATACTTATTTAAAAAAAACCTCTCAAAACGATTAATTTTCTGTCAAGAAAACATGGATGAACATTCTGCTACCTTATGTTGATTTTGAAAACATTATTTACATCATTTAAACTCCCATGCTCCAGATTTACAGAATTAGAAATACTTCATTAATCCCAATGATGAGCAGGGAAAATGTGAGCCAGGCTTTACACAGAGAGAAAACATTCACATATTCCAACAGTCACTTCAGTGGGTGCAAGGCCTCATGAACTCTGTAACTGTGCAGCTTATTCTTGTTCCTGCTGCTGCTAATGCTCTCTTTGCTTTTTTCACTTCTCTGCAGCGGTGTTAGCACCAACATTAAAGAAAAGGGCCTCTGTGACAACTTCTCTATCTCACTAAAAGAAGCGCCAGATCTGAGTGACGTTTGCTCTGCGTTCAACCATGGAGACACGTGACGTACAGGTACGGCAACACCACTGAGACAAACCACACGCAGAACTTCACAAACACAGTTTGTTGTCTTTCAGATCGGATTTTAGAAAAGAAAAAAAAATCATCAGCTGCCCTCAGAGCAAAAAAAGTGAGCAAAACATCCACATTTTTTGCTTTGAAACACAAGATGGGTCTGAGGTAGGGGGGCTGCACCAGATATAGATCTCCCTCTGCTGGGATGATGAGGGAACTACAACTGCCCACAGTTAGAGGAAGGAAATAACAAAGTGAAGTTCATCGAGGCTGTGAATGAGTGCGCTGTACTTTTTGTTCATGGACAGACAAGCGATAAGGCGTGTCGTGACCCGTAGTAGTTTCTGTGTCTGGGGGTGACTGTAATTAATGACTTCCTGTCCACAACTCTAACAACTTTTTGTGTGTGTGTGTGTGTGTTTGTGCGTGCGTGCGTGTGTGTGTGTGTGTGTGTGTGTGTGTGTGTGTGTGTGTGTATGTGTGTGTGTGTGTGGGGGGGGGGGGGGGGGTAGAACCAAAGGGGCAACCCAGCTTTTAGTCAGTTTGTTAGAGAAGTTGTTATCTGAGTCCGACACACTCCAGTGCTCCCACAGGCCTGGGGAGAGGGGCTACGTCGCTGGGCCATAAATTATATGGAGAAAAAGTTGCACAAGAAGGCAGACTGTCGTGAGTTGAGTGAATCGTTACATTCCTACAAAACACAGTAAAGTGGTTTTGTGCTGCTGTTGTAGCACAAAACTAGATATTTGTTGAAGTCCCATTAGTCAATTTTTCCAACGTATCTTTCCAGACTCCAGATTCCAGGACTCCATATATTTGCAGAGATTATCAAGTCTCCCCTGTAGTGGACTAAACATATTCTTATATCTCAGGTTCCTTTGGTTGCCCACAGACAATGAAAATAAGGAAAGTACTTCATATAAAAGGTGCACTATTTTCTTGTTAAGCATCTTAAAAGGTACATGTTGCCAATTCCTGAAGCTAGATGACATGATAGTGAATGGCATTAGATTGTCTAGGGCGCACTCACACACGTTGTAGTTGTCTGTTACCGTACTTAAGCTCTATTGCCCCCCTCTCCATTCCCCGCTGTTCTGCACTCACACTGCTCCAGGACTAGCATGGCCAATTACGGTTATAACGTCGTGATACAACACATGCATGGCTTTACGTGATCATGAAGTGTGCTTAGTTTACAAGACAGGCAGACTCGAAAATAAAAAAATAAGCTATTTTACTGACATACAGTCATTTTAGTCAGATACAGCCAGAACACTCCCGGATTTCTCGATAATGGAGGCTGTCCACGTTGTGTGCCCGTGCTTGTGCATGAACTGTATCGTGCCGAAGCACATCTTTTTAAAGCGTGCCAGGGCCAAGGAAGTGTACCGTGCTGGAGCAAGAATCTGAGCACTCACACCAGTCAAATGAACTGGACTTTAGGGGTGATTTACCCTTAGGCACCGTACGGCTTGCCCAGTGTGAGTTGCTCTAAATCAGTGGTTCCCAACCTTTTGTCGATGTAGCCCCCCAAGACCCACACAAAAAAAGGTCATACATTGCCTTTAAAAAATGAACATAAACTTGAGTTGTTTTCATTGAACAGAATAGTCTTCCACACACTTGTTCTTACCGAAAGATATCTGTGTAAACTATCAGTAAGAGTGTTATCATTATTCTGGTTAATATGTGCAAATATCATTTTGACAAGTTCAGAGCCAACAAAGCCTCCTGCCCCCCTTCAGGTCACAGGCGGCCCCCCTTTGGGAGCCAATTATCTAAATAGTCATCGCCTCGCCTTGCATAAGTTCTACTGGTTGGGCTTCCATAATGCGGTAAGCAGAAATGTGAGTTTGAGCTTGAAGCAGCTGGTCGATATCCTTTTTCTGATGATTCTTATGGCGTGGTGACATTATCGCATCCCTGATTATAAGTCCCCTAAAATCAGAGTGACATTAAAAGAGCCCTTCATCATAAGATAAAGTTGTACTTTAAATAATGTTCTTTATGTCGTTATCTTTTGGTCCTTCTCTTTCTTTGCTATAAACGGATGTGTTACGTCATTCACCTGCAGGATTGTTGCATTGTGTATTTCCTTTCTCTGCACACAAAGCTTCTTCCAAATTAATAACGAACACTTGTCCAGTAAACTATGTGAACCTCTTTTTGATCTAGAGCATATTTCTGCTGTTGGCATTCAGAGTGTGGATAAACCTGAGCTTCATAACCCCCCCCCCCCCCCAACACACACACGCCCACCCAGCAGCTCATAATTTCACCCCTTCAGAGGTACCTATCTAATCCCCCCCATTCCCTTTTTTGTTGCTGGGCTCCTGTTACTTAGCTACCAGTTGCCACGGTTGCTTGGGCTGATGGGGTTACCTTGGCAACCAAACCCATCTCATTGTGTGGCGAACCAGCCACAGTGGGCCTGTCCCAAGGACACACACACACACACACACACACACACACACACACACACACACACACACACACACATAAACACTAATATGTAACCCTCTTCCTCCTCCTCAAGTGCACAACAACCCCCATGCTTCCCCAAAGCACACACACACACACACACACACACACACACACACACACACACACACACACACACACACACACGCACAGCCACCACCTCTCTGCACACAGCAGTAGTTGGCACACACCTGTGAGCAGCTCCATGTTGTTGTTATTTTACAATGAAACCTGCAGCTTTACTTCACCTGTGGAGAATGCTGCTGTGTGTGTATATATTTGTGTGTGTGTGTGTGTGTGTTTGTGTTTGTGTTTGTGTGTGAGAGAGAGAGAGAGAGAGAGAGACTAATACCTTATTAATAATCCAACCTGTTTATAGCCCACCCACAACGTTTGTTAATCTGTATTTCCCCTCCCTCTTCCTCCTCTTCTAAATTTCTCCCACTCTCTTATCTTGCTTCTCTTTGGTATAAAAAGCCAGCTGATTGTAACTCGAGATACATGCTGTGATTCAGTGTGTGAGTGTGTGTGTGAATGACCAGAATGAAGGTGTGTGTGCATGTCATGCTGTCAGCCAGGTGCTAATGTATCACAGACAACCTGTTAACATAAACACTGTCAGTCTTTGAGTCAGCGCCACACACTGTTTTATATAAACTCAGGATGAATGATCAGAAAATCACCTGTTTTTTCAACAGGTCTTTTAAACGTCATGTTCCCTCGCTCACCACCAGGGGGTGCTGTTGATTAATGACAAAGATTCAAATGTAACGGCAGGACACAGAAACAAAGACTTTTATAAAACAGCTGAACGGAGAAAGGAAAAAACAAAAACAAAGAAGCATTCTGCACAGTTTTTTATCATTCGCAAAGCCAGAGAAATTACTTCAAATTTAGAAAATACTGTAATTTAGCTTCACAATGAGATTGTTTTGAGGATGAAGCCAGCTAATTACAAAGGATGAAGCACAGATGTTTGATGTAAATAGTGTTTATCAACAAAAAAAATATTCTAAATGCATCATTATTTGCCACCTGTAACTGTTCATTTGAGCGTAACGGTAGTGTACAGTGGAGCTACAGTGTGCTCTGTTTTAACATTTTCTGTGCACATTAGAAAGTTGCGTGCCAGCATATTAGCTTGAACTTACAGTTTGCAGCACTGACAAACATGTGACGTGTGTGTGTGTGTGTATGGTAACAAAAGCAGGTGTAACTGACACTAGAAGAAGAATTTACTGCAGGGAATAATCTAGTTCTGCAACTTAAAGCTTATTACTTCCACCGTTGATCAATCTGCATTACATTTTTATTAGAAAACTGATTTATTCGAAATCAGAAAAAATCTTCTTAAGTGGCCCTATTGAGCTTGTTTTCCATGTCTTGGTCTTGGTCTTGTCTCGGTCTCGATCCCTAAAGGTCTTGGTATTGTCTCGATCCCTAATTGTCTCGGTCTCAATCCCTAAAGGTCTTGGTCTTGTCTCGATCCCTAATTGTCTTGGTCTCAGTCTTGTCTCGGTCTCGATCCCTAAAGGTCTTGGTCTTGTCTCGATCCCTAATGGTCTTGGTCTTGTCTCGGTCTCGCAGCACTCTGGTCTCGGGTCTGTCTCGATCTCAGTTAGTGTAGTCTTGACAACAACACTACGTATCTCTATAGTTCCTGTAAATATTGATCAAATTTACAGTTATGTGATAATTATAAATACAAGACAGCAGTTGTGATATTCCTCTCATTAGACTAATATTCAGCTCTCTGAAATAACAATATTTATTCTGTTCTATGAGACTTTGTGTATTTTCTGACAGCAGGCAGGGAATCATTGCATGTCACGCTTCACCAGCGGGCTGCATTCATGAACGCAACGCTGTCTCCATAGGGTGAATAAACATGCTTTACATACTGCGCTACTTATTAATGTGTGTGTGTGTTTGTGTTCAGGAGGATGTGTGTGTTAGTGAAGGCATTTTTTTAAAGAAGTCTGTGCAGTCAAACATGACGGAAGATTGAGTTCAGCTGTTAATAACTTGGTGTAACAGGAGATTTATTGGTGAAATTCTGTTTATTTGATTTAATGCTTTTATATGTGGAAGAGTTTTAGTGATTGTGTGTTGACAGCGGGTCGCACTTAAACAGCATGCTGCATTTGTGGACGTAAAACAGCCTCCACAGGATGAATAAACATGCTTTACATATGGCTGCTCATTACTGCCCGGCTGTGTGTGTGTGTGTGTGTGTGTGTGTAACCGACAGAGAACAGTTAACGCATGCTCGTGTGTGTTGGTAGACTAAGCTTTCATGTCATTAGCTGAGGAGAAATGTAAAAACAATGTGTGTGTGTTTTGCAGCGCAGCAGAAATGATGTTTTGCATATCGAGTAATGGCAATTATAACAACCGTGTAAGCAGCCACCCCGAATACGTGCAAACAGCCGTAGACAGATGTATGAACAACAGCATCGCAGGGGGGGAAGCAGCCCATTTATCTGAAAGGCAAACTTTATATTGTGTTTTTCATACATGTCTCGTGTTGCTCAGGGGCCCGACCTGTAGCTGTCGACACTTTGGGGAAATGTCACTTTGAGTCTCTGTAGCAGTCTCTGTTCAAAGCTTGTTTGTCATGCATTTAAGAGTCAGGGTGGATTAAGAAAGAAATCAAGATTGCGTTGACTTGTTAACCCTGTAGGTTCTCCATGATGGTGCAGTGGTTAGCGCTGTTGCCTCACAGCAAGAGGTTCCTGGTGCAAATCCCTGTCGGACAGGGCCTCTCTGTGAGGAGGTTGTTCTCCCAGTGCCTGTGTGGGGTGTTCTCCATAGGTGTGAATGTGAGTGTGGCTGGTTGTCTGTCTCTATATGTCAGCCCTCTGATTGACTGGGAAACAGTCGAGGGTGTACCCAGCCTCTTGCCCAATGACTGCTGGGATCAGCTCCAGCCCCCCCGCGACCACAAGTGGTAAAAGCGGTATAGATGATGGATGGATGGATGTTACCCCTGTATTTTGAGCTGGCTTTATTGTTACATCTCTGTATGCAGTGGATTAAAAAGTGATCATCCCGTGTTTAAATGACTCTGTGGAGGCAGTTTTTCAAAGGTGGGAGGGTGCTGCACACACACACACGTGCAAACATGAATCTGTCTGCCTGTTAGTTTCCAACATTTTGCACAATATCCACTCTATACTGTGCAGAATCAAAGTCTGTCATTAATCACCTCAATCAAAATAAAGAGGCTCACATTAACTGGCTTGGCAGAAACATGTTACAGAAGCTATGCGGTAGAAGACTCAGTGTTTGTGTCAGTCAGTGTGTGTGGAGAAATGTCTGTTTCTACCTCAACATGATCGCAGACCGCTTCAGTAAAATGTATCTCAGTTTGTTGCGTCAAGTGATCTAGTGACTTAGTTTGTTTCCCCTAATGCAGAGTAATAATACAACATCTCTGCAGTAAATCCTTCCTGCACGAAGGTTCCCATTCTGGCTTTTTTCACTGTTTAAAATAGAAATTCTGATTTAATCCGTCAATAATTTATGCTAATTGTCTTTAAATATCAAACATTTTTCCCCCCTGACTTTTCCAGTTCAGCGGTCGAGCACTCATGCATTGAACAATTAACGTCACCTCATCGCCTGCCTGTGTATTGAAGTGTGTCACGCTAATTAATTTGCATTAATCTCTTACATTTAATGTGTCTCATATATTACTACACAGTGTGACCCTCTGATCCCCCCCCACCGACCCTCTTTAATCAGAGCTCAGCTTGGGTTAACCTGCCTCATGAAGTCGTTCGTGCAAATGGAGGGATGACTTTTTTTGATTGATTTGTGTTTTTCATATTTTTGTCTCCTGAGACATTCTGGTGGTCGTTAACTGTTACCTGGCGGAGGGCTTTGCTGGGAATTGAACCTGTAACTTTATGCTACAGGTAACTCTCTGTAGCAATCTTTAAATATCTCTCCAGCAGATGAACGCACCTTCATAGGGTGAAAAGCACATCAAGATATCCTTAGCTTGCACCCATTGCTAGTTAGTTAATATAACATCTATAGCGCTTTCACACTTGTGAAAAACTGATATTTCCAGGAGGAGTGTATGTGTGAATGCAAACTGCTGAATTTTTATTTGGACTTCACCTGGAGTTTCTCCTGCCAGACCCCGAGTAGTTTTCCTGCAGCAAGTCCGAGTGAGCTGATGTGAAAACACAGCAGGAGAACTGATCTCGAGTGAGTGGGAGGGGGGAGTTATTTTTACAGTTCATGGAACTAATTTGTGACTTGTTTTACATGAAAATAATTTTAATTTGAGCTAAAGGTCCTCACAAGTACAGTGGAATCAGTGCTGAGATTTATGTGGGGGCTTTGACCAGCCGCCTGTCAGCAGCTGTGATCACTGTGAGGAGCGTTTTTATTGTTTCTATCAGTCATTTTTAGGGAAAAAAATCCTAGAGTCTGTGTGTGTGTGTGTGTGTGTGTGTGTGTGTGTGTGCGTGTGTGTGTGTGTGTGTGAAAGAGAGTGTGTGTGAGAGAGAGAGAGAGAGAGAGAGAGAGTGTGTGTGTGTGAAAGAGAGTGTGTGTGTGAGAGTGTGTGTGAGAGAGAGAGAGAGAGAGAGAGAGAGAGAGTGTGTGTGTGAGTGCGTGTGTGTATGTGTGTGTGTGAGAGAGAGAAAGAGAGTGTGTGTGTGTGAGAGAGAGAGAGAGTGTGTGTGTGAGTGTGTGTGTGTGAGAGTGTGTGTGAGAGAGTGTGTGTGTGTGAGAGTGTGAGAGTGTGAGAGAGAGAGAGAGAGAGAGAGAGTGCGTGTGTGTGAGTGTGTGTGTGTGTTTGAGAGTGCGTGTGTGCAGCCAATGTGTGTTTGCATGCGTGCTTGTACATCCGTTCTTACATCTGCATACATTACTGTGTCAGTCTGTGTGTATGATCTGCATGTGTGTGCTTTTTGTGTCATTTTGTACAAGTGTGTGTGTGTGTGTGTGTGTGTGTGTGTGTGTCCCAGCCAGGAGTCAGCAGCAGACCTCTTCCTCGACGCCCACTCACACTCCCTCCAGCTGACTGGCACCATGGCAACCGTGAGATCCAGCCAGCCGAGCAGGCAAGGCAGCCAGGGTCCTGTGTGAGTGTCTGTGTGCTTGTGTGTTCATATCTGTGTGCTAAGGTGGGGGTAACTGATTTGCCCCCTCAGTCCTTGTTAGCGTGTGTATGTGTGAGTGTGTATATGGTCAACATTTACATATACGGGCATAGAACCTTGTTGTTGTGTTAGCTCATGCATACATACATATGTTTCTGGGAGTAAGGAGCACATATGCATTTGTATGCATGGTGAATGTTCATTTAGGCATGCCTAGTGTGATTGTGTGTGTCTAGAGGTGCGTGTGTGTGTGTGTGTGTTTGTGTGTGTCGCTCATCCATTGCTGCATCATAGTGAGGATTTTATTTTTCCATAAATGCTTAAGGAAAAGGATCAGGACTGAGGGAGGCTCACCGTCCTCACCCTTAACTCCTGTCTTCTCTTTTTATGAGCAGAGGGCAACGACTGTGTGTGATTTGTACCAAAGGACAAATACATGAGCCAAAGTGGTCATAAGACAGTGTGGGCTGGGTGACAATCTGTATGTAAGCGTTTAAGAGCCAGGCATGCAAGAAAACAAGAAGAGGAAGATTTGTTTGTTTAGATTGCAATTTGAAGCTCCTCTGAGGAGGTTTAAGTTGGTGACATACATTTTAAATGGAAATGCTGTCTAAGCCTAACTTTCTTGCAACGAAAAAAGATGGATCTCCTGATTTCCCTGAATCGATATTGAATTGGGAAAATAATAATTACAATGCATTGATGAATCGATATTTTTAACCAGCCCTAATTGATAGGTCAGCTGAAGAGATACAAAAAACGTGAGGAAGAGGAGATTTGGGCTTTGGGCATGATGACATGCACAAAGTGGTCAGAAATGGGAAGTTGAACAAGCCACCAGTACGCCAAAGACTGTAGCCTCTTTAACTCCTAGATAACAGTCAGATACGTCACCCAGAACGCCGACTGGGAAACTTGGAGGAGCTAAACAGTAAAGTATAAGCTGTACATTACAGTGTTTTTCTCAGACATATGAACCTTAGTCTTGATACTTTGATGACTTAAGGCAAATTAAAGGAAACCCTTCCTCATGTAGAGAAACTGAAACCTGCAGCTGCTCCTGCGTTTGTGTAGGTTTCAAACGCATCTTCTTCTTCTTCTTCATCCTGGTTTGGGACATTTTCCAGCCTTGTGCAAACTGACAGTGGATATTTCAACATTTAAAGGGTGTGTGTGAAGAAGAGAAAGAGGAAGAAGGAGAGAACAGTTTCACAGAGAAGGACATCCAAAAGGCCCAACCGAGGACGGCCTCGGACACGAGTGAAAAACCTGAGACGCAGAGTAAGAAAGTGATTATTTGCTGCTTCAAAAGCTTTGCACTGAATGAAACACATACAGATGCTATTAATCCAGAACCCCTAAATGTGAACGTGTTCCTCAGGTTCAGTATTTTGCACATTAGACTGAGTTTTGGGCATATGGCTGATGAATGCATGCTGCTTATGCCTTTATCAGAACACTCGTATAACGTATTGTGTCAATTTACCGCCGACCAACGGTTGGCATTGAGGGGAAATGTTGGCCTTCTGGACAACCACACACAGAAAAAAAAAGGCAGAATGGGAGAAACAACTGGGGTGTTTTGAAACCCACTTTCACTTCCCATGGTGGAAGGTTATTTTCATCCTCTTGGTGGAGTTTCTCTTTTTTTCTGTCCTTGGTGTAATTCCTGCGGGGAAAGCCGGGGGCCTTCAGATAAGACTCTCAGACACAAACATAACGGCCCAGTTTGGACTCCGATCAACTTCAGTTTACTTTTAGAAACAAAGCCAGTCATGCACAGCTCTATTTTTCTCCTAAAATGATAGTAGAAAATATCTGTTGACATTTCTTGAGACACCAAATGTCAGAATAAAATCCTGCTGTTTTGGCCCTGTGAATTAAAAAACAAGCTTTTTCCGTGCTGTCCTGCGGTATGGTTGCTCTTTCACTGGTGGAGCATTGCTTAAAGCATTATAGATAGTAGAATCTGTGTTAATTGTTGTGGAGTGGCTTGTCATATTATCATTTTCAAATATATCTTGTGTATTTTTTGCTGACAGATAAGAGCAAGCACAAGTAGAAGGAGCACGCAGAGTTCTCACCTGACAAGGGACAGAGCAAAACACCACAACCTGCAACATTAGAGAGAGAAAAAGGTAAGCTAAACTTGTCTTAAAAGAATCCTAATGAACAACAAACTGAACTGTAGAGTCTGTAAAGGAAGCCCTGCGTAAGGAGAAACTGAAAACCAACTCGTGACAGTCGACATGTCAGCAGAATAAAGTTCTAAAGGATTCAGCTTCAATAGTTTTTGTGTGTGTGTATGCGTGCGTGCGTGCGTATGTGTGCGTGCGTGCGTGCGCGTGTGTGTTGATACATCATGTTCTTAAAGAAAATATAACAGCCCTCATACTCAGCATCTCACCTTTATAATGTGAACATGTAAACAACCGGTAGAAGACCGGAGCAGCTATCAACAGAGAGCCGGACCCTCCTCAAAGAATGTAAAGGACACACACACACACAAATACTGGACTTCTCACTAATTTATCCAGATTCAGATTCAGATTCAGATTATTTATTGTCCCACAAGGAACAAGGGGAAATTGGTATTGCAGCAGGAGCACACAGAAGACGAGAAACACAAGGACAACATCATCGTAAAAGGATATCCAATCAAGTATACTTGCTTTGAAATGCAACAGAAGGTACCGGTGCCCTGATAGAAAGGATAAATGCTCAGTGAAGACATCCCTCGTCCCAATTATGCCCGACTGATAACTTACATAACCTACCCTTTGGCCCTTAGTTGCCACTGCGACCAAAACAGCGATGCCACCTTCAAGAGGCCCAGGCTACGTTTGTGCGAGCTCCATGTAGTGACAACGCTGATACTACCTACCCGACCACATGACCCCTTCTGGCCCCCACAACTCAACCGTGTAGGCTGATGGGCAGCCAGAGCCAAGACATCACCGGGTTGTCAACCTCCCTTCACCGTTGTTGGCCGATTAGTCCTATGACAGTGACAGTGAGCTCCGTCGTCCCTGAGTCACCCCCCTCCATGCTGGCTCCCACCACCCACCACACTGGGACTATTAAGAGTAATGTTCTCCCATCAGTAACTTTAAAAGACCAGCAGTCTCCTTCTTTCTAACAGGGATATCTTCTTCTGCAGTTCAGAGCTGCTGATTGAGCAATGATGAGAATCAGTCTGAGGCTGAACGCTCGCTGTGATATTCACGATGATAAGGGGAGACAAACGGAACTGACGGTTTCAGGTTGCTGTCACTGTGTGTTGTTATGGTGCTGTGATACACTCTGGTTTGTGACATTTAGCTAGAGAGGAGGAGTTTGCTCCTCTGTGATTGGTCTCCATGTGGCAAAAGTGTCAGTATCACAGGTGTTGGGAGATTCACTAATTCACTCCAAATGTTTAAAGGATATGGTAGTGGTTGTTCCTTACAGGTGTGTGGGTGTTTGAACTGCATGTTTGTGGCTTTTAAGACGTACAGTTTGAAACATGCGACATGTTTACGTTACGGCAACGATCAGGGGTGTGTGGGCTAATACGAGGCTTGTCCCCCTGACTATTTGTCCGAATAATCCTCAAGTATGTGGTGTCAATACGATTATTTTACTGCTTTCGATTAAGTGGGAGCCTCTCCTAACCCTACCCTAACCCTAACCCTAAACTTGAATCCATCTTTTTCAGGATGTAAACGTTTCATTCAGAAGAGGATAAACTTATGTCCAATGAAAACTCAAATTCTGGCTCAGTCCAGAGGAACATGATGTGAACTGTCGGACGGCGTGGGGTTCCTCTTTAAGGCTGCTGGAGGATGCTGCTGTGTTGGACGATTGTTTTCAGCTGCCGGCTTCAGTGCCAGCTTCCTTATTTTGACGTGTGTGTGGACTGTTTCTGCAGCGGGTTCCTGGCAGCCTGTTTGTGTCTCTGCTTGCTCCAGTGATTTCAAGGTTGCATGCGAGTGTCGAAGGGAGACGGTTACACTCAGCTGGGAATCAGACTCCCAGATACATAGCTACAGTTTGCTTGGCTGTTCGTGTATAAGTTACTAAAATATACACAAAATGAGATACAATCAAAGAATAGAGGAAGAGACACAGGGGAGATAAGAAACCAGACAAGTTTCAGTTAAAAGAAAGTACTCAAAGACACTTAACAACAAAACAAAACAGAAATGATGTCAGAGAAGGAGGATGAGAACAGAGTTTGTTCGTGGTTGTAGGCGATGTTGAGGATGTGAGTTTTTAGGGATTTCTTGAAAGTGGAGGCTGAGGGGGGGTCTGATGGTTTTTGGGAGTGAGTTCCAGAGGGTGGGAGCGGCAATGGAGAAGGGCCTGTCCCCCCAGGATCGATGGTTGGTCCTGCAGTGGGGGGGGGGGCAGGAGGTTTGCGTCAGCAGACCTGAGAGTGCGGGCGGATGAGCTCAGACAGGTGAGGGGGAGCCAGGTGATGGAGGGCTTTGTAGGTGATAATGAGGAGTCTGAAGTGGGTACGCTGGAGGATGGGGAGCCAGTGGAGGTTATGAAGGACGGGGGTGATGTGGTCACGGGTGCGGGAGTGTGTAATAGACGTGCAGCGTCCTCAGTCTGGATTCAGTTTGATGTCCTCCTTGTTGAACTATTTTGCACACTTCAGCTCATTACTTGAACACTGATCTTCGAGTGAAGACCCTGCAAAGATTAGAAATGTGATCTTTAATGGTCCTCAATGTCTACTATAAATAAACATCTCTGCATTTATCTGATATCATGCACTACAAAGTCGGGATCATTCTTGTTTCTGTATGGTTTATGTTTAGAACTATTTAAGGTGGGAGCTATACAAAAGATATTAAACGACACAGGACATTTTAAAAGAATGCACTCAAACGGATCAAAATCATTCAAAATAAACTGAAACTTAAAGAATGTAATGCAACATAAGACGTGAATGAAAAGTCCTGAATTTAGTTTCATATAGAACTTTTTTGGATTTTCTTCTTTTAGTTTTGGAAATGAGGTAAAACTTCAAATAAAAGCTCGTCTCAGTTGAAGGCCCAGTCCCTTTTACGAGTGTTTGACTCGTTTTGACAAACAAAGGCCCGACGCATTCAGTGTCAGCAAGTCAGCAAGACACAAAACTAACGATGAATTTCAACATAAGCCCAAGATCGACTAGAATAGTGTACGTTATGCATTGGTTCTAATGCATACAAGTGTGAGAAAGAACGGGCAGCTGTGGCTCAGTGGTAGAGTCGGCCGTCTCTCAACTGGAACGTCTGGGGTTTGATCCCCAGTTCCTGCAGCCACATGTCGATGTGTCCTTGAGCGAGACACTTTACCCCAAGTTGCTCCCGCTGCTTCATCAGCGGCGTGTGAATGTGTATGAATTGATGAGTTACTCCTGATGTAACCTCTACCATCAGTGTGTGAACGTGGAGGTGTGACCTGCGGCGTAAAAGCGCTTTGAGTAGTCAGAAGACTAGAAAAGAAATATACAAGCTCAAGTCCATTTACCGTTTTAAGACCAGCTGGAGATTTCGTGTGTGTTTGTGTTTGTGTGTGTGTGTGTGTGTGTGTGTGTGTGTGTGTGTGTGTGTGTGTGCATCCACAGAAAGTGAGCTCGGCCTCTCACAGTCTCCTGCATGATAATCTGGATGAAGACTAAAGAAACTTAAACCGCAGTGAGTGACAGGAGGGACGAGGAGGACTAGAGATGGACATAAATGAAATTATGAAAACAAACGTTCTTCCACCTCTCATGCACTAACATCTAACGCTGTGACTTGCTGTAAACATCTAAGCACAGTCTGATATGTTTGCGCAGCTCCACAGGTCAGCACAGCTCTCGTAAGTGATTCTGTACACAGCTTAGTATTCTTTCTAGTTTATAGTCTTTCTCATCTTCAGCTGTGCACATGTTTCGTTTGAAAATAATTGAAGGCCTGTTTCCTGTTGATGCCTGTCCAAAATAAAGGCAGGCTCATCTCATATGAAGAAAATAAAAGCCTGCATGGGCTATTAAATCAAGTATTTCATGTCACACCCAGACAAATCAGGTGTTTGCACATAAAGATGTGCAGATTATAGGATACTGGACTATTGAGTTTAACTAAGTTTTAATAAAAGAAGGTAAGTTTAAGTTGTTTTTCTTGGCACCAAATGTCAATTTAAGTGATAAAGCTGGACGAATAAATTAAAGTCAGGTATAACTTTCTCTTATTTGTCCACTTTTTTAGGCCACTGAATCAGATTTAGGTCACCTAATTATTCTTCCTTTTTTAAGTCAACTAAATAGATGAACTGGACCAATGAGAGTGATCTTTAAAGTGTGACAAAAAGCAGATCACTCACAAGGAAAACGTCTTTATTTATTTTTAGAATAATTTCAGACACGTTGTTGATGATTTTGGGTTGCACTACTCTCACTTGCCCTCCATTCTGCTTGAGTAACTCCCCCTTTGACATCTCCGGGACCGTCTGTCTGCAGCGTGCTGCGCGTTTTTGGTCATTTTTGGACACTTCCTGCTTTTTCAGCTCGAGCTGCATGTCGCGTGCATGTCCCGTTGACTCAGCCCCGGTAAACAGCGCTGGTCGTCCGGCGGTGTGTCGCAGCGCAGCAGCGTGTTTTGCATGTTGTATAGGACTCCTACAGCTACCACAGGGATTATTGTATGTGAGCTAATATCACCAGAGCTTCACTTGTGATCGTGTGTGTGTTTGAGGAGGGAGGAAATGAGGCGTAGCGTTGCGCTCTGAGGGTGTCAGAGGAAGAAAGAAGAACCGGATTCAAACAGGTGTCCGGTTGTCTCGCATCAGCCCAAGCGCGGAGGAGGAAGAGGCAGAAAAGGACGACAAAGAGGAAAACACCACCAGGACTATATTTTTGATAACTGTCAAAAAACAGCGCCGTCATTGGAGAAATAAAATCGCTCATTTCAGGACGTGTCTGTCTGTCAACGTGTGCGCTTCTTCGGCTCAATGGTGATGGAGACCCCGCAGCCAAACCTGCAGAACCCCGTCTGATAAAACCGAAAATAAGCAAAGAAATAAGCAAAGATTGACAGTCGTGTATATCTTTTCGTTCTCTCGCTCCGTTTGTGTCTCTCAAAGGAGGAAGAGGAGGTGGTGGTGGTAGAAAAGGGGAGGCGGTGACCGACACCCCCCACGGGACAGGCCGAGCGACCCACGCTTCTAACAGGTGTGTCTGAGGAGGGCTTCAATCTGCGCAGCCCGTCCGGCCAGCCTCCTGCAGGTCTCATTGTTCCTATCGACATCATACCCCAAACAGGAGCTCACTTTGGAGTTACATTTTGGACGGTTTGGCATCCCAAAGAGAGAGCTTATTGCCTTTTTTCTTTCTCTCTCTCAGCTCTCCGTTGGTGCGTAATATCGGCGAGGAGGAGGGATCCACACGGCTAATGGACTTAGAAGCTCGGTTCGGTCATTTTTTGAGGAAATGAGAAATGTTGAATGGTTTAAGTGATCGTTTTGGAGCTTGAGTGAACATTTGGAAGAATTGTTGGATTTTCCCCCCATTTTTTTTTTAAGGTTTTGACCGGTTTTGACGGATTTGTTACCCCCCTGGTGAACAGGCAGAAAGCCACCGGTGCTCCCGTAGCTTCGTGCCCAATTCGGACCCATTTTAACGGACAGCTAAGTGGGTCGTAAGGGGCTCTCTCCTGTTGAATTAACTCGTTTCATGATGACAACAAGAAAAGACAACAGTGTGACGGACGCGGTGACTACCTCCACCAACATCCACCAGCACCAGACCCAGCCGAGCAGCCGGAGTCCCAGCAGCGGGGTTCCGGCGTCCGAGGCGGCCGTTGGAGGGGCGGACATGTTCGGTGAATTTCAGGGCTGGTGCCTGCGGACGTACGGGGACTCCGGGAAGACAAAAACCGTGACCCGGCGTAAATACAACAAAATCCTGCAAACTCTGCTCCAGGGGGGACGAGGAGAACAGCAACGGGGTTTTCCTGCAGGAGAAAGGGAACAACCATATCAACGCGAAATTTAAATTCTGGGTCAAGTCTAAGGGCTTCCAGGTCGGGACCCTGCAGGACGCCAAGAATGGCTCATCGGACAGACCGGTGCTTTATGTCCCCATCAAGGCGACGGTTAGTGCATCTTCCTCTTTCACTCTGAGCCGTCTGTGTGTGTGCGTGTGCGTGTGCGGGTGTGGGTGTGTGTCGTTGTCATGAAGCGTGCATGTCCAGTCCACTGTGCTAACCTTATTTGCCTAAAGAAATAAGGTGTGTGTGTATGTGTGCGCGTGCCCAAGTGTGGTCGTAAGCTGTACATAACTTTCGCTGGCTCAGATCCACAGCCACAGCAAACACCTGTTCCAACACAGAGCTCAGCCTGTTAGTGGTTTTGCACAAAGCCACAGTCTTACCTGCCTGTCCCAGTTCACTGACAGACAGACTACAATGGAAAAGAAAGAATGCAAAATATATTTTCATGAGCTATTTATAGATTTAGTTTGCAATCAATTACTGGTTAATTTAAAGGGAAACCAGAACCAGACTTTTTTTTTTTTTTAATTTAATTTGTATTTTATATACTTTATTAATCCCCAAGGAGGATTTGACACTCTGTTGTTGAAGGACATGCTTCTCACACACATAGGCCTGCATCACACACATGCACAAACAGGACCTGTGGACATGCATTAATGGAGAGATGTCAGAGTGGGGCTGCTACACTGCAACGCAGGGAGCGCATCAGAGTGGTTCGGTGCCTTGCTCAAGGGCACCTCGGCAGTGCTCGAGAGGAAGAGGAACTTCCATATTTTGGTCTCTACGGACTGATCTACTGCCGCCCCTTGACTGGGTAGACCCAACTTTATCGCATACAAAACGTTAGTGTTGTAGTCCACACTAACCGAGACCAGAGTGCTCAGAGACTAAGACCAAGACATAAATATCAATTAAAAATCATCATCTTGTGTTCAGTGGGCGTGTACCTTACTTAAGAGGCGTTTTTGTTCTGATCACAGTAATGACTTGGAAAAACAGTTTATCAGTGGTGGTCTTGATTTAAAGTCCGGAGTCCGCCCAGTCTGAGACCAAGACAAGACCGAGTAAAAATGCTTTGTATTCTGAGACGAGACCTTCGAAAAGTGGGTCATTTTGAGTACTGCAACACTACAAAACGCAACACACATCATGCTTCACATTAAGTGAAAAAAGAAACAATAACAAACGGTCATGAAGTGCAAATAGAGAAGATAGTTATTTATGATTCTGGGCTCGTACCTACATGTACATAGATACTAACCTATATGCACATACAGTACATACATATTCATATGAAGTACAACGAACGTAAAAGCGAGTTCAGTGTTGGGGCTCGTCTCAGGTCCTCTGTCAGGGTGTTCTATTTACTCAGGGCTTAAAAACTGAAGCAGCCTCGCCTGCTTTGGAGTTTGTACGTGGGGCGGTCAGAAGACCTCTAAATGTGGCCCTGAGAGTTTAGCTGCTGTGTAGCTGATAAGCAGAACCTTTCTATACTGAGGGGCAAAGACTTTCAGTGCTTTGTAGACAAGTAACAGAATTTAAAAATCAATCCTACTCTGAACCGGGAGCCAATGGAGGGATTTAAGAACTGGGAGATGTTTTCACATGTTTTGAGTCAGTGCAGCTGCATTTTGATTGTGCTTCATTCTTTAACTTACTTTGGTGTGTGTCATAAACAATTTAATCCGCTCATCCTACTTCGATTACTTTAGTTCTAAACAAGCACACACACACACACACACACACACACACCTCCACCTCTCCTATCACAGCAGGTTGTCCCGCCTCCTCTTCCATATCTTAATTTTTGTCTTTCTGCTCCGTTTACAAAATTCATCAGCTGTACGTTAAATATGCTGAAGTAACATTACCCGGTTTAGAAGTGCTTCACTCGATATTCTGTTATCACATCAGGTGATCCGTGTTCGTGGAGGCTTATTAATGCTGACACGTATCACAACGCTTATCCTAAACCAAGAGTGCAGGATGACATCGGCAGCGAGCAGCTGCACATCGATATTAAAACAAAGGCATTAGAACTTCTGTTTCAGCAGGACGTCTCACCGTAATCAGAGCATTCACGGGACAGACAATCCAGCACATTCGTTCTCTCTCGCTGAAATTCACACTCTCGCTTTCCCAGTACAATGGCGATTATATATGGAAAAAAAATACGTCTTCAAATATACTTCGGAGGCATTGGATATACCTGTGCAGCCCGCCCGACTATCCACTAAGTAATGGAAACATGTCCAAAGTCACATTTTAAAGTACTGTCAGAATGGGTCACAGCTTCGCCTGGTGGTTGTGTGCCCATGTGTGGAGATCTCATCGCAGCTGCTGTGGGTTCGGGTCCGGCCTCGGCCCTTTGCTGCATGTTGTCCTCCGCTCTCTCCTCCCGGCCTTTCCTGTCTCTCTTCGGCGGTCCTTTCTAATGAAGACGAAAGGCCCCGAATTACTTTAAAATAAAAAGTGCCACAGTGAAAGCTATTTGTAGCCCGTTGTGACAAAGTCCAAAAAGTTGATTTTAACTCAATATCACTTTTGACAAAGCAAATTCCTAGTTTAGGCTTTTGGGGATTTGAAGGGGGGCACAGGCGAGCCCTGGCCTCCCCATGGCTCCGCCCCTGACTATAACCTAAAATAACATCCACATTTTATGACATTGACTTGATTACCCCTGAAATGAAACCAATAAGAGGAAACAACTACTGACATTTCAAAGGCTGGGAGCATTAACTCTACAGGTGTGACGCTTCTGTTATAACAACTGTGAAATAAAAACGATAGTGACAGTTAATCATCCAGGGCTACGATGAATCAGTAGTAAAGCAAAGAGAGTAGCTGTTTCAAGCTCTTTCATCTACATGCTGAGCTGTGTTGGTTATAGATTCACGTTATTATCTTTTTGAAGGGAGCACCAGGGCAGCAAAGTCAGTACATCAAATGATGGTGTAAATGAATTATGAATGGATGACAGAAAGGATTTAGCCGTGTTCAAAAACCTTAAATATTACTATCGCTAGGCCAAAGCCCCGTTTGTAAAGACTTTAAAAAGGAACGAAAGAAGGAGTTAGCCCGATATATCTGTCGACCAATGTTGATCTATAGATATATGTCTGGTCAGTATGTGCTCATCAGTGTAAATCTTAGGTGGACTTTTTGTGTTCTGATCTGCACAGATCTAAAAAAACTTTTTTTATTAATGACTGAAAAAACACACTGATGTTTGTCGAGTGGAGGGTCTGAGGACTAGACTAAGTTAAACCTTTAAGCAGAGTTATCTTTATTTCTCATTTTGTTAACTGCTGCATGCAAGATGGTGCAGAAAGAGATCCTGTGTGTGTGTGTGTGTGTGTGTGTGTGTGTGTGTGTGTGTGTGTGTGTGCGTGTGCGTGCGTGTAGCCCTGCCTTATATGTTGAAGATGATGGTTTTTTTAAACAGATCACTTGTTGACAGTAGAGTGCAGCGGAGTCAGATGACTCAAAGATAGGAGATAGAAAGGAGAGTTTTCTCTGTGCTTTATTTAGAGATGATTGGGTTTATAATAAAACTCCATATTGTCTGTAATCTTAAACAGACTGTCAGTGCAGTTCAGTCAGTGCATCTGATAAACAGGCAGGTTGATGTAATGCAGGACATGAGAAGGGTCAGAGGCGATGGTTGGCATGGTACCGCTTTAGCTAATTCCACCCTGACGGTCCATATGATTTCATATTCAGATTAAGATCAGGAGTATCAGAGTCAGGAATGAGAATCCTTCTGCACAGATCCTTCTTTCTTTCTGTGTCTCTGTGTGTTTCTTTCAGTCTCTGCAGCAGCAGGTCTGTTGAGTCTGTGTATTATCTGAGGATTCTTCTGTTTAGACTGAAGAGAGAGAGAGAGAGATGTCCGGCTTTCTCTTGAGCCCATTTGAGGGTACATCTGTGTTCTAATTTCTTAACCTAACTAAAAATCAACAGACTAGGATTTAGTTTAGGAACACCAGGTTGGTTGATGCAAATCACATTATAAGTAAGGCTGCACAAGAAAGCACAATTCCATCTTTATCGTCATTTGAGCATTCACAAGAAACACTGCAGAAGTCTGAATGAATCACAACGAATAAACAGAAATTATAAATGTAAACAAGCAATCCTTCTCAATCAGCAGTGAGATGAAGCGTGAGATGGACAGATGGGTTGGTGCAGATTTGGCAGTCATGAAGGCGTTGTGCCGGACCGTCGTGGTGAAGAGGGAGCTGATTTGAAAGGCAAAGCTTTTGATCTTTACTGGTCGATCTACGTTCCAACCCCCACCTATGATCATGAGCTACGAGTAGCTTTAGGTCCCTCCGGAGGGAGCTCAGAGTTCAGCCGTTGGTCCTTCGCATCGAAAGGAGCCTGTTGAGGCATTTCAGGCATCAGATTAGGTTGCTTCTCTTTGAAGGTCTTCTGGGCACATCCAATGGAGAGGAGACCCTGAGGTAAATCAAGAAAGCACTGGAGGAATTATATATCTCATCTGGCCTGGGATCGCCTCGGGATCCCCAGGAGGAGCTAGAAAAATTGCCAGGTAGAAGGATGTCGGGGGTAACTTGCTTAGCTTGCTGCCGTCGCGTCCCAGGCCTGATAAGTGGAGGAAAATGGATGGATGGATGGATTGACATTAGCAGAAGGTAGTTGGCTGGTGTAAACGCAGGATTGAGGCCACGCCCCTTTTGCTCACCGAAACACACAAATTTACTGATAAAAGTCAAAGTTTCCTCAAGATGCTCCAGTCGATTCTTGTCACTTCCTGTCAGCACCTGTGTCCGATAGGACTTAAAGCTGTTCGTCCCTTCCTGACGAATTGTAGAATTTAATTATTTTATTTAAATATCCTATGGTGTTGTCATGCTCTTCAATGCCCTTCAGTGTTTTATTTGTGTTCTTTGTTTTTACAGAGGAGGAAAAACAAAGAACACAAATAAAACACTTTAGGTTACAGGATGTAAACATCAGGTCATATTCTAGAAACAGCAGGAGAGGAGTGCTACTTGTGTTTTCCGGCTTGTTATCAGTCTTTTCAAAAATCAATTCCCTGTGCAGATTGAACCTCCTCTTTAGTCTCTGTGTCTGGAAACACACGCCTGGATGTGTTGAACTATTCAGCATCTTGATGCTGTGTTTACAGCTCAAATCAGCATCCTGCTTTCTTCTGTCTGTGTCACACTGAGCGGGGTCTGACCTGACTGCAGCAACAGCTGATCAGACAGCGACTGTGTTTACACACTGACACTGTGTGTGTGTGTGTGTGTGTGTGTGTGTGTGTGTGTGAGAAAAAAAGACACTTAGTGTACTCCTCAGCTGATCTCTCAGGTACGGAGCAGCGTGGGCATGAAAGGTTGAGTACATTACCTTTACAATGGTTTCTATAAATCTCTTAAGTTTACGATGCAGCCAGAACTCATGAATGAATTAGAGGCAATAAAACACACACACACACACACACACACACACACACACACACGCACACACACACACACACACACACACACACACACAGATTTAACAGCTTGCACGTTATGAGAAATGATCGAGGGACAATATCAGAAGAGAAACATTTAATATTAATGACTTTCATTATCACTCCTTTGCTTAAACCTTTTTTTTACCTAAATGCATAATTGATCTCGACCTTCTGTAAATCTGCAGACTTAAGAGGGAGCTTAATGTTAATATTCTCGCAGTGAAGCAGGAGTGTTATGATAGTGATCTGTTTGCTTTAGCTGGTTTAATATGCTTTTCATGCCTTTCGGAGTTGACTGGTCTGATTTTTCTCTCCACCATGTCGGCAAAGTGTAAACGTTCACCCTCCAAAAATGCTCAGCATTTTTATCTCATGTTCAATCTCAGATCACGGCGGTAGTTGTGGATTTGATCTATTCACTTTTCTTCAAAACTTTCCGCCATTGTTGGTAGCAGCTCTCTGGTGTCTCTGGTGCTGTCACATCCGGTCTCATCACCATACACCACTACGCCACGGACGCGTAGCGGTAATTTCTGAGGAGGTGCATAACCAACGCTCCAAACCACGGCAGGATACTCAAAGCTGATGTCATGTGTTCGCTGGTTAATAGCAAATACATCCCGGGCTTAATTGGGGGGCCATGTTTGGAGGTGCCGTCGTGGATTGCTCTAGTAAATAATGTACTGTGTTACCAGCTGTTTTGTGCCGCCTGTACAGCAGATGTACAATTCATATATTTCCTCCCATGCAGCTGGTAACATCATGCATCACATCACAGAGGTCTAACATGTCTGTAACTGTTCCACGTCGAGTCAATAAGATGTCTAAAAACATTTCTTCTAAAATTCTTTTAGAGCTATAAATCAAGGCGTAGTGTTGCCATAGAAACATTCTTATCAGTTAAAATGACTACCCCAGACTAGCCCCAAGGCCCCTGCTGCGGCCCCTGGCCCCACAACATGGGCTTTACACAGGCCCTCATCTTTCACACCCCGACTTTGATGCACACATCGGCACATTCATGGATGAACGTTCACACACGTAGGCACCTTTCTTGGTTCTCTCTTCTCCCTCTCGGGTCCGCCATACGGGGAGGGCCGTCTCCCCTTCCCCTTTTCTCTCTCCCTCTCTCTCTTCTGTTCATTGCTTGTACCTTTTAAGTCTTCTCTTTATTGTTGTTTTGTAGTGTCTTTGTTTGTGGAAGTCGCTGCTGGTTGATTTCTCAGTATTTTCATCTGAACTGTCCTCCTGCTCGGTCTTGTGTGTGTTGTTTTGTGCCGTCTAGCACTTGTACTGTTTTCACATGTGCACCAAAAGAAAGTAAGAGAGACTATAATTGAACCTTAGTGAAAACTGGACGACATGAACACAGACTTTCTCTTTTTCTTGGATAACTCGCCATGAAATGAAGTGTGGTTTTACACCAATTTAACAAATGACAGAACCACCCACGTAAAGAACAGGATGCTGTGTGTTCAGATACCCAAAGGGCTGATGTATTTTTTTTTTTATCCAGCCTGGGACTTGTTCTACATTTCATCCTCCTCTCCAGTGGAGCTCCGTCCTTCTGACAACTAGATATCTTCAGTTATTAAAAAAGACTTTGTTTAATGAAAGTTATCCAGCTGACTTCCTTCACATCCTTCAGTTAATTGAAGAGGCCACTTTTTTAATTAGCTTAATTAGTCGTGCATCCGCCCATCTTGCTTGCGGGAGTCTGTGGTTTAAGACTGAGGGACATGTGAAGCACTTATTAATTTAAAACACTCTGATGCATACTGACATCAGACCGCTTATACCAAGTGTCAGCGCTCGGCAACATATTTGCACCTAACTTAAGACAAATCAGAAGAAATATTTTGTTATTTTTTCTTGATTTTGGTAAGTGTCGTCTCCGTTGTATGTTAAAGGAGCAATATGTAACTCTGACACCTAGTGTTTAAAATGGTACTGCAGTCCAAATTCAAAACATTACAGAGAGCTGTCTCCCCCCTCCCTCCTCTCTAGAGTGGATGCTCACCCAGGTCACCATGTGGTGGACACTGAAGCTTCAGTGTTTAGCCAGCTCTGCATCGGTCTGTAAACCTTTCTGTGTTCTAACCTCTCTCCATTTTTCAAAAGCATCTCCAATATTGATCCTAGTTTGAGCACGTTTCTGCTCGTGGAGCTTATTAGAAACATGCAGAGGCTTTTTAGGTCGGGTACAATCACTTCTATCTGAACCAGTTCTCTTGCCCGCTTCCATCGCTGCAACACCTGTTGGTTTGACCTGATAACTGCTCTCATATCTGGCAAACCGAGGGGCGTCCAAAACGGCCGTGTGGGGGTGCCTTAAAACCGCCTACCTTCTCTGGTCCAAACAAATCCAGACCATTCAGGACCAGAATCTAAAGTTAGAAGGAGGACATACTGGCTGCTGCATTGTTGTCAGAGAAGCCAGCACTTCAACATAGCATGTTTCCTTAATGTCTGATCATAGAGTAAGCTCACTTAATTCACTACACAACCTACTGATTGGTCCTTTAATAAGAGTGCACTAGTCCATTGTACATCCTCAGTGAGCTCTCTGATCAAATTATTTAGATTAGGGTCAGTATCCCATTTTCTTTGTGTGAGGTTCCTTAACTGAATATAATATCAACCCTTCTCCTTCTGCATTGGATGTCACTGCTCCCCTCTGCTTGTCATCAGTCTACAGTTGGATCTTTTCTCTGTTGTCTTAAATGAAAAAAACAAACATTTGCTGATGTGCAACAAAAAGACATTTACACATTTCACAGTGACTCACAGTGCAGCATACAGAACACACTGACGGCCCCAGCTGTTATGGTTCTAATAGTATTAGAAGATTAATGTAAAAATGATGCATAGATTTCTTTTGTTGTCTTTAATGCACTTTCATGACAGTCTCTACGGGACAGGGTGAACCCTCTCTGTGGTGCAAACGGAGAGGGAGGTTCCAGTTAAAGAAGGAAGTCCTGAGTGGTTTGTTGGGACTAATAATAGTCGCTATCTAGACAGTGGTGTCAAGTACATGTGATGACTGCTTCCCCCTCTCTTCACCGGCTTCAGCCAGAGCTACAGACAGACAAGGGTTGGCCACAACTGTAGCAGAGCGATTTGTACAAAGAGTTTCTCCATGTTGTACTACTCAGGCCAACTCTAGATGGCAAAAATCTGCCAACTTTACATTAATGTTCATTGTAAAAGAAACTGAAAAACAGAGGCAGCATTGTTCTAGAATTATACTGATGTGATGTTCTGCTCTGTCCACTGCGGGCGCCAAAATCGACTCAAACCGAAGGACGTCACAGTAGTTGGTTTGACTGTGGGGAAGACGCAGTGCGCCCAGCAACCTTACAGTGCGGCCTCACTTCATACGACAAGACCTCGCTTGCCGCCTAGTCTCCCTGCTGCTTGGTGAGCGTGAACCATGGCGCGAACAAGCAAATGTCAATCACAGCAGAGCGTACACCACGAAGGTCAAACAAACTTTTTATTTAGGCCAAATGGGTCAAGATCCAGAAACTATATTACACATTTCTCGCACCAGATGCTTTCAGAACAAGATTTCAGTGCACTGCTCATGTATAAAAAGGTATTTTTATATTACCGAAAAGCCGCCATGTTGTTTTCCGTTTGAATGCTGGAGAAAATAGGCTTTCCAGTCAATCACGGGAGAATCCAAATCCAATCAAATGGCGGATCGCGCAGCCCGCATTGCGCTCATTTGAATATTGTTCACTGAAGTACACATTTTTGTCCCACCCCTTTCTCGCGTCTCGTGCCGCGCCAAGCGTCCCATAATCCTTTTGCCCTACTCGCGTGTTGCGTCCAATAATAAGTAAATGGAGCGGGAGAATAGTCCTGTATAGTGGAGAAATAGCTTTAAGCGATTTGTGTCCTCAATTACTTACTGTGGATTCTGCCTGTGGGAAGAAGTCCATTGAATTATATATATTTTTTTCTTTAAGAGCAACAACCTCCACCTGTGGACGAGTTGACGCGCATACGTTTCCTGCATTCCTCGCTGTAGCTTAAACGATGTGAATGATAACATTTGTGTTCCGCCATTGGACTGAAACCGTTTTCTGAAGGCCCCAAACGATGTTAATTTGTTTAATGAAGTTAATATCATAAATGCAGCTCCTAGTCGAGGGGCAGCTCTACTGTAATATTTAGGCAGAAAAAACATCAACACTTCATTTTCATTTCCTTTGTTAGATTATACGATCCTCAGCAGGCGGAAGGTAGCGCTACTTCGACTCCTGCTCTGGTACCACAGCATCACCGTGTGCCCTAAACAGTCATCTGTATTAGTAATTTGCATGCTAATACATCCCATCATGGTGAAAGAGCTCTTTGGGTTCATGTTAATGAGCTTCACTTACTGACTACCTGAGGACTCTGCTCAGCAGGGCAGAAAGGACAAAGCATACAGCTGATGGACCCCAGAGTGTTGAGCTAGATAACACTTTTTTATATTTAACAATGCTGTTTCTAGTTTAGTTCAAGTGTAGTAACTTGGGGGTGAAGTGTCAGGCCCAAGGAGGACCCATTGGACATGTGGCTGCAGGAGCTGGTGTTATTATATAAGACTTTAAAAATTTACAGAATTGAACAATGTCATTGTCAAAATCAGACGTGCACAGTGCACCTGGTACCTGTTTCTGCTGCCGTATTTATTTGTTGCCTTTAGTAGAGAGGACAGGGCTGCACGGTGGTGCAGTGGTTAGCGCTGTTGCCTCACAGCGAGGAGGTTCGTGGTTTGAATCCCCGTCTGACAGGAGCCTCTCTGTGGGGAGTTTGCATGTTCTCCCCGTGCATGCGTGGGTTCTCTCCGGGTACTCCGGCTTCCTCCCACAGTCCAAAGACATGCTCGTTAGGTTCATTGGTGCATTTTGATGAAACATGTTTGGTTTGTCCCCCTAATTACGTTTACTTCTGTGTAATATTTAAAGCTCACAAATGATGCTGAATGTATTCCCCTGCTGCTGTCTTGCTGTGTTTTTCTGCATATGAAAAACAATACCCAAACAGCCGATCTGTAGACCCTGATCCCATCAGATGGGGGGTCTGTCTCACTCATGGAGGATCAGATGGAGCTGATACACAGAGCTGTGCTGACTTAGAAATGACTCCAATAAACCGGGCTTGTCTGCGCTCCAATCAGCTCTGTAGCGGGATGGGAAATGGTATGTTTAGGTAAAACAGATGGATGAATGAACCCTCTGTGTGTGTGTGTGTTTGTGTGTGTGTGTCCTGTGTCCTCTATTAGCAGCAACAGACACAATTTGTCCCAATGTGGAACCACGAGAGCAGGAGGGGGAACGCACCAGTGACTGGCCGCCTTGCTCAGACACACACTCTGTAGACAAGAGAGCTGTCCTGTGCATCTGGGGGTCTGATTGTCTGTGTGTGTCTGCTGAAGGAGGGACAGCTTAATTGTGGAGGCCCCCCTCTATCAGGCCTCCGTGATCTCTGCTATCTCAAAGAGCTCCTTATTCTGTCATTATAAAAACCCTAAATTGACAGGAATTGGTCGGACTCTGGTGTGTGTGTGTGTGTGTGTCTGTGTGTCCTACCCTCCCTTTGACCCTTGCCTATCATAAACTTATGTGTGAGAGTGTGTGTCTGTGTGTGTGTGTGTGTGTGTGATGAGTAAGCAACTGTTCATCTGTGCCGGAGGTTATGTGAGGGACACATGTTGGGTGAAGCAGCGGGCACACAGCCTGAAAACAAAAGAGACACAAAAATCAACCCTGTGATGTCTCTAAACTCCGACCTGCAACTTTTAACAGCAGTGCATGATGGGTAATGTGACCTTTGGCAACTGTCTTCTGACCCATGTTTGGGTCTTTCAACCCAGGCTATTCAGAAAGTACAGAAGTTGCACTGTTTAAGTTGGCGATTCCATCATCAAACTTTCGTTTGCATGGAGTCATTTTATTGTTTTTTTTTTAAGAGATTTATCTCATTCAGATCTGACGTGTTTGCATGATGCTATGTTTAGCATCAACACACCCGGCCCTCAGGCCTGCAGAGAATCTAGATGCTAGCGACTTAGTAACTACTTGTCCTGTTGATAAAAGAGTTAGCAGAGAGAATCACTCCCATGATTCCCCGCCAGCTTCAATGTCATCTTTTGTTATTGTTTGGATTGAGAGCCCCCTGGTGGTGGAATTTACATACTGTGCGTATAAGCTGAATATTTTAGTCCCTGCTTTTCTGAATAACTTATTGTGCCTGCTAGATTTTCTCTCTTGTTGTGTCCGTCTGCAATTCATAACTACATGTGGGAAAACTACCACTTCTTCTTTTTATCACATAATGTTTGATGCACTTTCTTTGCATCACGGTGAGATTCTAAATATCATAGTTTAAGGCTTAAAGGAAAACAATCTGAACAGCAATGATGTCATTAATCTATAGCTATAAGATTGTGCAATCAAAATGCACGTCATGATTATAAATGAAACTGGTAAACTTGTCTTTTTATTTACATTAAGGATACAGCAGCTTAGAGAAAATCCCACGCTTACACACACACACACACACGCACACACACACACACACACACACACGCACGCACGCACGCAGACACACACACACACACACACACACACACAGACACCTACTTGTTGTCTTTGTTTGGTGGATCAGTGCAAGTGTCAGATGTCTTGGAGCACAATGGAGGCAACCCCCCCTGTTTGAGAGTGCGTGATGCTGCTCAAAAACAGACTGGGGGAGTGTGTGTCTGACGTTGTGTGTGTGTGTCTGACGGTGTGTGTGTGTATCCGAGGGTGTGTGTGTGTGCATGTCTGACGGTGTGTGTGTGTGCGTGTCTGACGGTGTGTGTGTGTGTCTGACGTTGTGTGTGTGTGTCTGACGGTGTTTGTGTGTCTGACGGTGTGTGTGTGTGTGTGTCTGAGGGTGTGTGTGTGTCTGACGGGTGTGTGTGTGTGTGTGTGTGTCTGACGGTGTGTGTGTGTGTGTGTGTCTGACGGTGTGTGTGTGTGTGTGTCTGACGGTGTGTGTGTGTGCGTGTCTGACGGTGCGTGTATGTGTGTGTTTGTTGACAACCCAGCCTCTTGCTGAGCAGCTGTATGTTGTTGACTGGTGCTGTAATTATGTTACAGAGTGTCCAGAGAGTGCAGAGTGTGTTTGGATGGGTGAATTCTGTGCGTATGGGGGTTGTTAGATAAGGAAGAGATGAAGCTGGAGACTCCATCTTTCTTTCAGGTGTCTGTGTTTAGTGTTGCAGGTGTGATATGTGTGTTGTTAATGACGTCCCTGCAGAATTTATCAGGTGTTTTGAAATGTTTGATTTAGCTATTTTTCCAAAAAGCTGCAGAGCAAGTTGTGATGTTTTAAGGCTTTTGTTTTCTGTGTAACACTTTACACGTTCACTGTAAAGCCGTTTTCACATACAATATCACTCCCCCCCTCCTATTGGCTCGATGTGAAATCTCCTGAGAATATCCTGCTGCGTTCTCACATCAGCTCACTCGGACTTGCTGCAGACAAAATACTAGTGGTCTGGCAGGAGAAAATCTGGGTGAAGTCTGGGCCAAAATTCTGCTGTTTGTGTTTACATATACAGCTCACCCTGGAAATATCCTGAGTTTTTCAGGAGTGTGAAAGCCTTATAAATGAAAGCGATTCTCTCTACGATCTAGATATTTTCAGGAGTGCAGATGTGAAAACAGCTATAGTCAAAGTCATAGGCCAAAGGACTCGAAGTGGCCGTCATGCTCGACACCCACTCTCGGCCATTTACAGTACGTCGTCTCTCACTTTTTCATCCCTGTTTCCTTCTCTATCCATCAAGGTGTGAAAAGCCCCTAGAGTAAAGGAAAATGAATGAACTACAAAGTGTGGTGGAGACTTTCAAGCTCCTGTGAGGTGGACAAAGTAGTGCCTCTTATCTCTGCTGTGTTAGTCTCATGTGTTAGACTTTTTTTAAAATTATAATCACCTCAACATATATTGTTTCTTATCTCCTTGAGTTCTCCTGCTCTCTATACATTTCGTTACAAGTGAGAGAAAATCACTGCAGGTTAACGCATAGATAACCCTTGTTTTTAATCGCTAAAAAAAACAGAGGAAAAGCTGACGTCTGGTGATGAGTGGGGGCTCGTTGTCGCCACGTCCAGCCTCCCACCAACACACCCACCTGTACAGTGACACTCACACATCTCTCTCTCTCTCTCTCGCTCTCAAACTTCTGCAAACAACAAGAAGTATTCAAAGGAGAAAAGTTGAATCTTTAATCACTTTGACGAGATCAGAACAGAACGTGCTTCCAGGGCAGTCAGAGCTCCGAGTCTTAATTGGTGAAGCTGCATTTAGACCGTTGCCATGGCGTCAAAGATTGAGCGGTAAATACAGCTCGGTTTCAGCTCGCTGAGCGATCAAATCTGAGCTACTTTGTGTTTAAAGTCATGAACTACGTCGCTCCATTGTGTACCCTGAACTAATTAGAAACTAACAAACTTTGACATTTCTATAAAAACACACAGCAGGTTTCTCTGCAGTGTGTTTGTGTCTCTGTTTTTATAGAACGATGAGTATTAGAAGAAGACAAACAGAAGAGCTGTCAGGCTGCTGAAGTTAAGATGAGCACTTCATTATTTTATTAACTCTGCATGTTTTGGTTCTATATTTTTGGCCTATGTGTATCAAATGAACTGATTATTTGTGCAACGACGATGAGATGTTTTTTAGCTTCAACTGTTTTTTGGGGGATTTTGATGAAGTTGTCAAAATGTTCGATACTTTTGTTTATACCGAATGTTTTTTTTGCACAGCTTGTTGACTGGTGCTGTAATTATTGATCCTAGTTTGAGCACGTTTCTGCTCGTGGAGCTTATTAGAAACATGCAGAGGCTTTTTAGGTCGGGTACAATCACTTCTATCTGAACCAGTTCTCTTGCCCGCTTCCATCGCTGCAACACCTGTTGGTTTGACCTGATAACTGCTCTCATATCTGGCAAACCGAGGGGCGTCCAAAACGGCCGTGTGGGGGTGCCTTAAAACCGCCTACCTTCTCTGGTCCAAACAAATCCAGACCATTCAGGACCAGAATCTAAAGTTAGAAGGAGGACATACTGGCTGCTGCATTGTTGTCATTTCACTCACTACACTTCTTACTGATTAGATCTTAAAGAATAAGTGATCAGGTGTAGTTTATTCCTTTGGTGCAGGATATGGTTTAATAAAATCTATTAACCACTTAGAGATGATACAATACTTCTGTTTTTTTGTGTTAAACCATCAGAATGTCCCCCAAGCTGAGAAGTGGGGTTTATATGGGACAAAAAAGTGGTTAATTGGAGAAGAGATGGAGTAGCAGGAGGGACTATTTGGCTGCTGAGGGCGAATGAAGACTGTATTTAGGTCAGAGATGGAAATTATATGTAAAGCACAGACGTTGTAGCTGCTGGGATGGATTCAAAATCATGGTTAGTTCAATGGTTTCTAACTGGACTGGTTATTATTTGCAACACACACACACACACACACACACACACACACACACAGACACACACGTATACTTTCTGATTCAGCTCACTCCTCCCCGCTTTTCCCTTGTTGCCATGGTGAACAGCTCCTTTTGGCCAAGGAGATAGTGAAAAGAAATTAACACCAGTCTTAATTAGACTTCAAGGCTTCAATTTCCACCTTCGTCCCTCCTCCTCCTCCTCCTCTTCCTCCTCCTCCTCTCCTGACCTTCTCCTTCCTCTCATCGCTCCCCTCTCCCACCTGAAAGGAGGCGGCCGTATTAACACCAGCCACCAGGCATAATTAATGAGACCGGTCAGTCACAGTTAGCCCTGTGAGATTATCAACAGATAATCCGAAATGATACACGTCTGTTGTTTTATTTGTGCCCTTTTGTTTGCTTTTATCTGTATCTCGACATCATTGTAAATGAGGGAATCTGCAATGATTTTTGAGGCTTAAATAAAGGTTTGAAATGAAATGGTCCTGTAAAAATCCAAAAACTATAACACAAAGTCTGTAAGATGGGTAAGGCGATATGGAATCGTGTTAAATACATTTTACAATCCTAATCAATTCTCCGACTGCGGGAGAATCAGCTTGTGCCTCCGCTCACACTGAGCTCTGTGTGCAGTCGTACGATGACGGAACTGTATCCGTCTGATCGGGAGCAGCTGTTCGAACGGTGATCCGCTGTCGTGCCTCACTGCACAACAGACACCGGGCGATTGGGCTGAAATTTGGCCCTGAGGTCGAAATCGGCCTGAAGCTGCACAGTGTGTGCCGGGCTTAAGGCTGAAAAATAAAATCTACAGCAGACGTCTTCAATATGGAAGTTTCATATTACAGTATCACTTTTAATGGCTTCCTTTTTTTTAACGCCGCTTGGGAGTTCTTGCAGTTTGTTGACGCACTGAACGCTCTTCTGTAGTTTTTGCATCCAGTGTTTGAGATTCTACACATATAGGAATATGTTCTTAAAGAGCGTGACTGACGGTGTGTTTGGTGTGTGTGGATATATCTTGATGTGGTAAGCGGTGAGGAAGCCTGAAAACATTTTCATCTTCCTAACGGGACCCGGCAGAAAAAGTTTGGAAACCACTGCCTTAAGGGCCGGTGTCCACAGACGTCTCTTTTTATACTGGAAGCGCTCATGACCTCCGTTTCACAGCGCTTCTCACCACCCCTCATTGTTGCTAGGCTTCGAAAGTTAACTTCTGCATCGTAAAGACATCACCACCAAACAGCGGGCTCCTCCTCACGCTTCAGGTTATTCCACCTTTCAAATCCATCACCATGACAACCGTAATCTACAGAGGACTTCTACTTGGAGCTTAGGGTAACATTAGAGGTGTAACGTGTGCTTACACTGGAACTACGTCAGCTGGTGCATCATCTTAAATGTTCATAAACTTTGTTGTAAGTTAGAGCTTGCGTTCAAACATACATTGACCTTACGCATACCTGATGCAACCTGGAACAGGATTCTAGTGCAGGTGTGATGTTTTGACCCTGCTTTACCTGCAGAGGCAGCTCAGTGTGTTAACTCAGAGCTGAGTGGTTCTCCAATCCTTCTGTTAAAGAGGGCATCAGCACATGAAGGAGCAGCTCCTGGGGGCAGAGCCGTGATTATCTTACAACAGGTAGAGTCTACTCAAAGCCTGAGGTGTCCCCTCAAGTTCTGTGCAACCCGGCTCAGTTATTTAGACATGCGGCTCCTCTGATCTGTGACTCATTGTAGACCACTTAGATCTGCTTTAGAAACGCAACACGCTATCAAAAACTAAAGCACAATCTGCAATATCACTCTGCTCTTTAAAGAGTGAAATTATCGAGAATTCTGCGGTCCGTCTCAAATCATGTTGCAGCTGAGATAACAGCCTGTTACTGTGCAAAGGATGAGCGTTGTTGGAGTCTGAAAGCTGTGATTATTTTTGTCACTTTGTGTCCTCTAGCTGCAGACGGCCAGCTTGTATGAAACTCTGATTTCTGTACATATGTCACTTTGAGTTATGACTGCTCTGGAAAATATGCTCTGATATAAAAGGCCAAGTGGTGGCGTTTAAATGACGAGTGAAGTCAAGCCCACCCTCTAATCTCTGTGTGAATGCTGTAGTCCTTTTTGCCATTAAAATATTGTAAAGTAAGCACAGGTGTTAATCATGTGATGATTCCATTCAGCTGCTTTGGTTGTGGTGTCTGGATGTTGATCATTCAGGGTCATTATTGTTGTTTTTCTTTTGCCCATCCTGTTCGGACAGCGCTTCAAGTTTTGCATTTGTGGTAGTTACCTATACTCAATGTTCCTGTTTCCACACGTCTTCAGAGCGTGCCAAAAATAGCCCAAAAATACAATAACTTTCATGTCTTTTGAAATGTAGACTGAAACAGCAAAAGTATAATGAGACAAGAAGGAAAAGTCTGCAAAAAGCATTAAAACAAGACCAGTTATTTCTGTCATTAGGAGAATGGAAGTGTAGAGGGTTCATTCAAACACCAGAGGACTCACTGAGGTGTTTGTTTGTGTTTTGTTGATGTTGAGGAGGACACTTCTGTTAAAGAGGACGACAGCTTTAGAGTAGACTCTCTCTCCCAGGGTGAGTGCTATGATGTGATTTGTTTTTCCATGTTTAACCAGTACTCCGTCCCACCTCCTCTGTCTTAAATAAATAAATATCTTAAATTAAGAGCTGAGAAATGCAGAATGAAGAAGAAAACACTTTTACAACCTGATATCGTAACATAAACAAAGATGTCAGCCACCAGAGAGTAAACTATACACTAAATCTGAAACTCAGATCCTATTCTGAAAGCAATATGTGACTCTGACACCTAGTGTTTAAAATGGGTACTGCAGTCCAAATTCTAATCATTCTAGAGAGCTGTCCCCCCCCCCCCCCCTCTCTAGAGTGGATGCTCACGCAGGTCACCATGTGGTGGACTCTGAAGCTTCAGTGTTTATCCAGCTCTGCATCGGTCTGTAAACCTTTCTGCGTTCTAACCTCTCTCCATTTTTCAAAAGCATCTCCAATATTGATCCTAGTTTGAGCACGTTTCTGCTCGTGGAGCTTATTAGAAACATGCAGAGGCCTTATGGAATTCATAGGGCCCTAACATAACACATTTAAACCTAAAATATTTTCGAGTCATTAGGCTCAAGTCCAAGTGAAGTCACGGGTCATTGCAAACGGCAATGCAAACTGGGACACCAATATTACGCCATCGCGGAATCAGTATGAATTTTCAAAGACGTGATGACGCCTGACCTTAGTTACGGCAGTTTTGAGAAAAAGAAATGCTATTGAAACCGTGCTGGAAAAACATCCTACATTCAACCCCCCCGCCTCTTCGTTTTTGTGTGGTTATATATAAGCTTATTATAAAGAGGTTTGGTGGTTATCTCTGGACTCTGCCTGTGGGTCTGAATGTGAGCCTGTCCGTCTCTACGTGTTGGTCCTGTGATTGACCCGAGAAAGTGTGGCCTGCCTCTCTGGGACGTGTCAGCTGGGATTGTCTCCGATCTCTCCCAGCTGTCTGCTTCTCTTAAGGTTTTTAAAATCACCTCTTTAATCTCTCCTTCTCTTCGTCACAGGCATCTCTCCTCCACGTCTTGACGTAGATGAATGAAATAGAAACAGGGGATTTTTTTCAGAATTCACCTGTTCAGTTTGTTTTTATAGAAGAGTGAGGTCATTCTCCGGCTGGTTCACACACTGCTTTAGACCAGGCCGCTCTCCTGAGGGAGGAGGAGGAGGAGGAGGAGGAGGAGGAGGAGGAGGAGGCAGAAGGAGATGTTCTTGTGGGACGGCAGGCTTCTCATTATCACGCCCTCCCCCCTCCTCCTCTTCCTCCTCCTCTTCTTCGTCCTCCCCCCTCCAAACACACACCCGACCTCCCTCCAGCATCCCTCCTCTTCACTGTCCCAGCAGACACTCCCACCCTCTCCTCCTCCTTTCCTCGTCTCTTCCATTCCCTTCCTCCTCTCTCATCCCCCACCCTGAACCTCTCCTCCTTTCCCACAATGCCCCTCTCTCTGCCCTGCTGCCAACATTGCTGGATAATTAGCTCAGTGATCTTCGTGTGTGTGCCATCATAATCAACACCATCGTCAAGATCAGTCTTATTACAATCAACATCGGCACTATCATTAAAATAATAATCATCATCATCACTAGCAACAAGTTTGTTAATTTGAAGTGTTCATGTCTGTCTTGAGAGAGCTTCGGCTGTCTATTTGATACCACGTGTTTGAAAACGGTACAGTCTGTTATTTCAAAGATTAATAGTATTGAAAAGTACTGAAGCTTCATGAGAAATTCAGATCCTCAGTCGTATTATTAACCAAAATCACAAAATGTTGCCAACATATTTGTGCATTTCAGACGAGAAACTTTCCAATATCAGACACCGAGGACTTCTCTTGTTGTTGCTGCTGTATCAAACAGTTAGGTTGAAATCTGCAATAACCTGACGTCTACTCTGAGGAGGGAGGAAAGGAAAGAAAGGGGACTGTGTGTGGGGAAAATAAAAGAAAGTTTGAAGGAGTGGTGGTGGAAGATGTGGAGCATCTGGACAGAAGGGTTCAGTCTAAGGAGTCAGGAGGAGGAGCACAGATGATGGGATGCTGCTGTGCGTGGACGGAGTGATAGAAGCAGGTCACAATGAGTGTGATGGATGGATGGATGGAAGGAGGGATGAGTGTGCATGTTCACGTCATGGCCCATTTAGCTGCTGCGTCTCCCGCCTGCTGCTGAAGACTGTTGGCAGGATCATCACCCGCTGATGCTCTCAAGACCTCAAAATGCTTACAGCCTTTTTCCTCAAACACGCTCCCTGCTCACACAGCTCCGGCTATGTTTGCACTACTGATGTCAACATTTTCAATATCGCCCGTTTTTAAACCAAACCATCTCCTTAATGATAAATAATATCAAAAAGTACTGAAGCTTAAAAAGAAAACTGCAGATCTTCTGTCATTTTTTTTAATCCAAAGACAAAAGGAGCGCTGTCACTATCGCACTAATTAAAGGCAGGGTTGGTAATTTTTGAAAGTAGCATTCCCTCAGTGCTCCGTCTACACCCACCCCCTCCCCTCTGTGCTCCCTCTAAAGCCACGCCCCTCACTTACATGCACAAGTGCCGTGTAGAAACTACGTTGTCTCATGTCTCATTCAGCGGTAAGTAAACTCACAGTATAAACTCCGTCATCGGTGACGTGCTTTGAGTGTGGGCTCGTGCATGCAAGAGGTAGAGAACGAGCAGGGAGACAGGGAGGCGTGATTGGTTCATCAGATTCGTACCTCGTGGCAGACATTGGTAGAAATTTTTACAGGCTTACAAATAATAGTGGATGAGATGAAGCCCCTAATATTTATAGTCACCCATAGATTACTGCAGGTGAATTTAAAGTACTGAACAGAGTTAAAAACAGAAAATGTATAACTTAAGATGTTTAAAAACACATCACAATAAGCTAAAAATAAGAACAAAGATATGACGTCCCTGACCCCCAGCCACCACCATCCGACTGTGTCGTTTCAACCACCGCCGTCCTCATTCATGCACGGCCTGCTCCGACCTCCACCTCAGCAGCGAGGAAGTGTGGACAACAGGAACGCGAGGAATACAAAGGAGAAATCCTTCCTGCATATTATCTCATATGCTCTTTTGTAAAGCGTCTCGAGATAACACTTGTTATGAATTAGCGCTATACAAATAATGATTGATTGATTGAAATAAATCAAAATATTAGATAAAAAAGAAATGAAGAAATATGACTTTAATCAAAAGGAAGAAATGAAAATACAAAAATGAACAAACCTCATTTGAGGGTGTTGTGTATCCTGGTTTGTGCCGCCATGTTTGGGTTGAAGTGTGTCAGCGTTTATATGGGATAGTTTGTGTGTGCTCGCTAGGTGTGTGTTTGAATAATTCCTGTGCATGGATGAGTTTCTACAGTAAGTATATCTGTGTGTGTGTGTGTGTCAGGTTATGTTTGCATTTGTGTAGCAGCCGTCATGCAGGTTGGCTCGCGGCTCAGCACACACTTCAGCACTTTGTGTGCGTGTGTGTTTTATAAAGGGGGTGCGGGGAGAGGAGGAGGAGAACGAGGAGCAGAAATGGTGGTGGCGACGATGGAGAGGGGATGTGGAGGGCTCAGTTAGCTTCTCTGAATGGACCCCATGTGTATCCTAGCAACAGGCTGGTTTGGAATTGGGATGGAGAGATGGAGCAGAGGGAGAGAGCCCACAACAAAAAAAAACAGAGGAAATGAGAGATGGATGGACAGAGAGAGAGAGAGAGAGAGAGAGAGAGAGAGAGAGGACTAATAATATGAGGATGGAGGCAGAGGAGGGCAGCAGGTCAGAGGACAGAGATGGAGGGTCAGATAGAAAAAAGGAGGTCAATGTTGTGGAAACAGAATCGAAATGTAGGAATTGAACACTGAGAGGAACATCAGAGAAAAAAAACAACCTATATTCCCACATGCCTGCTTCCAGCTGAAAATACGTTATACTTGTGATTTTCTCAGTTTATGACTTACACACGTTAAATTCAGTCGTTTTGACTTTACTTCTGTGTTGGGTTTATTTTTGGAATCTACGTCTCTTAGTGTTGTAGTACTGGAAATTGGTCTTGGTCTCAAGACCGGTCTCGAGACCACTCTTTGAAGGTCTCGCCTCAGAATTGAAAGCATTTTTTACTCGGTCTTGTCTCGGTCTTGGACTGATGTTGTTGCCTACACTGCAGCATCCGTTAAATATTTACTTCTTTGCTTTGCTTTTGTAGAGCTGGTTAAACACTGAAGCTTCAGTGACTGACATGGCGACCTGCGTGAGCATCGACTCTAAAGAGAAGGGGGGCGGGGGGGAGACAGCTCTTTACAATGTTTTGAATATGTACTGCAGTACCCTATTTAAACACTAGGTGTCAGAGTTACATACTGCTCCTTTAAAAGAGGTTAAACCTGCAATGACTTGAATTAACATTTAAGACCTGAATGTGGGACCCAAAGATGAGTGAGCGCAGTCATTGATCTAAGTCTACTTTTCTCTGCTGCTAACTGAAGCAACCTGAACCAAAAAATAAAATAAAATCTTGCATCCCCTGTCTCAGGGTCAAAGGTTCCTAACGTCCATGTAAGGCCTTAAAAATAAATCGGGTCATTAGCAAACTGTAAAGCTTGATTTCAAAATGAATCATCCCAAAGTGGACCGGGGCTGTAATGTTTAACAAACAATGATGAAACAGTAAATAGTGCGTTTGTTGGGGCATCTTTCAGCCCCGTGTAAATCACATTTGGTGCTCTGCTGAGTATTTGGGGCAGCAGGACGTTGTGTGTGTGACACTGAGTCACGTTAGCGACCACACGCAGTGTCTCATTGATACATCAGACTCTGGAGGCTTGGTTGTAGGAATCATACCTTGTTGTTGTTTTTGTATATATAGAATAATGCATGCCATATATTCTTAATGCAATACAAATAACCACAAGCTTCCTCAAGTGGTGAACATCGTTTACACATGCGTATAAAACCAGGGGGGATTCCTCCTCAAAGTTAATGATTTCAGTCATCAGTCAATGATGCAAACATTACAGGTATACCAAAGCCGTTCTCACATGTGAGCTCATGAACATTTCTAGAAATTTTCAGGCAGGCTGCCCCATACATCTTGGACCTCTCAGCGAGAGACTTTCCCTGTTGGAGGAGTTGTGGGGTGAGGTCCAGAGTCGTAAATAGAAAGACAAAGGAAGAGGTGGATGAAGCAACAGATAATTGTAATGCTACGTGTAGTTGAACATATTCATAATCTGCAAAAGAGTGGAGAGACATACCACCAGGAAACATAATGAAAAAGTTCCATCACAAGCACAGGGGCGGCTGTGGATCAGTGGTAAAGTCTGTTGTCTCTCAACTGAGGGTTCGATCCCCAGCTCCTGCAGCCACATGTTCGATGTGTCCTTGGGCAAGACACTTAACCCGAGTTGCTCCTGCTGCTTTGTCGGCCGTGTGTGAATGTGTATGAACAGGATTAGTTAGGCTAAATAAGACACGGACGCAGTGATTCTCTAAAGGTCTGTACTGTGGCTCAAGGATCTTCAAGCAGAGATACCTCTAACTTTTGCTCTCTGGACGACTCAGACCTTCTTCTGGTAAAAAACAACAACGATGACGTGACTTGTAACTACTGCATTTATTTGGTGCAAATGAAAGAGTGATAAAAGTGTGACTAACAGGTAAAACAGAAGACACATGTTGGCTGAATGAGAGTAAATGTGATAATGAGCTGAAGAAGTAGAGGGAGTAGTTAAAGTCGAGTTGAGATCGGCCCTAAAATCAAACTCCCTGGACACGAGGAAGTAAAAGAGTGTATAGAATTGGGGGAATACCTAGTCGGGGACTTCAAACTGCGGCACGAGATCTAAAACTGGGTCACAGGTTTTCCTGCAGAGAGACCGATATATTTTAATGAGTTGGACCCCCAGAGAGAGAGAGAGAGAGAGAGAGAGAGAGAGAGAGAGAGAGAGAGAGAGAAGCTTCATGTCTCTGTGGGTCTCTGATTTTTTTTTTACAGGGAAGAGTTTTCAACGTTTAAGTGGACGATTCTTTGTCATGGCTGCTTCACAGGATGCACATGCGTGTTACACAGCCTGCAGCGTCGTAAGAAACACATGCAGCCCTGTGTGTGTGTTTATATGTGTGTGTGTTTATGTGTGTGTATTTGTGTGTTTATATGTGTTTGTTTGTGTGTTCAGTCGAGTGTGTCCTGCAGACGGGCAGCTCTGCCCTCGCTCCACGCGCTCTCTCTCCCCCTCTCTGACTTTGACCCTTCTGCTCGGCCAGGAGGAAGTTGGGGTTGCTGTGTGTGTGTGTGTGTGTGTGTGTGTGTGTGTGTGTGTGTGTCTGTGTGTCTGTGTGTCTGTGTGTCTGTGTGTCTGTGTGTCTGTGTGTCGGATGCATGCTGTGCAGTCCTGTCTGCTGTGCCTTGAGGTGTCCCCTGAACACACACCCACCCCCTGTCCTGTGCCCCATATAGAGAGAGTATGTGTGTGTGTGTGTGTGTGTGTGTGCTGTCACATAAGCTCCAGTCCCGGGCCGCTGATGTGCCCTGCAACCGCGAGGAGGAGAGGTGGGGGAGGTCCAGTGTGTGTGTGTGTGTTTATCATGCTCTGTAGTTTGTTTCTGTGTGTAATTGAATCTGTGTATTTGTGCACGCTCTTTCCCTGCACGTTGAGGTTTTATCACTTGATACAATGTGTGTGTGTTTGTGTGTTTGTGTGTGTGAGAGAGCTGGTTTTTATGTCAAATTCAGTCCAAGCATCAGAGACAACGAGCATAGGAGCAGACAGTGGAGGACAAACATGTCCTCACTCCCTTCACATCGCACCCCTCGGTTGTTTATGTGATTCTGTGTGCACGTTTGTTCCTGTGTGTGCGTTTGTTCCTGTGTGTGTGTGTGTGTGTGTGTGTGTGTGTGTGTGTGTGTGTGTGTGTGTGTGTGTGTGTGTTTGTGTGTGTGTGTGTGTCCTGGAGCTGTGTTGAACGCCAGCCCAGCCCTCCTGTGATGTACAAGGGAGAGGGAAAGGGCACTGCTGGCCTGGCACGCTGTAAACACACGTCAGAAAACACAAACAGCAGTATCACGTTTGAGGTCCTGTGTCACAGAGAGCAGTATAAAACATGATCACATAACGCACCTCACTTAACCTTCATAAGTGAGTCGCAGGCTGCTGCTGTCAATGATGCATGAGAAACACGAGATATTAAAATCAAATGTGCAGCTATCTCTTTATTTAGCAAAATCATACCAACCACGGAGGGGAGGTTTCATGATTAAGAAGCTTGTTTAACACTGCTGAGAATTTCCCAAATCTGATATCCTGAATACTTAATTCTGGTAGTGTTTTAGGGGAGGCAGTAACTTGTGTAACCACATCCACTAGTGTTGCAGTCAAGACCACAGAAACCGAGACCAAGACATACCCGAGACCAGAGTGCTCCGAGACATAGACAAGACCAAGACATTCAGGGTTCGAGACCGAGACCAAGACAGGGACAAGACCATAAATATCACAGAAAAATCATCATCTTGTGTTTAGGGGGCGTGTCACTCACTTAGATGGTTGCTCCAAAAGGTGGTCTCGAGACCATGACCGAGTACTACAACACTAACATACACACACACAGCTCTGCGCTCCACGCTGCCTCAACTCCCGTGTTTGATTGACAGATAAGTGGAATGTGCATCCCAACAATGGGTAAATTAACTAAATATTTATTCAAATTCATGAAATTCTGCTTTTTAGCACAGCACAATGTCCATGTCTCATTTCTGAACACACTCGTGGATATTGCAGTTTTTGTGGCTGCTTGTCAACCTCCTCTTCCTTCACCTCTTTGTCTCCTTTGTTTCCTTCTTTGTCTCCTCAGACCTCTTTTCCTTCCCTTCCACTCAGTTTTCTCCTTCTACCAATAACAGCAGCAGACAGAACCCAACCTACTGTCTTCTTTTCTTTACTTTTCCTCTTTCACACCCTCCACCTCCTCCTCCTCCTCTCTGCCTGGCAGTTGTAATGGCATCGGGGATGGCTCGTGGGGAGGAGGCAGAAGGGGGGGAGGCCCATTAGAAACATCCCCTCTGTGATAAGCTGCAGCTGGTTACCATGGCAACACCTATTACAGTACCTGCATCCCGAGACGGGGGGCTGGGAAGAGAGAAACACAGTCAGAGAGAGAGAGGTAGTGGGTCAAGAGATAGTGTCCTGATTGTGTGAATGTATGCATTTGCAACTGTGCACGTTGGTGTGCACGTGTGAGTGTGTGTGTGTGTGTGTGTGTGTGTGTGTGTGTGTGTGTGTGTGTGTGTGTGTGAACGTTGGTGTGCATGTGTGTTTGTGTTTGTGTTTGTGTGTGTGCGTATGTGTGTATGTATGTGTGCAGGAAAAAACTTGAGTTCATTGGCTCTTCATTAGATACTCTACATCTGGTAAAGGCCGCACTGGGAGCACTGCTCAAGAATAATGAGGAACACACACACACATCACATACATCTGCACTATGCCCACGCTCAGTCACATCCCCCGCCCCGCCCCCCACCGCCCCCCCTGCCACACACCTGTCACCCTGCTCTCTCTCTCTCTCACACACACAGACAGTTAGATAGGCGTCTGTCCTCATGTCTGTTGGATATTTAACACAGTTCACATATCTAACAGGTTGTGTCATGTCCATGGACATGAAGTGTCCACAGTCGCTCCACAGTCTTATATCAAGACTGAAGTCACACTTTGGCAACACCTGTGTGCCACACCTCTCCGTCTCAACAGAACAGGAATCATTCGTTTTATGTTAACGGTTCATAAAGAGCTCTCTGTCTAAGCTCGGGTTGTTTCTATTGGATGCCCCAAACTTAAATTTTTTATAGTTCAGTCGTTCAGGTTCAAGCCATAAACGACTAGAGGCTGCACTCGGGCTTACATGTTGTCTTTTCTAGTCTTCTGACGACTCAAAGCACTTTCACACTGCAGGTCACACCTACACATTCACACACTGATGGTAGAGGCTGCTGTGTAAAGAGACCATCAGAAGAAACTAATCCATTCATACACATTTATACGCTGCTGATGCAACAGCAGGAGCAATTTAAGTGTCTTGGGACACATCGGCATGTGGCTGCAGGAGCTGGGGATTGAATCCCTGACCTTCAGTTCGAGAGATGGCCGACTCTACCACTGAGGCACAGCCGCCCCCTTACACTGCACACTGTCTTTAATTTTAAACTGTTAAGCTGTTTTGACACATGTACTCCTGAAATCTTCCTGAATTGCTTGTTCACAAATGTCCTGCACAGCGGCTAGTTTCCCCTGTCTGATGGGGAGGACGGGATTGGGGTTTTTGGGGTCTTAGGAAGCAGAACATGACATAGAAAGGACCAGGATGGCGATAAGGAGTGTGCTGCAATCGTTTGCAGTGCCTACAATAAGTACACATCTTTGTTAACGTTTTTTTTCAAGCAGGGACACACAGTAGGGTGACTGTGTTGATTTTTAATCTCTTAATGACCTGCAATGACCATGAACTTGAACTCTTTATGTGTGTGTGTGTGTGTGTGTGTGTGTGTGTCTGTCTGTCCTATGTTCAGCTCATCCTCCAAGACTCTCACTGTGACCCCCTGCACTTCTGAATCAGTCATTGTTGGAAACTCTCGTCTTCTCTAAACTCTCTACAAGTTGCACACAAAAAAAATTCCACTTATGCACGAACGCACATACATGCTCTCTACGGCACACATGAAAGCGCACACAGACACACACACACACACGCACACGCACACACACACACACACACACACACACACACACACACACACACACACCTGCCCTGTGAGGTCACCCCTCATCAGTTTCCATGGTACTATCAGGCCTCCCCATGTGCTACGAGTCTGCAGCTAGGGAGGAGGTGTGTGTGTGCATACATGTGTGTGTGATGTGTGTATGCGCTGCACCACCTGTTGTTATCCACTCACTGACACATATTGAGTTCTCCGAGCAGGTAGCAGAGCCCTCCTCCTGTCTCTCTCTCTCTCTCTCTCTCTCTCTCTCTCTCTCTCTCTCTCTCTATCTCTCTCTCTCTCTCTCTCTCTCTCTCTCTCTCCGTCCGAGCTTCAAATTTTATACGTTTTAATTTCCTGTCAGTGTTTACGACAAGGAAGGATCAACAAACATCACAGTTTCAAAAGATAACCTTGATGATTACAACCAGGCCTTAAAACACACAACATGCTCTTTAAAGGTCACCTGTTCCCCCTCTTTTCTCAGAGCTCCTCAAAACATGTGTGTGAAGTGTCTTGTTCTAAATCCACTCTGATCCTGTATTTGATCATGCCTATAAACCCCTCTATTTCAGCCTAGTGGTGGGCGATATGGAAAAACGATATTTTCATACTGATCTTAAAGAACATTTTTTGCAAGTTACTGACCAGTTCAACAACTTATTTCCCAGTATAAAGTGTTTAAATGCACAAAAACTGCTGATATGTTTAGTCTATTTGAAAATGTCTTAAAGGGGTCTGGAGGTCTCTTTCCTACATTCTGATCATTTTCTGCTCCACTCTAAATGAATGAATTAGTATTGTGTCCTCTTTTGTGTATTTAAATCTATTTTAGTGTTCATGTCACAGACACATGGTCAAAATAAGTTTTTCTGTAACAAGAGTTTACTCATAGAGGGGGCGGGACATTGTTGATTGACAGACAGACAGTCACCATGGTTACTCACTCGCATGTCTGCTGCACACTGAACAAGAGGAGAGAGAGCTGCAGATTTTCAGGTGTTTGTAGAGATGAAGATGAGATCTAAAGTGATGCTGAAACACCTGTCTGGTAGAGGATTGATTCTCCTTTTGCTAAAGCTAACGACACCTGCTGCACAAATTAGAAAGTACAAAACCGTGTCTTCGTCTTCCCACTTCTCAAGACTCAGTTTTTAGGGTTAGAAAAGAAGTCATGACCGCAGAGAAATCATGAACTAAAAACAAGTTAGTGTAGATGTAGCCGTTTTTTCTTTGTGTAAATTACAGACATACAGCTCCAACTTTCCCTTCAGTTCCCCGTTTCTGTTTCTACACCTCAAACTGCCACAGCTTTGTGGGAACAAAGGGAGGGTCCAGAGACCTCCAGGTGTGTGTGTGTGTGTGTGCGTTTGAGTGTGTGTGTGAGACAGATGCACAGATCGCTCGGTCCTCTGGGACGTTTGTTTAACACGCTGTAGGTGCACAGCTCTCTGTCTAACTTGGGGCCTCTCAGTCGTTTACGTGTAATTATACATCATGAATTTGTTTCACACCATTAAACATCAGAGGAAATCTGCAGCTATGAAACGTGTCATTACACGTTAAATATCTGTTACAGTGCAGAGCTGTATGTTTATGTACAGGCTCTTTTTGACGCAATATTTATTTCCATTAATTTAAAAACGTCACATGTTGAACAACATTAAGAGGTTATTAATCAGTGAAGGGATGAACAGTGTGAATGAGCTGCAGCTGTATGTAAGAGGTGCAGTGTGAATGAATGATCACTTTTTAAGATGTGACAAAAAAAGTGCAAATCCGTCTCTTTGAAATGCCAGAGAACTTATTTGCGGACTATCTGTGGGTGGTTTGACCTCCTTGGAAACGGACAAAAACAGACTCAAAGACTCTGAAACAGTCTTGAAAAGTTGTCAGAAGTTCAAAAACTTTGAGGTTCTGTATCTGGAGAAATTTTATTTTGTATCACTCCTCTCTAGAGTACTCTTGCTCTAGTGACTGTGATCTCAAGAGAAAATACAAACAAGGAGGCGCTGGTAGCCTGCTGGTTAGTGCAAGTGCCCCGTGTACAGAGGTTAAAGTCCTCTAAAGCAGGCAGCCCGGGTTTGAATCTGACCTGTGGCTCCTTTTCCTGCATGTCATTCCTCTCTCTCTGTCCTGTCTCTCCAATAAAAGCACAAAAAGCCTAAAAAATACATCTTAGACATAAGAAGCTGAATTTTCTCCTTCTCTGTTCGCAGTGTGTGGACAGTGTCTCGGGGGTCGACTCGTCCCTGAAGCGTGTGGCGGTGGTGGAGGATTTCTTCGACATCATCTACGCAATGCACGTGGAGATCAGCTTGGACCCCGGGAAAGCCCCGAAACATGCCGGCCAGAAGAAGACTTACAAAGCCGTGAGTTTGCTGTTGTATTTTTATTTACAGTCAAATTCTTTGTGGTCGTTTCTTTTAATCTTTCTACGTTTCATCACTTGTGTCGTCTGTTGCCTGAGGCCCCGTGTCCAACTAGCGTTGTTCCGGGCAGAAAAGAGTTGGCTGCGCGCTTGGGAGACCTTGCATTGAGCGTCTGCTGCACGTCCGTCCTGTCTCTATGACAACAGTCTGTTGATAACTGCAGGGCGGCAAAACTACAGGGAATATCATAGATTTGGAAAAGAGCACCAGTGACGTCCACGGCGCCTTTCTGAAAAGTTGAACGATTTTCAACTTAAGCGCTCTGTGCAGCTGCCACAAAAAAAAGCGGAGCGCCCAGAAAAAGGACACTGGGCACTGTGCTTTATGTCCGGGCGACTCTTTGCTGCTGCGAACGCTTTCTCCTTATTGAGAACAATTGAAAAAAGACGTTGGCGCTGAGAAAAAAACCTAGGTGGACACGGGGCCTAACACACTCTGTCCTCTCTCTCTCTCTCTCTCTCTCTGTCCTCTCTCTCTCTCTCTCTCTCTCTCTCTCTGTCCTCTCTCTCTCTCTCTCTCTTCCTCTTCTTTTGGCTTTATTCCTCTTTTTAAAGAAACAGAAGCGTTGTGTCCTAACACCTCGGTAACACCGGTCTAGTTTCAGTTTCACATCAGTCTGAGGCTTTCTAAAACTAAACGGACAGGTTACTTTACGGTGCAGAAGTTGGTGGCATTGCTCCTTTAGATTTCTTGAGTAAGCAGCAGAAATGAAGTGCGTTGTAAAGACCTCGATGTAATCATTGAGTGTGTTTATGGATACGAGTATCCTGTGTTTCTTCAAAGGTTTATTTTTTGGCTTTTATGTCTTTATTTAGAGACAGGACAGTGGATACAGTCAGGAAATGGGGGAGAGAGAGTGTGGGGAAAGGAGCCTCAGGTCAGATTCTAACCTCAGTCGCCCGCGTTGGAGGACTACAGTCTCTGTTCATTGGGCGTGCGCACTCAAACCAAGTTTCAGCTGTTTAAGCTGCTAATAAAGGAGACAAAGCTAGAAACAGAGAAAACTGAAAGTGAATCCACCTGTTCTTCTGGAGCCTGTGAACATCTGTCCCTCTGTCTCAGCTGCTGACACTGCCCTCTTTTGGTGATTTGGGGGAAGTGCAGCTCCCACAGATTTTATTTCCTTTCTTGGTCGAGCTGCCTGGGATTTCTTTTCTTTGTTCTTTTTTACTTTTGACTGCAAACATTTCACCTCCTTATTCCTGATCATGTTGTATTGTTTTTCCAAGTCTTAAAAATGTGAATATTTTTGCCCGTATATGTTTATTTTCCAGCCTGTCCTCTGTGTTCATCTACAGTGCACACAGCGTGTCCTGTACTGTATGGTGACTATACAGTACAGATGAGCGGCTCACCATGCCACATAGCTTCAGGTCTGAGGGCCACCAAAGGCGTGGAGTGACATTCGTCTTTGCCTCGGCCCCTCCTTTACACACACACACACGCACAAACACACACACACACGCACACACACACACACACACGCGCACACACACACACACACACTCATACCCACACACACACACACACACACACACACACACACACACCCACACACACACAAAAACACACACCCATGCAGACCAGACACATGCACACACACACAATGCACAGCAACCCCCATCCATACACGCCGGCTACTTTCCAACCTTCCTCTCTCTCTCTCTCTCTCTCTCTCTTCCTCTCTCTCTCTCTCTCTCTCTTCCTCTCTCTCTCTCTCTCTCTCTCTCTCTCTCTCTCTCTCTCTCTCTCTTCCTCTCTCTCTCTCTCTCTCTCTCTCTCTCTTCCTCTCTCTCTCTCTCTTTCTCTCTCTCTCTCTCTCTCTCTCTCTCTTCTTTGGTGTCTTTGTGCCTTGTTTCCTGAATAAATGTGTGATTTATGCACATTCACACACACACACTCACAGATCATCTGAAAATGAGGCTCCTGTACTTATTGAATGCCTGTATTTTTTTCTTACATCACTTCAACATTAATAAAAAATGCTGCATGCTCATTGGTCAAACTAGATGTTAAAATGTATAAATGCTTCTATGATTTAAATTATTACAGTATAAAATGCGCAGCAGGATCTGAGTCTTTTTTTCTCACAAACTGGAAGTTTGAACCCCCTCCACTTTGTCCTGTCCTCTCTTTCTGTCTGTGTGTCCGTCAGATCGCAGAGACGTACGCCTTTCTGCCCAGAGAGGCGGTCACTCGTTTCCTGATGAGCTGTGGAGAGTGTCAGAAGAGGATGCACATCAGCACCACAGGACAGGACTGCAAAGGTACAAACAGCAGACGATGAGGATGGTTTCTATACTGGTTAGAGCTCTCAAGAACTGCCGTCAATGTTGTGCTTTGCCTCTGTGCATTGCCTGTCAGCACCTGTGTGTCCAATCAGACTCAAAGCTGATCCTTTGCACTTTCTGACATTGTTTCTTTTTTTTCTAGATCCTTGCTTGTGTTGTTCTCTCTGATGTATGTCGCATTGGATAAAAGCGTCTGAGCGTACAAGTGAATTGTAGAATTGTAGAAATGCATCATTTCTCCCTTGAGATAACACCCCCCGCCCTCCCTGAGTCCCTGTGATTACACCTGCACATCTACGTTCTGTATTCTTTGTAGAAATGTTTCTACAGGTCAGGCAAAACAGCCGTGAGGCGTCAGCAGCCTGATTACGTGTAGTGGAAAACTTAGGAAAAGTTAGAATATGTTCTGCTGCAGATCAGTGAGATGAAACTCAGCAGGGGAACACAAGAGATCATTTATTCCTCAAGCTCCAATTGAACTTTGTGTGATTGAGGAGTGGACTTCTTTAAAGCCAGTGTTTTAAATGAGAATCAACAAGGACTTTTGCAAGGACGTATAGTATTTGAGCATTGTTTAATTTACAAGTTCTGTATGTGGGTATGTCGGGCGGTGGGAGATGGAATGGATGAGGGGGCTGACTCTGGGAAGCCGGCCTTCCCGAGGTGTCGTGGGACTAATCGGACGAAACACCGAGAAGGGAGGTTCCCACTTGATGATGTACTGGCTCTGGCTGCCCATCAGTTTACACGGTTGAATTGTAGGGTCCAGAAGGGGTCATGTGTTAGGGTAGGTAGTATCGACGTTGTCGCTACCTGGCTAGCTCTCATATACTGAGCCTGGCTCTGTTGAAGATGGCATCGCTGTTTTGGTTGCTGTGGCAACAAAGGGCCATGAAGTAGGTTATGTAAGACTTTAGTTGTGTTTTTATGCACACAATCCGTTTCCAGCTGCCTTTTTCCATAAGCTTATTTTGTTTGCGTCTCTCCTCTAACTCATCATTTCTCTCACATCTTTACAATCTTGTGGCATTTACACACATTTTAAAATCATGTCTATTTTTAAATTGTCACAGGGTGGCCGTTTTTTTTTTCTCAGTTAGCTGCAAATCAAGACAAGACGCTGATTACATCCTTCCCCATCCTCTCCTCTGCCAACTCCACCACCACCCACTTTACATTTTCTACAACTACTGGCACCCTGAAGGGCTCCCCATCTTTCGACCACACTCCCACCCCTCCCCCCATTCCTCCTGCTGCCCATCCTTCCATCCCCCTCCAGCTTGTCCATCTCCTCTCTTCCTTTATCCGTCCCTCCAAGCGTCCCACCCAGCATCCATCCACGCTTCAACCTCCTGCTTCTCCCTCCCATCATCCCCCTCTGCACCGCTCCAAGCTTCCCGTTCCATCCCCTCCTCCATCCTCGCTTTGCCTCCTTTGTCACCTCCTCTGCCGATCCCCGTACCCTCTCTCTCCATCCCTCCTCCCCCCTCTGGGTTTTCTCCTCGTCCCTCATTAAACAGAGGAGTCATTGGAGTGTCCTGTCTCTCTCCTCAATTAGCCTAATTAATGGCTTTTAACAAAGAAAATGGCCCAGGAAACGAGCTCATTTTCCATGTAGGGGAGAGGGGGAGAAAACCAGTGCTGATGGGGCAGCTGAGGGGGAGGAAGATGAAGAGCCCGGGTGAAAAGAAAAAAAACAATTGGCTGAAATGTCCACAAAGAGGAAGACAAAAGAAGGTCTTAAAGATGACGAGTGACAGCAAGGGGAGTCAGAGACAATTAAAATGAAACATATTTAAAGAAAGGGTTGGCCTTTAGCGTCACTTCTTTCATACAAGGAGAACAGTCAACTCTTAGAGAAGTTGATTTAGTTTAAATGTTTGTACAAATGTCCATGCAGTAAATCAATCCAGACGAAAAAAAGCTTGCTGCTGTTAATGACATGAAGATAATGTCAGAATAAACCTTTTAAAGTTCTTTTTGGGCCTTTTTTTGGGAGAAGAGAGTGAGGGGATGACATGCAGCAAAGGGCCGAGGTCGGATTCGAACCCACGGCTGCGATGAGGACTATAGCCTCTGTACATGGGGCGCACAACATAACCACTAGGCTATCCGGAGCCCCATTTTTTGGGTCTTTTTTGGAGAGGACAGCTGAAGGGAGACAGGAAATGTTGGGAGGAGAGAGAGTGGGGGGACGACAAGCAGCAAAGGGCCGAGGTCGGATTCAAACCCCCACACACTGTGCAGGCAGTTTTATCCACAGAACGAGCCGGCACCATGGTGACTAAATGCATTAAAAAGATCTACGATTCTACGGAGACCTGCTCTGACTCACATTCACAAAGTTTGCATTCAAAGGGCGTCTTAGCAGAGCAGGCAGATGTTTCAGCACCATGGATAGAGATCGGAAATCTTGTTGTAGCAATGACTGTATTCAAACGGACAGCACATCTCTGTCTCTTTCTGTTGTACTGAATTGAAGGCAGACTACCCTCGTGACGGGTGCTGACATACTGCACTGACAATGTTCATTTGGAGCCACGCCCCCTCTGCTGACCGCAGCACACATTAAACTAACTTAAAAAAAACATCAAAGATCCCTAGGGTGGATTCAGTCCACAGCAGAACTGATTCTTGTGTCTGTTTGGAGCAGACTCACCGTTATGGAAAGTTGCAAAGCGTGGCGGCTGACAACTTCACAAAACCTGCAGGACACTTGTGGCGTGTTCGCTCGGAACAGCCTGATCATAAAAGTAAACGATTGAAAATGTAAATATTTGATGTTTACACAGAATAAAATACAAACGATTCTTTAAGAAGATGACATAAGCTGAGCAATAAACGCCAACAGCCATGATGCTTCAGCATGCGTGTACAGTGTGTGTGTGTGTGTGTGTGTGTGTGTGTGTGTGTGTGTGTGTCTGTGTGTGTATGTATGTGTATGTATCTGTGTGTGTGTGTGTGTGTGTGTGTGTGTGTGTGTGTGTGTGTCTGTGTGTGTATGTATGTGTATGTATCTGTGTGTGTGTGTGTGTGTGTGTGTGTGTGTTTGTGTGTGTTTATGTGCGTGTACGTGTGTGTCTGTGTGTGTGTCTGTGTGTGTGTGTGTGTGTTTGTGTGTGTTTATGTGCGTGTACGTGTGTGTCTGTGTGTGTGTCTGTGTGTGTGTGTGTGTGTGTGTGTGTGTGTGTGTGTGTGTGTGTGTGTGTGTGTGTGTGTGTGTGTTTTGGCATCACTGGATGCCACGCGGAGATAGAGAGCAGCTAATTGCCTTCCTGCCCTGCGGGGTTTTGGCCTCTCCCTGACATGCTTGCACATGCACACACATGACACGCACACACATACACATGTACGTTAACACACATTTATGCACAGACACACACACATGCGACCGTGACCTCAGCCCTCTTTATCGCTACGCTGAAGTGACTCCCACTAAAGTTCAGCTGTGAATTATTAAAAGCAATTAATCAGTGTGGACCAGAGCCATGTTTAATTGACACAGGCAGCAGGCTCGCTGTGTGTGTGTGTGTGTGTGTGTGTGTGTGTGTGTGTGTGTGTGTGTGTGTGTGTGTGTGTGTGTGTGTGTGTGTGTGTGTGTGTGTGTGTGTGTGTGTGTGTGTGTGTGTGTGTGTGTGTGTGTGTGTGTGTGTGTGTGTGTGTGTGTGTGTGTGTGTGTGTGTGTGTGTGTGTGTGTGTGTGTGTGTGTGTGTGTGTGTGTGAGGTTGTGTGTGTGTGTGAGGGTCTATGTTAGAGGAGTTTTCTCTTATGTATGAGCAGATACGGTTTAATCTTAAATGGTCAGTCATCAGTGCGTCTCCCTCTGCAGTGAGGGGTGAGTTGTGGTGTTAAACACACGAGTCATCTGTCTGTCACAGGAAGATTGATCACCTAATTGTTTTTCTTTCTACGGTTTTATTTCCTTTATTCCACTCTTAAAGTTTGTCCTTTTCTAGACAAGAAGTTGTTAAAGCAAGAACGTGCGACACATCAATACATCATAAATCAAGTCTCTCCTGTGTAAATGTGTCTCTGAGTCATGACTGTCTACAATGAGTGAGAAGCTCGAGTCCCGCTGGCTGTGTTGTTGTCAGAGCCGTGTTTACATGGACGGGACGGCCGGCTCCTCCTCTTGTGTTTAAAAGCTGTTTTAGAGAGAGTTTGTGCTTCTCACAGACTCGTTTGTGAAGGTAATGCTCACCTGTGGTCTGCTGTCATTTCTAATCTCTCCAAACAGTTGGGTCATAAATAAATGACTTTAAACAAACTTCATTTGAATGTTCAGTCCCTTTCTGGAAGTCATGATATTTAAACCTTTGTGGCTGATAAGATCCCCCAAACAGGAGGCACAGTCACAAATATATTTGTTTATTTATTTAGTATTTACAAAAACGCCTTCATCATCACTGTCCAGGGCGAGCATGGGTCCAGAGCCTCATGTTGAACACCACATGTCAGCTTTGTGTCGGATAATCAGTCAGATATCACCGTGTGTGTGTGTGTGTGTCTCCTGAGAATACACACACTCTCACACTCACTGTCTCTCTCTCTCTGCCGTCCTCGCTGAAGACTATCAATCAGCGGTCAATGATGACGCTGCTGTCTATTCCTCTAAGCCGTATTGATCCTCTGCCCTATATCCATGTCTGTTCTGTACACGCTCCAGACGTTAGACACGTCCATTATGAGGCCGGCAGATTAATGACTGAAAGGAGAGGCAAACGAGGGTGAAGATTGAGAGATAGAGAGAGCACTTTTTGATGTGCTGTTGTGTACTGTTTTCTTTTCTGTACTACAGAGGAGAGATGGAGACTAAACCTCAGACTCCATCAAAGAAGTTTGTCTTACTCCTTTAAGATGTGAAGGCCGTGAATCCCAGCATCTTACAGGCGAAGATAGTAACTCAAAAACTGAGAAGGGTTCGAGTGTTATAATATGAAATGTCAGATAATGAGAGAGAGGAAGAGGTCGTAGGAGCCTTAATGTGTATTTTGACCTCTGTTGATTATTTGTTGTTTCGCTCCTTATATGGGTTTGATATCCGGTAATTTGCAGCGGGCGTGGTTAACTTTATTTTTACCTGAGCATTGGTGTGGCGGTGTAGACAAAGAGGGTTGACCGACATCGTCAACATCGTAATTATCAACATCTTTTGGACTTTTTTGTTTAGGATTATTATTCACTCTTTTGTTTAATAAAGCATCAAACATATTTGGACTTTGTATTTTATTTTGATAGGAACGAGTCACAGGAACAGGACCACTTAGTCTCTGCGCGGCGTTCTCCAATCTAAACCGCCACGATACAGATACTGACACGACTGATGGTGGAGCAGAGAGACGCCTGAGAAGAGAAATGCAGAATATGAGTTATTGCAAAACTAATCCTGAAGTAATTCTGGAAAAATAAACACACTGAGTGAAGATGAGAAGGTACATTTTAAAGATGTGATAAATACGCTCAGCAGAGTCAGACTGCTTCTCTGCTTCTCCTCCAGCTCTAGAGGGTCCTCTAGTGTTCGCTCTCTGACACAGCAGGACACCAGACCTTATTATCACCAGATAGGGGAAAAGCTGCCTGCAGGTAAAGTGTGTTTGAAAAGCTTAAGATGTCATGCAGGGTCGTTTTAAAAAAGCTGACAGAACAGCAGCTGTCGACGCGGTTGATTTAGCTTCATTGTCTTTATTAAGGTGGTATGCAGAACATTTTCTTTTTCTCTGTTGTAATGTGAATACAGCTTCACAGTAACAAGGAGCACAACAGAAACAAAACAACACAAATGTCTTTGGAAGAAGAGAGCTGAGAGTAAAGAAAGGATAATACACTGCTGACTATTTTCACCTGAAACCTCTCCTCCTCTCTTTTCTCTCCTCCTCTCTTCTCTCTCCTCCTCTCCTCTCCTCCTCTCCTCTTCCCTCTCCTCCTCTCCTCCTCTCTTCCCTCTCCTCCTCTCTTCTCTCTCCTCCTCTCCTCCTCTCTTCCCTCTCCTCCTCTCCTCCTCTCTTCTCTCTCCTCTCTTCCCTCTCCTCCTCTCTTCTCCCTCCTCTCCTCCTCTCCTCTCTTCTCCCTCCTCCTCTCTTCGCTTCCCTGTCCTCCTCTCCTCCTCTCTTCTCTCTCCTCCTCTCTTCCTCTCCTCCTCTCTTCTCCCTCCTCCTCTCAACCTCTCCTCCTCTCTTCTCCCTCCTCCTCTTCTCTCTCCTCCTCTCCTCTCTCTTCCTCTCCTCCTCTCTTCTCTCTTTTCTCCTCCTCTCTTATCTCTCCTCCTCTCTTCCTCTCTTCTCTCTTCTCTCTCCACTCCTCCTCTTCTCTCTCCTCCTCTCCTCCTCTCTTCCTCTCCTCTCCTCTCTCCACTCCTCCTCTTCTCTCTCCTCCTCTCCTCCTCTCTTCCTCTCCTCTCCTCCTCTCTTCTCCCTCCTCCTCTTCTCTCTCCTCTGGTCTCTAGAGAACGACAGACCGAGCTCTCTGGTGTTGGAGGTGATAGACTACAACATGCCTCTCACCACCACCTACATGAAACAGATGAAGCTGCAGTGTATGAGCAACAACAACAAGGTACGTGAGGTCACCGGCCACCGAGCTGCACGTTAAACCAAACAGAGGTGTGATTCTGAGCTGCAGCGCCTCATTGTTTCTGTCTGTGCTGCCACACTGAATATCTGTGTGTGTGTGTGCGTGCGTGCTTGCTTGCGTGTGTGTGTGTGTTTTTGTTCGCCCCAAGAGCACAAGAACTTCCCTGAGAGTGAATCATGGAGTAAATCTTGACTCTGAAAGCAGCTTTAGGCAGCAGGTTCTCTTCCCCCCCTTGCTGGAGTATTGTTTGTGACAGGTGTGTAGGAGGAAAACAGGAGGAACACGAACACTTGGTAGGAAGAAAAACTCCCACACAGCGTCTAGCAATTAAAATACAGTAATGAGAAGAAATGTACGTGTTTCAGCTCTGACGCTCGCAGAGGTCAGTGGAGGAAGCCTCTTCTTATTTATTAAGTATGAATCACTGCTGTTTATTCTCTGCATTGAATTTGTATTTATATCACTGAAAACATATTCGTGCAAGCTTTTAAAAAAGGAAAAGTGTGTGTGTGTGTGTTTGTGTTTGCAGCTGCGGGTAGTGATTGGTATACTCCACATTGTTCCCACAACACCACCACTTTTCACCACCAGCACTCCACCATGTACCACTGTGACTATCAGCACCACACACTCGCTGTCAGTCATACCCCCTCTGTGTGTGTGTGCGTGTGTGTGTGTGTGTGTGTAGATAACATTCGGGGGAACAGAGGGTTGAGCTCGTTCCAATTAAGCCGGGCCCCTGAGCGTCGAGTTAATTAGCTGAGGAGAGAGAGACACTGAAGTGCCAATTTGCATCGGAATGCCAATATATCTGTCTGTCTGTCTTCTGTCTGTACAACACACACACTCGCACACACACACACACACACACACACACACACACACACACACACACACACACACACACACACACACACATTATACACACACTCGCACACACACAGTATACACACACTCGCACACACACAGGCACACACACACATGGTATATCTTAAAAACACATACAGTTCAATACTTCCCTCTATCTCCACTTCTTCAATTCTCTTTTTCCTTTTCTGTCCTCTGCTGCTGTCTCTCTCTCTCTCTCTCTCTCTCTCTCTCTCACACACACACACACACAGACACACAAACACAGTCACACCTGCAAACAAACCTGTGTGACTCTTGTTATCCTCTAACAGTTGGTGGCACGGTGTCAGAGCGGCTCTAATTAGTTCAAACTGACGATTCGTCACAGTTTTCATTATCACCCTCGTGTCAGAATCAAGCACGTCAACCTTTCGCTTCTTGGCTTGTTTTTCTCACTAAAGTTTCTCGCGTTGTTTTTCCTCTTTGTTGGCTGTGTAAAGGAAATACTTTACTTTTTAGTGTGACATCATCACAGCATACAAAGGACATTCACTTTGGTGAGGAAAGCTGGGAGTTTGACCCTCGTACTTCAGCTTCATGGTTCAGGATCAGGATGTTATTGTCGCTCTGAATGTGGGTAAGAATGTGAGAACAATCTTTCCAGGTTGTCTCAATTTCAAATATATTATGAATAAAGTCCAATAAAGTGGAATAGTTACAGAGTAAGCAGTGATAAAGATATCACTATAAATGCAGAAAAAACATGTCCACCAGAACACATGTAGGAGTAGAAAGGCTCTCCCTTACTTCCTGAAACTGAAGGCGGGGCTTGACAGAGGTTAACTTCCTGATGAGGGCGGGGCTTGACAGAGGTTAACTTCCTGGTGAGGGCGGGGCTTGACAGAGGTTAACTTCCTGGTGAGGGCGGGGCTTGACAGAGGTTAACTTCCTGATGAGGGCGGGGCTTGACAGAGGGTCACTTTGACATGTTAGTCCATATCCTATAGTTTCTGCTCACCTTAGGGTAAGATGTAAAGAGCAAAGATGGATCTGTTTGTGTTGCATCACTGTCTGCAGTCTTTCACAACATGAGTTACAAATTGCCATCATGTTGTCTTCTGAAAGTGCAGAAACAAACTTTGAAGTCAAAACTCCCTTAAAGAGAAACTGTATGATGTCTGGGCTCCATTTTTGTTTTCCTACTGTGGTGTTAAAAAAAGAAAACAGGTGTTAATCATCATTCAATCATTTATCCTCCGTGATATTGCATGCATCTTTACTTTCTAACTCACCTCACACATAAATCAACACTTTTGGCTCAAATGTCTTGACACTTATTGACAGATATATTGATTTTTCTTCCTGTCGATTTTTTAAGTAAACTTTTCTTTGTGCTCTTCGTGCACCTCTCCACTTCTCCACCTCGTCCACCTTCGTACACCGGCACACTCAGATGTGATGTGATATATTTATATAAACGTCAGACCAGACTCCTGTAGCTGAAAGGGTTAAAGTGTTGTGTTTAAGCAGACAGTATGGAACATGTACATGTAACGTGTGTGTGTGTGTGTGTGTGTCAGGATGAGTAGGTGCTGCAGAAAGATTACAGTGTTCGGCCCACAGGAGCAAGAGTACAGACAGGAATAGAGGAGCAATGACTCACTCACCTATAGAAATAACATAGGACATGAGGGAGCATTAGGTTCAGTCTGAGTGTGTGCTAATGTGTGTGAGTGTGAGTGTTAGGTGAAGCAGTCAGTGCTGGATGGTTGAATAGCAAAGCTTTCTGTGAGAAAAGAGGGTTCGGAGTCTTTTGTCTGGGTTGTTTTTATGAGCGAGAGAGGATCATCTGTACTTTTACTCAAGAGACAAAATGAGCCAAAGGAAAGAAGAAGAAGAAGAAGAGGAGGAGAGGAGGATGTGCAGCATATTCGTGATGTGTGAATCCTCCACAGGCTCCATTAGCACTCATCCCAAGCCTCCGTTCATCTGCCCATCCCTTTATCTTTCCTCCATCCGTCCCCCGTCCCAATTCAATAAGAGGAGGAAATTACCCAGGATGCTTCCTGGCAGGGGTGCGGCGGGGGGTTGGGGCTGCTGCACACAATGTAGAAACGGGTGAGGAGTGAGAGGAGAGAGGGGAGGAGGAGGTGGAGGATGGAGAGATGGCAGGGCGGTGGCTCTGTCTGTCTGAGAGAGGGATGAAGATAGAGAGGAGGAGGAGGAGGAAGAGTGGGTGGATGTGCTCGGCCAGGGTGAAAATAGAAATGAGAAAAATTTGTAGGTATCGGTGGGATGGGAGGAGGGGGAAGGGGGGGGGGCGGTTGGGGGGAGGTGATAGAGGGGAGGTTGAGGGGGCAATCAGAGAAGGAATTAAAAAAGGAGAATGAGGTGGTTCATTATCGTTTATGGTCTCCCCTCTTCCCTCGCTCTGCCCATTATTTCTGCTACCTCCAGAGGAAAGACATTTCATTATTTTTGGGAGGAGGGGAATGTGTGTGTGTGTGTGTGTCACAGTGTGTGTGTGTCACAGTGTGTGTGTGTTTGTGAGAGTGAGTGAGTGAGTGTGCAGAGGGGAGATAGGTTGGGGGTTGGTCTTTTATAATTACTAAATGACTGTCGAGAAGACCACAGAAAAAAATCTGACATTTTCAGATAAAAGGTTTACTTCGTCCGAACATCCTTAAAAACAGCTTCGGACAAAACATGAAGTCTTCTAACTGTAACATATAAAAAGCTGTTCTGGAGTCAGTTCTTCTTTCTTTTATCAGCAGAGGAGGTAAACATCAACCTGGTCCCACAACACAGCTTCTCAATCGTTCATCTGGATTTCTAATGGAGGAAAGATGAAGCATATAACCATAAGACCCCATAAGTCTGATAGTTTCTTTAACATCACATAGCAGGGTGGGCAGCATCTCACTCTCTGATTCTATCTTCCGTTTTTTTAGCCATTTGAGCCCCCCCCCCCCATGTAGAGAGGCTATAGCCGCTGGCCTGGGTTCGAGTCCGACCCGTGGCTCCTTTTCCTGCATGTCATTCCCCTCTCTCCCTGATTTCCGACTCGATCTCTGTCCTGTCAAATAAAGGTATCAAAGCCCCAAAAATAAATGTTAAGATTGGGACGTTTAGAGGTTTCGAACCCTTAATGAACCCGCTTTATTATAAGGTTTCGTATCGTCACATTGAAACATATATTTTGAACACAGACTCAAACTCAACATTGAAAACCAGCAGAAATGACACTACCACTTTAAAAAGAGAAGAGGGAAACCTGATACTGAAACAGACTTATGAGTTTGAGCTCCAAATGAAGACAGTAAGGACAGACTTATTTATTTATCACTATCAGAGCTTGTTTAGAAACAGCCGTAATCCAGTCAAGACTGACCACCGTCTTTAATACGACATGAAATCTCCTCTTTGCCCAGCAGATTGTTTTAGTGTTTAATGGCACAGGGAGTCTCTCACACACACACACACACACACACACACACACACACACACACACACACACACACACACACACACACTGCACACTGTAATCCCCCGGCACTTTGTCCCAGTGCATGGGCATGCATGGCTAATCACACTGCAGTTTCAGCCTCTGCCTATAGGTGGCAGGTTTGTCATGCAAAAGTACAAAAGGGCACTCACACAAACTCACACACACACACACACACACACACACACACACACCAGCAGCATCATGGATGGCGTGCATGGTGTGTTCTTAAACATGTTGTATGTGAGTGATCCAGTGTAAAGGTCAGTGTGCAAAAGAAATGAAACATCTCTCTCTCCTCCTGCAGACTCTGTGAGGCTTCATGTTTGTCTAGGAAAGATTTATATATATATGCAAACATCTGCAGCCAGAACGTGCTGTTTACTGCAGGTATATTGATATTATTTCCAGGGGCAGTCACAGCTGCATGCTCGTCGGAGGGATTTGGTTTCTTCCTTTTTTTCAGTGCATTTTCTTTGATTCGTTGTGCACATCCTTCTTGGTGAATAATCTGTGCGACTCACCTTTATTCACAGCAGCAGGCCTCGTCCACACGTAGGCAGGTATTTTTTAAAGCTGAGGTTTTTCTGACCGTTTTGTCCTTTCGTACGCAAACTGCGTTTTAGGTTACTGAAAACTCTCCTTTAGTAAAACTCCTTCCAGGGTGAAGATGTTCAGAAACTCTGTTTAAGGTGTTTCTGTGTAGACGGTGAAAACAGAGTTTTGTTCTTGTAACGTCACGCTGTGCGCCGGTTTCTCCTCCGTCTGACGTCATCGTGCGACGCTGTCACTTTTGTTTGCATGAGATCAGTGCGATGGCAGACGTAACCAAACTAGTGTTAACGTTGCTAACTGGACTTTTTACATGCTCACACATACATACACAGTTACTCTCCCACTATGCTGACGAGCAGAGATGCCTGGGTGGAAATGAAAAATGCTCTTTGCAGAGGAATGGTGAGAAAATGTTCGTTTTCGACTTGGCGTGCTCATGACAGTCGTAACAGCCTAATGTTTTTGAGAACTGAGCGTGTGTGGACGGGATTCTTTTTTTAAAAGGAGGAGGAAAACCTGTTTTAAAAAATACCCGCCTACGTGTGGACGAGGCCTCAGTCAGAGCTGGATACTATCACGTTTGTTCTGGAGATTTATTCACAGCTAATTTATGTCATCTCTTAGATTGATTTGATTGGCGGTTTGTTTAACTGTCCTGCAACTTCATGTGTTAGATTTAGTTAAACCCATTTCCTTTCTGCTGGCTCTACTTGTTTCTTTCCTTCATGAGGGAGTGTTTTTTTTATTGTTTTAGTCTTTTTTTAATTCATTAATACCTTTCAATCATACAAATAGTCTTAAACTCTTGAATCAATTAGAGCTTTCACACTTGCAGAAAACTCCTGAAAAACTCTCGGAGGAGCTGCATGTGTGAACGCAAACAGCCGAGGAGTTCAGTCATCCAGCACACAGAAGAAGAGGCTAACTTCTGCAAGTTCGGTTGTGCCGGTCAATTTGATAGCAGAAAATCTTCCTCTTTTTAACTTTGCCATCACATGCACCCTTGTCTCTACAAGTAAGAGTTTCAATGAGATCAACAGACTGAGTTCAGATAGGTAGGATATGTTTTATTTTCACATGAACTCAACATTTTGTCACATTTTTATCCGTCACCGTCCCGAGGATTTCTCTCTGCGTCTTATCTAAGGTGAAACCTCTAATTAAGGACTGTTTATTATTGATGAGTAATTAGGTAGTTGAATTGAAATCATCCACTTGACTGATTCGTATTGTGTGTAATAATTACATCAGCTGTATGCTCGGATGAGAATTAACAGGAGCTGATGAAGAGGGAGATAGAGGCGGAGGGATCAGATATTGTTTCTCTATGTCTCTGGTATGAGATGGATTCAGTCAGAGGGACAATAAAGGACAAAACAGCAGTTTATTTGTGCTAACAGCTAAAACTGTAGACTGTAAATAAGAAGCAGAAGAAGCCTGGGGGTCTGAAAAGTGAATTTAACTTGCATTCTATCTAATGTCCAGCAGGGGGCGATCCCACTGATGGATTCTATGAGAAAATGAGACTTGAAACTTCTTAATTGATTTCCTCCATTAGTCGACATTTCCCTCATGAGTTTATCATCTCAATCATGTGTTTCAACATCTTCAAAACAACTCCATGTTCACTTTGTGAGTAACGATCATTTAGAGTTAAATAGAGGATCAAGGAGGGGAGGATTTAGGGCGTGGCTACACGTGATTTACAAGTCGTTACAACAGCAACCTGTAAAATGTCTTGTCCAGTAAACAATTAGCTGTTCAATTTTTTTGTCTTGTTTTTTACTTGAATGTATTTAAACACCTTAATTCACAATCACCGTTAATTTTGGAAACACATCTCCAACCAAGCGAGTTGTAGCAGAAACTCACAGCGAGGGATGTACACGCCAAACTGCTGATACGATTCTTCTCCTGATGTTGGGTTCACGATATCAGGGGCGGCTGTGGCTCAGTTGGTAGAGTTTGTCGTCTCCGGGAGGTCGAGGGCTCACTCCCCAGCTCCTGCAGCCACATGTCCGATGTGTCCTTGGGCAAGACGCTTAACCCCGAGTTGCTCCCGTCGGCGGCTTCTGATTGGCTCACTACATAGAAACTTATAAAGACGTCAGATTGAAGTCAAATCTTTTATTTTTTATTATTCAACAACAAAAATGCGACAAATCTCTTTTCCTTTCTTTACAAATAAAATACTTTTACATGTTAAGTTTGTATATTCATGAAACACTACATATTGTTTCTTTACAACTACTAAATCCAATAAAGACATGTAGCGCCCCCTGCTGATTAAAGACAGTATGGCAGCATATCTTTTTAATTGTTCATATTTGATCAATTTTTGGCAACACTGATAGCTAATTAGCGTAGCATTTATTTGCCCTCCTGTTCCTCCTTTCCAGCTTTACCCTCTCGTCCAACATATATGGTCATTTGTATCTAAACTGTTTGAATCTTTTATGAAAGAAGATCTCCTTTATCAACACCATGAGGGGACATTACTTTTTACACATGACACACACACACAGGCTGAAATACACACACATGCACAAACAGGATCCTATGGGCACTAATGGAGAGATGACAGAGTGATGTCAGAGCTGTACATGAAAGAGTTGGGGGTTTCGGTGCCGTGCTCAAGGACACCTCTGAAGTGATGTCTCCAGCTACCAGGCCAATTTCCAGTCCACCCAGGGACTTGAACCGGCGACGCTCCAGTTCCCAACCAAAGTCCCAGCAGACAGAGTTACTGCCGCCCTTCAAGGGGCAACGTGTTTAGCATCTGCTACACAAATAAATCATAAATACATGTTCTCAAAATGCCAAAGTGTTGTACGGGTGGCTCAGTTTTTGTTGGGACAGTTTTTGAGGTGTAGACTTAACGTTGTGATCATTTCGCAGGCTGGGGTTTGTTTAGTATGGATATAAACAGAGCAGAGAAAATGTAGAAACATCTGTTATACAACCAGAGCGCTGTGAGAAGGTTTATAAAGGAAGGACTTCATGTCTACAAGAGTTTTAGTTGCAGTTTGTGTATCTTAATAAACCGGCATCTGGGCGTGTAGTCCATCCTCTCTCTCTCTCTCTCTCTCTCTCGCTCCTTTGCTGTGACGTCAGCAGTCGTGGCCCCGCCCCCCCTCCGGTTGGCAGAGAGAGTCTTGAGGGTCCTGTGGTGTGTGCGCTCACTCCCTCCCTCCCTGCATACAGCCGGTTCTATATTGTCCTTTTAAATTACACACCGAGAACGGGAACCGGAGGCGAATGAATGAACAAATAAACCTAATAACAAAAACAAGCGAAGAAGAGTGCGGGTCACGCGCGTGGCGGAAGACTTTGATGTTTGTAATCTTACAGAAGTGAAGGTAAGAGAGCTTCTTTCTCTGCGTGTTTGATGGTTGAATTGTATTCCGGAGTGTTTCTGCTTCCTGGGCTCCTGCACGCTGCTCCCTGCCTGCAGAGCTCACCTCCTCCTCTTCCTCCTCCTCCTCCTCCTCCTCTTCTTCCTCTCCCTCTGCTCTGCGGTCACCTCTCACCGTGCCGCTGCTGCTGGTCGCTCCTTTGACAGGCGCTCTGATCAAATATCGATGCAGACGCAGCTTTTCGCTGCGGTAACACACTTTTGTTTTGCTCTGGTTTAGAGGCGTCTCAGTAAGTTGCATTGTGTTGTTGTCATACCGGCTGTGTTGGCAGGGCAGTGGGCTCGTGCCACACCGCCTGCAGCTCGTTAAAACACCCGCTCCTCGCGCGTGTTTGTCATTGTGTGTGTGCCTGCAGCAGGCCGCACCGTCCTGCGACAACTATGGTTATCATTCTCCTTCAGCAGGAGGCCAGTGTGCTCCTCCTGACAGACGCACATTGTTCTGCTCATGTGCGCGCGTGCGTGAATGCAGGCTGAGCATGCTTCAGTAAGTGGCGTGCGCGTGTTTACATTCATCAGAGTGGGTGTGAGAGGGTGGGTGGGTGATGCGGTATGACCAAGCACCCGCACACAGTGAGGAACAATCAGTGGCGCGTGCCAAGCATGGAAACAGTAGCCTCTCATTTGAATGGCACGAGGCAGCATAGCAGCACATAGTAACACTATTCAACTGAAGTCTATCTCTCTAAGATTTTGTATTCAAGCCAACACTTAACTTTATGTGTTTTTATTTTTATTTTAAACAGATAATAATTAAAGTATGGTGAAAGTGTTCATCTCCGCTGCTCAGTCAGTGTGACAGGAATCATTACAGTACTATTCATTCGTACAGCAACATTTAAACATTTCAAACAAACCAAAACATAAAGAGAATCCGATGAGGAGACGATACAAATCAAGTCCAAGTTCTCTTTATCGTCATTTCAACCAAATACAGAGTACACAGTGAGATGAAATGTAGTTCCTCGTGATGCCACAGAAGATGCAGTGACAAGAAGGTGGCTTAAAAATAGTTAACAAAATGAAATTAACAAATGATTATAAAAACGAAGCCATCAAAGAATAGACCGAATCAAAAACAAGCAGGCTTATTGTTAGACACTTAAAGCCAGGAATAAAGTAGAATAAATGTTTAACTTTTACATTTTAAATCTTAAAGGCACGGTGCTGCTGTGGTTATTTCTGTTGTCTCACAGCGAGAAAGTTCCTGGTTTGAATCCCCGTCTGACAGGAGCCTCTCAGTGTGGAGTTTGCATGTTCTCCCCGTGCTAGGTGGGTTCACTCCGGATACTCCGGCTTCCTCCGACAGTTCAAAGACATGCTCGAATGTGAGACGAACAGTCAAGGGTGTAACCCGCCTCTCGCCCAATGACAGGTGGTATCGGCTCCAGCCCCCTACGAATCCGAACGGGAAAAGGCGGTATAGATACCTGTCATGTTGTGGAACAACTTCATTCACTCACTCTGCTCAACTAATGTTTGTAATGTGTTGTGTTACTGTTTTTATGGCTCCCAGCGGTCCGGAAAGACTCAAAATCAGAGCAGATGGGGTGCAGGTGGACTAGTGGTTAGTTAGTGCGCGCCGTGAACAGAGGCTGTAGTCCTTGAGGCAGGTGGCCATGGCTGGGATCCGGCCTGTGGCTCCTTTACCACACCTCATTCCCCGCTCTCTGTCTCTTCTCTTTGCGATAACTGCTCTCGCTCTCAGAGACAAAAACGTCAACAAATCTGCCGCCTGTTTCTCTGCTTAAGAGTCGTTATCGCTGGGGGGCTCAAAGGTCAGGATTCTGAAAGCAGCTCATAAGAATGAAGTGCCTTGCTCGAGGGCAAGGGACAGACGCTCGAGGCTCCTCCAGCTGAAGGACACACTCTTTGAGCACCGCACACACTCGCTGCAAGCACACTGTACACGTTACCTGTGTCCATGGCAACGCCTGCAGGGAAACTGTTTGTCCAAAGTTGCCGTTTGTCGTTTTAGAACTCGTAGTGCTTCGTCTCTGTCGGGAGCCATGAGGTAGTTTTCCGGTGGCAGTTTGGTGACGGCTCTTTGCCGTTATAAATCAGTTTAATGGAGAGAAAATATTGATCACAAAAAGGCGACGCAAACGGGCGCTGCAGGGTGATGAAGCACCTTCACAGAGGTCTGCACGGAGGTTAAGATCTGACAGTACATGTCCAACATCCTCCACCGGTCAGAATCCTTCTTGTTCAGTAGTCAGCGTGCGTCTTTATGAAGGTCAGAGCCTGTGGCTGCCATCCATACGTTTCAAGGACAGAGGTGAAGGGTGCAGTGTGATGAGCAGAGTCTGACACATGCTGTATGGCTTTAATTGGTGCTGCACCTTGAAGTCAATGATTACATTATTGGATGCAATTAATAATAATTTGTGCAATAATCCAACAATGCTGAAACTGACCTGGACAACATTATTTTTCATTAATCGTGGCTGGCTGCTGCATTGTTGTCAGAGAAGCCATCACTGTTTCCTTCATGTCTGATCATATAGCAAGGTCATTTTATCATTCAGTTGTTTATGTGGGTTTATAGAACCACCTGCAGTTCGCTGGTTGTGAGAATTTGGTGCTTTTTGTCTCATTCGTAAAGGAAGAATGTGCAACTTTTTAATCCAGTAGATGTCGCCCTCGAGCACCAGCATGAAACCCAAACAAACTTCTGTTTGGCCACACCTCCTCCATACTGAAGCCTCCGCTCTCCTCCAGTGACACACCTCCAACCCCTCTCCACTCGCGTTCATATGAAGGAGTTGTCAAACAGAACACATCATAATTAAGCACCATTAAAGGCAAGCGGCGGACAACATTGTCCTCGGCTCGAGCTGCCTGTGGCCTGCAGTGTTGTGTTAGCATGCTAATGTTAGCACGCTTTAGTTAGCTCGTAGCTTCACACTGCACATAAATTGACACAGAATGAGCGTGATCTAAAAACGCTTCCGTGACATCTAAATAATCAGTGAGTATGTTCTTCTTCTTCTCTCTAGTCCTTGACTAAAACAGCTTTTATACACAAGGGGAGGAGCCGGCCGTCCCGTCCATGTAAACACGGCTCTGACAACAACACAGCCAGCGGGACTCGAGCTTCTCCCTCATTGTAGACAGTCATGACTCAGAGACACATTTACACAGGAGAGACTTGATTTCTGATTTATTTATGTGTAACATGTCGCACATTCTTCCTTTAAGATTCTTTAGTTAGATTTGTTAGTTTGACAACAGCAGGAGTTTATAGATGTCCTCTTGTTGTTGCCTTTTCATCTTAAGACCTTTCACAGAGTAAAAAGTATAATAAGGCATCGTCAGACTCACACTGATAAGAAGCACAGGCATTGGCTGCTGTCTTTGGTCTGGTGTATAAGGGGTTAAGGACCTCACAGATCCTCCGTAGTGCTCCTCCCCTCCCTCAGCTTTCTGCTCGGGGACAGGAGGTCTGCAAGAGTCTCTTCCAGGATAATTCCTCCTGTGAGGGCTTGCTTAGCTCCTCTCTGCTGGGCTCCAATATAACTCTAGTTTCCCTCTGACCCGGCCATGTGCTGGCAGGAGGGAGGAAGGACAGCCTGCTGCCTAATCCCCTTTCCCCCTTCATCCTCTTCCTCTCCCTCCACGAGGAGTTTCTCCCTCTGTCTCTGGAGTCTCTGTCTCTGGTGTCTGCTGCGTCTCGGACATGTTCTACGGAGAATTTATTTGTTCCCTCTGCACCTTATCGTGTGTATCCGTATGCTCAATATCATCCCTGCTGCGTAGTTGGTTTGTGTGTTTGTCAGAGGTCATTAGGGTCAGACACCTGCAGGAACATGTTCCCTTTGTCTGGGGCTGCAGCTAACGATTATTTCATTTTTATCATTCCTGAGCATTTGTTACAGACACACCTGACAGATCTTCAGAAACAATTTCTGTGGATAAGATCCTGGTTCAGGAGGATTGTGCACGCAAGGGTCAGAGAACGAGCAGGGAGAGAGGGAGGCGTGATTGGTTCATCAGATTGGTACCTGGCAGAAATTGGTATGAATTTCTGTCAGGACCTAAAGACAATTTCAACCAAAACCTTAAAAAGTGTATCTGGAGAAAATTACCAACCCTGCCTTTAAGTTAATCATTCAACAACGTAACTAATTGGTCCTTGATTCAGACCAGAGCAAACGAACTAGAGGTGTGAACACGCCCTGAGTATCCTCAGTCATGAAGTTTGGACCAAATGCTTTACTTTTGAAAGTCCCATGTCAGACAACACGGTGACCTTTAGATGGTTGTTGTATTACATTCAGATGAATACGTCTATTCTAGTTATTTCAAGTATTCCTCCTCTTCAGTCTCCTCTATGTCAACGTTTAGCTTTTTTTTCTGTCAGTTTGATGTTTTTTAATAATCTAGAGATCCTTTCCCATCACTGATGTAGTCGTACGTCTATACCTCTCTATCTCAGACATCCGTATCATGGATCTGAAGGCGTTTCTTCCAAATCACCTCTCATGCTGTCTGTCTTGCATTCAGTTCAGTCGTAGCACGACAAGCTCTCCAATCTGTTCCTGACAATGAGCCTGTCGTTCTCGTCCTGCTGCAGCCGCTCACAGTGAAGGAGGCAGCTCGTCGTCTTCATCGCTCCTCTGTGAAGCCTCGGTGAGCGCCGCTGCTGTCGTCTATTGTTGCATTTTAACTGCGTGACATTTGTGTGACGTCCGTCTTAAATCCACTCCGTTCACATTTCCATGTGATTCAGAGACATGTGAAGTATACGGTGTATCGTCAGGGTCACGTGTACTCGCCAAGACCATTAAATGTGGAGGAATGTGAAATGGTTGTAGGGACGTTTCTGACTGATGTGATGACGTGTGTACAACAAAGAGAGGTTCTGTCAGACAGTACAGATAAATACATATCTCTGTACTTCTTATCTGGATGCACACAGGAAAATGATGGATTTTCTGCTTTCTCTTTGTGGCTTGTACTGCTGGAAATACTCTTTGGCTCATTGATGTATTCTCAACCTTCCAACATCTGATACCAATATATCAGCCGATATCTTTCTTAGATCTGTGTTCGATCTGTAGAGATAAATACACATTTATTGAGTTGATCCCTTTAAATGCAGTCATCAAACACGTGTGGAAAAGATTTATAATGAAGACAAGATGGTCACTCGACTGGAAAGTAACTGAGCATGTACGTGAATCACCGCTCGACACTCTGCAGAGTGATGATGCTTGTTGTGATCCATATAGCGCCCTCTGCTGGTGACAGAGAACTGCTAGTGTAAAACAATGAAACTCAACTGAAATGCTTTTTGACTGCTGAACAAATCGAGTGATATCGGCGCATATCTGTGATAAAATTAGCCGACACCGATAGTCAGTGGATGTGCAAAAATCGGCCGATATTATCAGCTGGCTGATTAATCGGTCAGGCTCTAATTTAGACTAACATGTACCACTGTAAGTCTGCTTTCATACATCATCATTTCCTCTGTTTTACTCGAGCAGCAATCTCCGATTTTGAAAAATGACGCCAATGCGGAAGTGCAAATCCTGCAGTTTGTTGAGTGTCCGCTTGAGACTGGCTCCAGGAACACCAGAAGTCACTAACACTGCACAGGCAACAAAGATTAGTTCATTTACAGTCTTATGGTTTTACTGCATTTGTACGGCTCCAAAGATTTATCCTTATTTGACTGCTTTAGCGTTGTTTGACATTATAAAAGCTGCAGTTGATATTTGTGCTTTAAATCCTCCTTCATATGATGAGTCACCATCAAAATAACAGACCTCACCTGAGCTGCCTTTAGGTTGCATTTATAAAGACTCAGTTAGAAGCGAGGACAGAAGAGTGTAGATAACGAGGAGCGGTTTCCAGTGTGAGCTTTTGTTCGGTGGTCGACCCTGCGTACAGCTCAGAGGGATTATTCACCTTCAGCTCCCGTCTGAAATAATGGCTGCCTTTCTTTGCAATGAACGATGTTTTTTAATTGTAAAAAAGCTTCCCTTTAAACCTCGATGGTTTGTAATAATAGGGAAGAAGACCCTGAGTCCACTTGCATATTTTTGCATCAATCTCTTGACTATTTATTTTAGCTGGATTGTTAAAGATAAAGCCGATGGATTGAAACAACATGGCACGCTGTGGACTTTACAAATCAAGTCCCTGAACCACTCTGAGTTTTTTATTGTCCAAGAGGTTTTCAGTGGGAGTCAAATCATCCACTTTGTGTTTGTTCAGCTGCAGATACAAGACTTCCACAATTTTAAGGCTACATTTCTGCCTGCCAAAAAAAACTCTGTGACCAATATGGGCTGTCAGGATGACAGATTTTTAAAATGTTCATATGAATCTAGTGCTGCGCGGTGCAGTGGTTAGCGCTGTTGCCTCAGAGCGAGGAGGTTCCTGGTTCGAATCCTCGTCGGACAGGAGCGTCTCTGTGTGGAGCAGGCATGTTCTCCCTGTGTGTGGGTTCTCTCCGGGTACTCCCGCTTCCTCCCACAATTCCGACGCTCTTCCTCTTTGTTTTTTGACTCTAAGACACATAACTCCTCTTCCTCTTCCTTCAGTGATTTTAAATGGCAGACTTTGGTTTTCACAGGAGTAATGTGAGATGAGATGCTTATCAGGGCAACGAGAGTGAGTGCTGTCAGATGGGGCCCCCTTAGGGAGGTTTCCTACCAATGCAAAATTAGCACATTTTGACTCAGTGCTACAGTTTGGAGTTTTCAGCCCTCGGGGGCCCCTTACTGGTCTGGGGCCCCAAGCTATTACCTGTTGACAAGCAGCATCTCTGGTCAGAAAGGCTGCATACTGACACTTTGCAGAGTCATGTGTATCAGAAATGTCTGCCTCTGCCTGCCGGCCTGTCGAGCAACTCACTCGTGTTCAGTGCTCGGTTAGATCAGCCTGTTTGTGTGCAATCTCAGTGTTTGATTAGCACTGCCTGCGGCTGTGTGTAGTTCTCTGGCCTTTATAGTGGAACCATAAAACAAGGAGAGGTCAAACTAAACACTTGTGAATGTAAACACATTCATGCAGCAGGCAGGACCTTTGATAGAGCAGGTCAGAGCAGAGAATCCACTGCATGTTCGTATTTAATCATCAGCATGACGTGGATTAAGCTGCACGTTGAGTGAATGGACTGCACAGTCAGGTTTCCTTACGTGGACATGTTTCCCTCATCAGCCTGTGTTTCCTGTTTAAAGACTGAAGCATTGTGAATAAAATAAAAAGGATCTAAAGACAGTTAGCTTGTTTGGTTCATGAACCTCTCAGTGAAACATGTTTTCAGTAGGTTTCTCCATCTCTGGGTTTTTATGACGTTTTTAAGACGTGGGTGCAGCAGTTAAAAGAGGCGGGGAAGAGTTCACAGGGTTTAAGTCGTTTCAGAGTCCACGGCCGCTGTCGGAGAATTAACACCAATCAGCAGCTCTGTGTGAGGAGACGTGAAGCAGACATTTTCAGTTGGAGGGACTTCAGTGTTTCAGTGATTGAATGGTGCTGTTATTTGTGTTTTAAGATCACACAGATTTTTGAATTTCGTCGCACATTAAGTTACACAAATAATTCTAAAAATAACACAAAATATAGCAAAATACGATCCTGATTCATGTTTACTCAAGTACAGTCCACGGGAGATGTGAACGCAACCGTGCTTAAACAAGGAAGTGGACCTCTATATGACGTTATTCTACACGACTCCTGTCGCTTTAAAAAAACGTCGTATCCACACAGCACGGGCTCATTTCATCCTCTGAGCGACTCTGGCGATGTGGAAGTAGGAAGAGTGTCGTTGTTGGCGTCTCAGAAAAAACAAAAACATACGCAGTTTGCAGGATGGACGCAGACCATGAATGGTTGCTTCTTCTTCTTTCTGCTTCTTGGCAAATTTGCAAACCAACCATGTGCATACTGCCACCTGCTGTATTGGACTGTGAACATACACAAGTTTACTCGGGTACAGAACGATGTTACTAACGTGAACACAGACCAGCGTGGAGAGGATTGGGGGAGCAATCGTGGTCGGGCACGGTACGAAACAATCGTGCTTGATGTGAAGACGCTCTGAAAAGGGCAGGAGCTTATAGAAAACCATCTTCATCTTAAACAGTTTGATTCACCTCCAGCTACAGTTGTCATCATTATTTGGTTCTCTGAGAAAAAAGGTGTCAATCATGTCGTGTGTGATATTCTGTAGTGGGTTACACAGGAAGTGTTTCTATGTAATTACCTCGGCTGTGTGCAGACTTGTGCTGCCTGGCGGCCATGCTGCTGTGTGCTCATTGCTCAACCACTGGAACCAGACGGTCCCTGCTGAGACCCCTCGTATAATACAGCTCCAGCTGAACTCTACTCCTCTACTGCTCCCCAAAGCCCTCACCGCCCCCCTCCTCCTCCTCCTCTTCCTCCTCCTCCTCTTCCTCCTCCTCATCGCCCTCCTCCTCCTCCCACCCTCCTCTTCCTTTTCCTACTCCTTTTCCTCTTCCTCTCCCTCTTCCTCATCCTCCTCCTTTTCCTCTTCCTCCCCCCTCCTCTTCCTTCTCCTCTTACTCTTCCTCCCCCCCTCCTCTTCCTCCTCCTCTTCTTCCTCTTCCTCTTCCTCCTCCCCCTCTTCCTCTTCCTCTTCCTCCTCCCCCTCTTCCTCTTCCTCTTCCTCTTCCTCCTCCTCCTCTTCTCATCTCTGACTTCTCATAGAATAAACTGATGTCTTGTTCTGGTCATGAGTGATGAATGTGAGATAGATGAAAGCCCTCACCGCCCTCCTCCTCCTCCTCCTCCTCACTGCCCTCCTCCTCCTCCTCATCACCCTCCTCCTCTTCCTCCTCCTCCTCCCCCTTCTCCTCCTCATCGCCCTCCTCCTCCTCCTCCCCCCCTCCTTTTCCTCTTCCTACCCCCCCCCCCCCCCCTCCTCCTCCTCCTCCTCCTCCTCCTCTTCTCATCTCTGACTTCTCATAGAATAAACTGACTTGTTCTGGTCATGAGTGATGAATGTGAGATGGACAAGTCAATCTGTGGGACCTCATGCTGATCATGTCTGTCCTCATCTTAAAGACAGATTTGTCGTCATCAATCTTTTCCTCTTGTGTTTGGCCATAGTAACTTTTTCCAGAGACTCATGATGACCAGAACATAATTACTACTTCCTGACGCTCCATGCGCTGCCGTCTGATTAATAACCCTTGGGATATTTCTAGGGGACGTTAACTTTGACACTCGGTTCTCTTTGCCAGAGAATACTGCAAATACAAGAGCATTTATCTGTGCACCATAAAGGCTGTGTGTTAAATCATCAAAGTTATTAAAATGAAGAGACTTAACAGATAGAATCAGTCTGTAAATGTAGCATGTTTTGGTCCCACTGTTGTTGACCTCTGTTGTTGGTCTGAGGTGAAACCGGCCTGGTTTCAGGATGTAGTTTCTGGCTGTTGCGTTTGTGTTTGCAGGGTGAAACTAGTCTGGTCCAGCAGTGACCTGTGCCTGGACTAATCCCTGCTGTGTTACTCTTGGATTGCTTCCTGCGGGGGAAAGGGGTTAATCGTCATGCTTGGGGCAGATTTGTGACTGACTGGATTAAGAGGGGCTCAGAGTGTTGGACACTCCACTAATCTCCGATATCCATGCCCCTGCTGGCTGCTGGGGAAGCACCGACTGACTGACTGCTTTATTCTCCGGATGACTGATGAGTTAGCTGCCTGGCTGGTGGACTTTTCTCCTGATTGACAGACTGAACGACTGACTGACCACCGCGATAATAATGGAGCTGTTGAGTTTCTGGTTGACTGGCAGCTGACCCTCTCTGTGTCCAATGAGAAATATTCTGCTCCCCTTGAGAGTCTTGCCCTTTGTATCTGTTTGTTTAGTTCTTGTTGTTTTCTGTACTCCACACCCGCCCTCTTCTGAAGAAACTCTCGTAGATTTGGAGTCTCCGTGTTGATTTAACAGTTTACAACAGCTCCCACTCCCTCGTCCCGCTCTGTGAGTCAATGATTAGCCTGCTCACAAGTTTTAGGCTCACAATGTGGGAATGAAGTCTACTGACAGTTTATCAGTGAATCAAACAACGTCCTTAGTTAATTACATCATAGAAGTTTCACCGTGTAAAACAAAGTTTCCTCTCTGAGTGGAGCAAGAAAGGGCAACAAAACACATCCTCGTGCATAACGGCTCCAAACATCTCCGAACATCTGGATGAAGTGTCGGGTCGCTGACAGCCCCTGAATCATTCAAGCCCTGATTATATTCATAATAGACTTTATATGCAGATAATTTAAGTCATACGGACGTGGAATGACTATCCTGATCACTGGAAAGTTTATGTGTGACGTCTCTTATAAACACTGCCACACAGTCACCTCCAATAGAGAACAATTGACCCTGTTTTCTCTTTTTGTGGCGAGAGAGAAAGCTCCTATTTAGTACTCGCGTCTCAATGGCGTTAAACAGCACCACTGTAACTCCCGCAGATAATTAGCGCTTGTCTTTGTGAAGTAGACGGTATTTGCAGCAAGGCTTATTGGAATAGGAATGGGGTAACAAGAATTTTCTGCTTGGCCATGCCGTTTGCGGGCATTTCACGCGTGTTTGAGCGTGTTTAGGGGATTGCACGCTTCTTTTCTCTTTTTCTGTCATTTGCACAGGTTTGTCTTTGCACAGACACAGTGGCCACAAAAGCAGCACAATCACTTTGTGAATCAGGCCCCGTGGGTTTTAAAGATGAAACAATCTCTCGCGTGTGTGCGTGCGTGCGTGCGTCAAACTGTCAGCCGCTGTTCAGGATCAGTTTCTTTGCAGAAATTGGTGGTCTTCTTTATAATTTAACTGGACCACTGAACATCCTGAAATACACCTGGGAATGATCGGGATAATCCAGGAGCTCCTTATCGACAGGTGAAACTCTCCTCGCTCTCGTCTTGTTTTCATGTGGATGGACCCCGTTGTTTTTTCACTACGAGACAATTTGTCTCATACTGAGAATTTTCGCAATAATACAAAAATAAACGCAGTGGACTGCAAGGTGTCTGTGCGTAACGTTTTGTTTGACTCAGTGTGCAAAGGCCTTCAGACTTCTCGTTGTGTATCATCATGTTCAATACTTGTTGTTCGCAAAATAACAGTTCGGTTTGAACAAGTCTCCGAACATGCCAGTGAAGGCTCCTGGGATCTCTGCAATATGTTTGTGAAGTAAACAGCAGGTAGAACGTTAAAGAGCAGATGAGTTTGGATTAATAAAAGCACATAGATCATCTGTTTCATGCAGAGAGGAAACAGTGTGTGTGTTCATAATCGTGTTGTTGATAAAACGGCAGCTTTTGTTTTCAGTTTTCATTTCTAATAACTCTCAATAATCTGTCGACACAATACTGAGAAGCTAAAGTTACACAACGATCTGACCCCGCCGCTGTCCGGATTATACTGCATTACTGTACACTGTCTGCTCTGTGAAGGCTTCCGTTTCCATGGTGATAACTCACATGATGTTGTCAATCCAGGTAGACACACACACACACACACACACACACACACACACACACAGAGGTCACCACGCACACAGAGGTCACCACGCACACACACACACACACACACACACACACACACACACACACACACACACTCTTACTGGGCTGCATTTAGATTTAACAGATGGGTGATGAAGGTCGACAGAAGCTTGACCTCTTTTCAGACACACACACATAAACACTAAACACACACACACACACACACACACACACACACACGTACGTGTATTAACTGCCTCTGTCCTGATGTTCGTGCTTCTATACCCTCACATATTTTGTTTGTGCTGTCTGTCTGTCTGTCTGTCTGTCTGTCTGTCTGTCTGTCTGTCTGTCTGTCTGTCTGTCTGTCTGTCTGTCTGTCTGTCTGTCTGTCTGTCTGTCTGTCTGTCTGTCTGTCTGTCTGTCTGGCTGTCTCCCACTCTCGTTTCTCACTTTCTGTTTCTGAGTCGTCGCTGTCACACTCGAGCATACGTGTCGTCCCGTCGTCCAGATGGATAAACAGACAGTTTGAGTTTAGCAGCTCCAGCGTCAGACGACTAGACGGCCAGCTTATTCCTCAAAATCTTTTTTAGCACGTCTTCCTTTCATCCACAAAGTTTACAAGCTTTTCAGACCATACATACCATGTACCAAAACACAAATGTACAACGTCTACACACTGCGGATGAAGGAGCGATTGCATCCTGTCTTTGGTAATAATTATCAACATATACTGTAGCTGATAGTTTCTGAATGTGAGATCTGATGAAGTGCAGCATCACTTACAGTTTGATTTTAACTCGAGTCAGTATGACTGAGTTACATTGTTAAAGACTAATCGTGTGGGTAACTTAGCAGCTATGTAACGAGCCCATAGTCCTCGTAGCAGGCCGCCTGAGTTCGACAGACCCCGACCATCAGCACTTATTGTTTTAAGATACATTTTTTGGCTTGTTGTGTCTCTATTGGAGAGATAAGAAAGTGGATAGAGTTGGAAATCAGGGAGAGAGAGAGAGTGGGGAATGACAGGCGGGAAAGGAGCCACTGGTCAAATTCAAATCCCAGGCTGCCCGCTTGAAGGACTAAAGCCTCTGTACATGTGGCGCCCCAACCCACCACACTTTGACACGTCTTTCCCCGCTCTCCCATCCCTGTTTCTAACTCTATCTACTGACTTCCTCGACACTAAGGGTGTAGAAGCCGTCACGCAGCCACGAGCCTGATGACGTCTATGACAGGATGTCCAAGTAGTAAAACAATTAAAGAGGCACCTTTAATTGTTGTGATGATGTAAATCTAAATATCATCGTTTGAGTGGGATAAATGAGTCTGTCTCATAGTCTGTCAATCACTGTTTTTATTCAGTAAGATGTCAGAACAAACAGCAAGAATAACACTCGACTTCTCAGGGACCACAGTTAAATCTGTATCCTGTAAATGCTTGTTATCCCAATCAGAGGCTCAAGAAGTCAAAATGAATTAGCTCTTAAACGACGCAGAACACGGAGAAGAAGAAAATCTTTTTACATTTGAGTCGCTGGAAGCAGAAACATTATGAACCTTGATCAATAAATGCCTTAAATGACTTGTTTTCTGTTAAAAAGAGAACACATAGGGGCGTCGGTAGCCTAGTGGTTTGTGCGCACGCCCCATGTACGGAGGCTGCAGTCCTCCAAGCGGGCGGCCCGGGTTCGAATGCGACCTGTGGCTCCTTTCCTGCATGTCATTCCCCACTCTCTCTCTCTTTCTGATTCTATATATATATCAGCATCGTCTTCTGATGTTGCTTACAGGAAGTGGTGTGGTTGTGAACAAGAGAACATCCACTTTGGCTCGAACAAATACTGAACTCAGGGTCTCAGAAGCCAAATCTGTTGTATTTCTTCTCCCCAGCCCTCAAACACACTGCCATCATTTATTATTTATTTGCCATTTTTTGCTCTTCATGTGTTGATTTCTACATTTCTTCTCTGTAACTAACAAGTTCTTCTATGTTGCTGTCTGTGCCAAGAAACAAAACCAAGCGGCAGATATTTACTGGAACTTGGCTCGCAATGCTTCATTTATTGGACCGCATCCATGAGGACAACCTGTGTGCGCGTGCGTGCGTGCGTGCTGGTGGAGATGAAGGAGGTTCACCTGTGAGACCTTCAGATCTTTAAACCCAGAGTTCTCTCAGAAAGGACTTCACCAAATGAGCTCTGTGGAGAGAAGGCAGGTTCATAGCCTGCAGCTCCACACACACATACACACTCCACACACACACACCTGCACTGTGGCCAGGAGGCTCGTATATCCACCTGCATGCTAAAGCACCTTCCTCTCTCATGGACACCCCGGCTGTGAGAAGAATAACTCTCCTCTCAGCAACAACGTTAAAGCTGAAATTTCAGTTTGAGAAGGATGAAAATGATCTCAGAGGCCGACTGCTGGATGTTTTACATGATAAAAAGAGACGAGAAGACCAGACTCTGACATCCTGCTGCACTCTTTGACCGGTAAAATTAGATTTAGGTTACTTCAGATGGATATTTGGTTTCACAGTGATAAGCACAAAGAGGACGAGAAGCAGAGAGAGAGAGAGAGATTCGTGACTGTGGCCACTGGTCATTACGACAATACTAAATTACACAGAAATTTACAGTGACGAAAAGACTGTTGTGCATTTGTTAAAGTAAATGTAAACATTTAAGCTACTCAGATGTAGTTCTAGTTTTAGGACGCCCTCACACTCAGTTGTCCTGCACCGTGCTGAATAACGATTGTTCCCCCGCTGGCCTACACTCAAACTGCGCCAGCCCCAACCGAGTCGTTTTGGTCAGATACGACCCTCTAACACTTCTGGACTTCTCCATAATGCAAGGCGGCGATCAATTTTACATCATGTCCATGTTGTGATTGTGCATGAGCAACCGTACCATGCCGAAGACCAACTCTTCCAATTTTCTGCAGAGGCCACGTAAGTGTTCAGAATAAGGAGCCCTCACACTAGTCAAACAAACTGGACTTTGGGGGCCAAACGTGTTCGGGTACGGTACAGATTGCCTCGTGTGAGTGCGCCCTAAATCACGCACGACTTGCGTTTTTTGTCACCTTTCTGCCGGTATTCGTCTGACAATGACAAAAACTGGTTTTGTAGGCATTCTTAAAACTACATCAGATTTTATTTATTAGAAAAGATTAGAAAAAAATGTGATTCCTCACCATGGACTTTAAAATCCTCAAGGTCAAGGTCAAAGGTCAAGGTTTCTTATTGAGATCAATTTGATGCACAGTCAGCAGATTCGGCGTTCCACGAACGTCACCTGCCTCCACATCAGCGAATAGAAACGTTCAATTGCAGTACCCGTGTTTCAACCTGTAGGGGGCAGACGTCTGCGTATTTCTAACAGGATGTCAAATTTAAATACGTTGTCCTCAAATGTTGACATCGGGACCTGAATTGATCAACAGCACTCCTTAATACCCATAAACAGAGGTCCTGGGGGTCACGACATACTGGACCCTCGAGCTAGCTAGCCATGAATGGTGTTGCAGTGTTTGTGTTTGAATCATCTTAATGTAAACTCTATTCAATTTCCTCTCCTGTGCCCCGGGATAGGGCGGCTAGGACTCTTTGGATCAAAATCAATGGCTATAAAAGTTTATTCTAACATCTGTTGTTTTAAAGAAAGAATAAGAACGTATCAGAGAAATAATCTCTGTCCTGCTGTTTTCAGAAAGCAGCGAGTCTCCACCTTCAGCGAACAGATGTGATTCATATTGTCAGCAGTGGATGTGTCATCTACCTGACACACGAACATAATACAACCACTAACACGCACACTCTCTGTGTATTTTTACATGGTGAGAAGCCTTCTGTTACACTACACACTACACACACACACACACACACACACACACACAAAGTGCTTATCTAATATCAAGACAAGGTCAGGATCTGTCTGTGTTGAGATGAATAGAGAAGCAATCTGCTCTCCCTCTCTCTTTCTCCCCCGTCCCCCTCTCTCTGTGTCTTCCTCCCCCGTCCCCCTCTCTCTGTCTTGGTCTCTCTGTCCCCCTCTCTCTGTCTTGGTCTCTCTGTCCCCCTCTCTCTGTCTTTGTCTCTCCGTTCCCCTCTCTCTGTCTCTGTCTCTTTCTCCCCCGTCTCCCTCTCTTTGTCTCTTTCTCCCCCGTCCCTCTCTCTCTGTCTTGGCCTCCCTCTCTCTCTCTCTCCGTCTCTCCGACTTTCTCTCTTTCTGTTTCAGGATTCGACCTGGTGACATAAATGGATCTGCTTTTCTGCTGGTCATTTTGTTCCTGGCTGCTCAGCACTGACAACACACACACATAAAGGGGTGAACAGATTCTGATTCAACCACAAGAAGAAACAGAGCGTTGTGTGTGTGTGTGTGTGTGTGTGTGTGTTGCAGAGGGGCTGTAACTGTAGCGGTGCCCGCCTGTCTGTGGTCATATTCTTTCTGCCTGCACTTCCTTGTTGTCAGACGGATGAGATGTTATGTGGGTTCAGTGTTAAGATATCATTTACAATGAGGCATTTATTATTCAAACACTATGAAGAGATTCTACCGCCGCTAAAGCTGCTTCAGGTTATTTTAGGTGGTTGAAGAAGTCTTCGATTATGAGAACATTTGGACTTGTCTCTCGTTTCATCTAATCTTCGTTTGCGGTTTGTTCATGAGAAAAAAAATAGGCCTGTTATCTGAAGTAGTAGTGTTGATTAGTCAGAACCTTTAATTTAACTTCATCTAACCATGATACATTCCTGTTCCTCCTCATGAACCTGTGGACCCGACCCGTGCTTTAGCATTTCTTCCTCATTCTGCTTGGATCTGTCATGGAGATAGAAAGATTGTTCTCGTAGTTTTTGAATAGTTTTGTATCATTCAAGTGGTTCCATTGCTAACTGGTTAATATCATTGGAGACACTGGTTGTTGTGAGCAGGGGCGTGTCCAGACTGTTTGGACTCGGGTAGCCCAAATGGGAAAGCAAGACTTTAGGCTATCTCTATAATTCAACTTCAGCACCAGGACTTCCTGAGCTCGTCTCACTCGCACGTATAAAATCTGTACACAGCGAGCGCTTCACTCAGAGACGACGACAAGATCGACAGCAGGAGTCCGATTGTAGAGATCATCATTTTAACAGTTGAGTTGAACACAGAGAATCGACTGTAGAAGTGCTTCAGAATCAGAGAAACAACACCCCGCGCTTCTGTGTGTGCGTGTGTGTGTGTGTGTGCGTGCTCAGGATAACACACACTCAGCTGGCTGGAAAAACTGGCGCGATGTTTCTGTTTCTAAACGTCCACCAAAGGAACCAGACAAATATCTGCAGCCTTAAACAAAGAGGATGGGGATGTAGGTTTAAACAGGAAGTGGAGACAGGAGCCATCAGTGTTTATAGAACTCCTCGTGTCACGTGATTGGTCGTGGTTATCCGTCTGATCGCTCTTCCTCTCTGTGTCTCTGTTCGATGAAGGTCAGTGGCAGATTATTGATCCCGGACAGTCGTCTCCTCTGCACAGCGTGCAGCACAAACGTGAGGTTGACTTCTTTTTCAGCAACCCAACATAAGAAAGATGCTCGATGTACAAACGTTATCGACGTTGTTTACACCACTAATGCGTTCCTTTTTATCTGTACCAGCATGATGCTTATTCACAGAAGATAATCTGACAGCTTTATTTTGAAAGTCTCACCTTAAACTTCATATCTACAGGGAGCTGTTTGTATATGCACATAATTCAAAGCCACTGATTAAGCTGCTGCAGCATGTTGGGATGTTTGAACGTGCTGCTTGTCTGCATGCTTCAAATGTTGTTGCATCAAGTATTATCAGTCTGTGTGTGTGATTCAGTGGTGATCCCCCCCCACCCTCACACATCCAGAGACACACACACACACACCTCCTGCTCATGACTGGTTTCCTCAGCGATCAATATTCTGCAGTAGAGCTTCTCGGCCTGCGCCCCGTTAATCCTTGCAGTGTGTGTGTGTGTGTGTGTCTTATCAATATGTTCACCTCTCTCTCAGTTCAGAAATGATCCTATCCTCTTCCCTCCAGCTCTCATCGATCTCGGTGAGAGATGGATGCAATCAGAAATGAGACGTTGCAGTCGGGCTGAATACCGAGCGGCCGTCAGGGCGACTGACTGACAGTCAGAGCTTCACATTTTCCTTCCCTGTTATCAAGTGCAGGTCCGATGGATGTGTAAGTGTGTTTTTAAACACGGCTCCTGTCACTGGCTGACAGTTCCAGCTCTGTATAGCAGCCATGACAGGCTCATATGCATTTTCCATCACAGCAGGACATGTCTGTGCTGACCCGTGATAATTACGGCCAAACTGTGACGCTCTCATCCACCTGAACAGAGCGCCGTCGTCAACGTAAGCTGATTTTTACAGTGGCGGCAAACCCGTGTGTCCACGCAGATGACTCACTGAATAGGTGCGTTTAATACACCGGTGTGATGGAGGTTTTCTGTGAGGCGTTTAGTGAGGCTTTCAGTCTCCTCCCACAGTCTATATATATGAGGTTTTATAATTGAAAAACACCTCATTCGTGTGAGTGTTAACGGCCTTCTATCAGGAGGGAGAGATGAGGAAAGAAAACTGGTTATACTCGGTTTTTATTGGGATATTGATGTCATCTAAATGTTCCTGTTGGGATACAAAATCACCTTAAAGGACGAATAACAGAATCACACAGACAACAATTACATAAAGAAATAAAATAGCAGTAATATACAAACTGTGATGTGGTGCAGATTCTGTGAGTGCAACAAATAAACGGTACATGGATGACTTAAACAAAAAGATTTCTATTAAAAAATTCCATGGTGCCATAAAGCTGTTATGCTTATTGATCGCCAACAATGAACAACAACACACGGAGTGATAGTAAAGGTCTGAATAACGAGGAGATGACAAACTGAAGATGAATATCACACCGACCCCGTCACTCTACCTGCCCCTTGTAAATCTCCCTGAGTGATGGATGTGTCGGGCGAGTTTTGCTCCTTCGTCTTATTTTCTTATAACTGATTGCAGCATGAGCGATCGGATGTTTCTCTGCTGTGGAGCTGTGAAGAAACCTAACGTGTTGTAGTGTGTTTATGAAGTTTAGACATTTAGAAGATTTCTTTGTTTGCTTTTTGTCGGGGAGTAACTTGATGAGATTGATACCACTCGCTAAAAGCAATGGTCGGTTTATTAGCATCTCAGTGTTGTGGGAAGTTCAGGTTATTAAGAACAGTTCAGTGTCTGCAGCATCCTTAAGCCTCTTCAACATGTTGTTATAGCCCTTTAAAAACATCTTCACGATGCAGTGTCAGGGTGCATCAGCAGTGATGTTAGCCCGGCTCATCAGGTGTTTTGTGTCTTTCATTCACCATCACCCAGATGACCAAACCAGGCTTGATCAAAACCTGCACCCTAGCAGCTACTCATGGATCTGCCCTCTTTAGTCAGAGCCATCTAGTAACTCCCTAAGCTGTGTCTGTGGTTCAGGTTAACGCTCTCCATCTCCCTCCATGCAAAGTCCCGTATACTCTACAGAATGACAGGCGTGCGAAGTCTCAGCACCCATCCTCCAAGGCGCAACACTTGGCTCTCTATCCTCCATCCTTTATCAGGTGTCCCTCAGGTCCTTGAACTCTGCTCTTTTGCGGTCATAGGCTTCCTCCATGGCAGAGTGAGCTCAAGCATTAATTGATGATTCCGACCACAATATGATGTCCGGCTGCAGCGTGGACTCAGTGAGGTGAGGCAGAAACTGCAGCTGCTTCCCTGCTCTCCACATCAAGTCTCTGGCAGCAAAAAGCAGCTCAGGTGCCTTTTAGTGTTCTGTTGTGTTTTTTCTCTCCATCTTTGACAAAGCTTGGTGATGGTGTTCCTGACCTACCCTGTCCTCTCGCTAATGTTGGATGTTTTCAGAAAATGTTTTGAAGACATGATCATACCGCCACTGATATCGTCCGTCAGCAACAGCCCAAGATCTTTTTCCAGCGTGTTAATTCTCTCAGAGAGGGGGCATGATGGTCGCTCTATGAGGCCCTAGCAGTGCAGGTTGATGTTTGGATGATGAAGGAAATAAGTTCTCCAGTATGTTCTTCTCCACTCTTTAGTTCAGATTGTGATTCTGTTGAACTACACGTAGCATTGATATAAAGGAAATATTCTCATAATAGCGTCGTATAGACGACTCTGTTGCTTCTTCCGCCACTTCTATGTCATTCTTTGAAAGTCACGTCTTGCAGCCCCTCAGTCCGGTCTGGCAGGGATAGTCTCCTGCTGTGAGGTTCATGCGTGTCAACAATCAGTGCATCCCTTATTTTGTGACCTTAATAACTGGAACAATGTTTTATACAGGAGCAGCATCACTGTGGTAGCAGACACGGTCGTCACTTGCCTCACAGAGCTTCACATAAAAAGCCCATTAGCCACATAAAATAGTTCCACATCAGCTCCAACAATCACACAAACACACGCGCACACACACACACGCAATATAGGTTGAGATGGTGCGATGCAGCTTTGATGCCAATTTATCCCACTGACAAATCATAGCTCCTCACAAAACGAATCAGACATGCGCTGTGCAGAGGTGTGATGATGATGATGATGATGATGATGGTGATGATGACAGAGACCAGTAGTCCCAGTCTAGGATTCAGAATTCCACTGAATCAACATTGTTAATAACGGACTTCCACCCAGAATCAGTTTCCATGGAAGCCATCACACATGATTGCGAGAGGGAGAGACAGAGGGAGCGGTTCTTACTTCTGATGGGCGCAGAATAGAAACAGAGAGCTGCAGCGAGAGAGAAGGGAGGGTGGGGGAGGAGGAGGGGGGAGGAGAGGATGATGAGGAGGGGGGAGGAAGTGGCAGGCTGATGGTGAAGCGAGGAGAGGGCAGCAGCAGTAGCCGGGGATGGAGTTGGCAGGATGATGGGATGGGGGGAGGAGAAGGAGAGGGTGGGGGGAGAGAGGCCGGAATAACAGGAGGATAAATGAGGAGGTGGGGTGATGGGGGAGAGTGATGGGTGGGTGGGGGGAGGTAGGTGGAAAGATGCCAATTTGACAGCTCGGGAGGCTTGAGGGTCCAGCTCTGCACCACCACCACCACTGCCTTTAAAACAAAGAGAACAAAGAGGCTGAGCAGAGGAACAACCACCTCCTCCTCCTCCACCCCCCACCTCATCCATGTGGGGGGAGACGTCCACCTTAATTGATTTCCTTAATGATATTCATATTGTATCACTCCGCTCAGGACGGTGGGGATCAGGCTGACATATCAAAAAATAAACACCACCCTATGGACATAAAAAGCAGCTCAGAGAGAGTCTCGACCGTTCGGACATTTAAGAAACAACACGATAATCATGTTCTCGATGTCGGTCATATCGTCATGAGCTCGTTTCATGAACTTTTATGTTGCATTTAAATGTAACGTGATCATTTCCAATGAATGGATTGTTTTAATAGAAGGGCGTTAATGATTAAGGCCGTGTGTCCGCTGTGTCTCGCTCCGTGTCTGATCGGGAAATAAACGATCTCAAATATAAAACATGCAGTAAAAAGTAACGGAGCAGTGTCGGCCATACAGCGGTCGTTGTCAACAGACTGTTGTCATAGAGACAGGACGGACGTGCAGCGATTTTCTTCTCAGCGTATAAACGCTCGATGCAAGCGCTCCTGAGCGTACAGCCAGCGCTGCCCGGATAAAAAGCTAGCTGGACACGGGGCCTAAGACAGAAGTTGCAACCCGTTAATTTAAATTGTGCTAAGTTTTAAATTTCCAATGAAAGATCTCAGCAGCCTAAAAGCTAAGAATAAAGAAAGACATCAGAATATGAATGTAGCTTTAGTTGAGCATCAAATAAGAACTGGTTGTTCTGTGTTAAATGATCTTGGTGCTTCATTACGTCCCAAAGCACTCAGTGATCACAGTCGGCTGATTTGTTACTGAGCAGAGATGTTCTGCTGCTCTGTGCTTCCAGAGGAAAGCATCACATCTTGGTGTGTAATTTTTGTTTGCAGAGAGGCTTCACACGGCCCTCCTGTGGCTCCGTCTGCGGGGATGCTGCAGTGGAAGGCGTGGGTGGAACAAGTTGAACAAGAGATTATTACTTTTCACAGAAGATTTCCCAGAAGTTTGAAGTAGACACTCTGACATAATAGGATGAAGCAGGGCTCTTGGAAAGGGCCGTAAAAAGTCATCTTTCTGGAGAGATGTGCGACTGTCCAATTAGCACATCACCACATGTTTCAGGTAGTTATGTTGTTATGGAGCAAAGCATTCTGGGAGGAAGTGAAGGAGGCAAAAAGCCTGAAAAACAGAATGTTTTGCTAAATTAAATGTTATTCCGTCAGTTTTTAGACTATCGAGCTTCTCCCTTCTCTTTGTTTAAGTGATGACGATTTCACAACACCAGAGAGACGATGAGTTGATAAAACAGTGAGGCGATTGGAGGAGGAGAGTAGATAAGATGGTGGAGAATAAAACAGAAGGGGACAAAAGAGAGATCAGTGATGTAGGAGGTAAAGGAGAAGGAGGCGATGGAGGAGGGAGGAGATGAGCTGCAGAAGGAGATGCTTCCTTCCGTCCGTCCGGTCCGCTAACCTGATTAGCTTAGCATCAACATAGAACCAGATCCGGCTGTTCCTCCCTGGAAACACACACACACACACACACACACACAGACAGCAGCTGCAATCAATACACAACGCAGAGTTACAGATGTATACTGAAGCACATGCACACGCACGCACACACACACACACACACACAGTCAGTGCGCTGATGTCTGCCTACACGTGCACACACCAGCTGCAAAAACTGAAAATGTAAAGCATATCTCACAACCAGGAGTGCATGTTTCTGACCCAAAGTCAGCTGGGAATGTGTGAGTGGGGAGGAGCATTTAGTGAAATACTCGTGTTTAGAAGGAAGTTCTAAATTGAACTAGTAGTTTTTTTTACCCATCCCTCCATCCTACATTTTTTTTTGTTTTCTGTTGTGACGCAGATTTGGTTTTCTCCAAACTCAATGTCTGATGTGTAACCGCGAAATTAGAGTGGGTAGAGAAAATAGTAAATAATGCACTCCATTTATTCCTCCTCATCCTTTCCACCTGCTGCTCCGCCTCTCCCCACTCTATATTTTTGCTCTTCGCCTTCCCTCATTTTCCATCATCCAATCTTTGGTTTTCCTCCCCTGCTCCAGCTGTTCCCCCTCTTTCCACCTCTCTATCAAGCACAGCGGTAATGTCTCATCCTTTTTTCCTCCCTCTGCTCGTTTCCGCACTGGCACTTCTCTTCTCTTCCTGCTGCACCACATCTGCTCTGCTGTTTCCCACCGCTCACACTCGGCCTCTCTCTTCTCCTCCTGGCTCTGCCTGATAGTCCATAAATTGGGCCTCTCTTCCTCTTCATCTTCAGTGCAGCTTCTCCCCTGATTCTATTCTTCACAAACAAACGTCTACAAACACCACCATGTTTGTAGACGTTTGTCCCCAATTTCTGTTTGTGTCCTCCACTCTTCTCGTCCTCTTAGTTTCTGTTTTACAAGCTGCTCCTTTGCTCCTCTGTGAAAGTTGAAACATAAGCTGCTCCTCTCACCTCTCACCTCCCCCTCCCCTGGTAAAAATAGACAATGGGGAAAAGAGGCTGTTAATTATTCATCCAGGGTGCACTTTACTGCTTTGCACCTCTCATAATCTTCACCGCAGTCTTCATCATCATCACTGTCGGCCTGTGTGGTGGAGCTCCCACAGCTGAGAGCAACGTTTAGGAGGAGGAACACTTCCAGAGGAGCTCGTGTTCAAGCTTCACGATGAGAGCTTGACTCTCTGAATCCAAATGTGCAAACGAATCTTCTCCTGCAGACTCTGAAATCGTTTTTTTTCTGGGAAGTTCAGAGGTTTGTCCAAACCCTCATCTCAGCCAGTCCGCCCAGACCTCAAACAGACGCTATGTAGATTTCTGAGAGTTTGATTGGCATTCAGACTTTGAATCCTTCTTTAAAATTTGAATTTAAAATGTGTACCTGATGTCATCAAAATGTTTGACACTTTGATCATTCTGGTTTCCAAGTGTTTCAAATCTCCGTATTTTAATGTTCTCATAGCAGCGTGCTCTGAGCTCATGATCGTGAAATGTTCCTCTGATCAAGTGTTGTTTGTCATGTTCGGACAATAACGAAATTTAAACCACAATTAACCATCTCAACCTCAACTTTATTTGTCCCCGAAGGGCGATTGGTTTTGCGGTAAGACAGAAAAAACGCAAAAGACAAAAGTACGTCCAAAAAGCCGACACGACAGAAGGCAAGAGGCGCTGAATATAGCAGCCTTCGAGAAACAGCCGAGATCCAAATAAAGTGCTGAGTCAACATGAAATATAAACAGCTCACTGTTAGATATACTTCACTGGTTATACAAATCTGGAGGACCATCTCGTGTCCTCCACTTTCAGGAGCAAAAATCAGACTTTCAATCTGACAGAAAGAATCGTGATAATTATCGATATCGACTGATATTATTGTGACCACATTTTGAGTCACATCGCACAGCCATATTGAGTCGTAATACGTTGAATATATTCTCCTATAAGATGACGATATTCGGATGTTTTGTTCCTGCGTTGCTTCCACTTCCCTGAAGCCGAAAAGATAAACTGTTGTTTCTGTGAAATAAAGCCAATCAAACAAGAATTTACAAACCGTGCATCGTACTGTAAGATGAGTGTGTGCGCATACATGAAGAACATTTGCATCCAGTGTGTTTGACTATTAATGATATAAAGAGAGAGAGAGAGGGCGAGAGCAGGGAGATAAATAGAGAGAGAGAGGGCGAGAGCAGGGAGATAAATAGAGAGAGAGAGGGCGAGAGCAGGGAGATAAATAGAGAGAGAGAGGGCGAGAGCAGGGAGATAAATAGAGAGAGAGAGGGCGAGAGCAGGGAGATAAATAGAGAGAGAGAGAGCGCGAGATAAACGCGTGTAAGTCGCTCTGTTGATGTGTTCATCTGTCACGCCGAAGGCCGCTGCTGCTGATCATCTGTATGCAGATGAGGACGCCTCATTACTGACACCATCAATAAACACAGGACGCACATTAAAAAGACTTTTAGCCCGGCTCAGTTTGGCTGACCGAGGGAAAAATGAGGAGAGGAGAAGAAACGGAGGCGGGAACAAAGGATGGGGGGGGGGGGTCTGACTCTGGGAGCAGAAAACCAATAATATGTTGGAATAACAAAGGAGATATTTCAGCGTGCTAAACACTGAAGGTAAAATGCTGATCTGTCTTTTGCTTTCTGCAAGAAGGAGACTTGATATCAGGCCAACGGTTATTTAATGCATCTGTTCTATTTGTGTAGAGAGAGAGAGAGAGAGAGAGAGAGAGTAATGAGATGCAGGAAAGGAGCCACAGGTTGGATTTGAACCCGGGCCACCCGCTTGGAAGGACTAAAGCCTCAGTACATGGGGCAGGACCTAACCGTTAGGCCATCTGTGCCCCATATGTTTCCTTGTGAAAAGAAGAAAACCAACAGTTCAGCCTCTCTATTTATCTGTAAGCTTTAGGAGCCTGTTGTCCAAGAAGCGGGCGACCCCGGTTCAAACCCAGCCTGTGGTTTCTTTCTATCATGTCTTTCCCCACTCTCTCTCTCTCTCTCTCTCTCTCTCTCTCTCTCTCTCTCTCTCTCTCTCTCTCTCTCTCTCTCTCCCTGATTTCTGTCTCCCAAATGACGGCATATTTATTATTAGTTAAAGGCACAGTGTGTAGACTCCACGACCAGGGGGCTCTCAATCAAAACAATAACAACAGATGACGTCGATTCTCTCTGCTCCTCCCCCCAAACCCGATGCAAACGACCTTCGTGTTGACCGTAGTCAAGACGACCGAGCGAAACCGACCTGAGGAAGAGAATATGTTTACAGACGAGCTAATGTATCCGAGTATAATCTACATGACGTTTTTATCTCAGCAGCACATACAGCAACAGTACGGCAGCTTTCAGGAGCAGCTCACGCTTCCTTATGTAGTGCTCCTTGACGTAACATCAGGTGTTTCCACGGCAACGGTAAACATGTCGTGTCTGTCATGGCGGCCACAGAAGAAACGTCCTGTTACAACTATGAATTTAAGGGTTTCTCTGGCTCTGGTAACTGTTAGAGGTAATGTAAGTACTCAACAAAATATATATATAACAGAGGTTTAGTACATTTTAAATTAATTTAGATATTTTAGGGTAAACATTCGACATATTGTTTCTCTAAAAAGTCGGTTCTGGGGTTTTCTTTTCTTTAAATCCGGAGTAACTTCCCTGCAGGGTGACAAGAGTAACTGCTCTACATTCAAAGAAATCACGTACTTTAAAAGAGCAGCAGTTTGTCTTCAACGTACCCAGAGAGATGGCCCCCCTCAGGACTTCATCATCGCTCATTTTGCAGCCGTCTTTATGAAAAGTGAAATCAGACAGATTTAGCATCAGATAGTTTCCTCCGCTCTGATATGAATCCTCGAGCGCCGGTTCCTCGGACGCCTCGACACAGATGTAGGCTAACTCGTGATTATTACAGCGAGATTAGCAGGTAATTGAAAAGGAGCTAATGCGGGCTGGTGATGATAGTAATTGAAAAGGAATTAAGAGTAGATTAAAATACGGTCTCATTTGATCATTTGTCAGAGTTGATTCATGTGCGTGTTCGTGGTGAATGAACAGTCTCGGAGCTGATTAGCATGCCGAGCTGGAAGTTCAACATTCAGAGCCTTTTCTTTATTTCAAACGGGCGGAAATATGAGTCCTGGAAATCTTCAGTATTTCCTTTTTTTCTCCTCAAGGATTAACATAAAGCTGTGAGGAGGAGGAAGCTGTAAGTCTTTGTTTCTCAGGATTATTAGCTCCCTGAACAATGGAAGAGAAAAATGAGAACCTACTGAAGCTTTGCTCGTTTCTACGGACGATAATTATCATCTTATTTTTATTCAGAAACTCTCAGGAAACACTCAAACCTGCAGCCGACCATTTGACCTCAGACGTTATATTATCCTGGTTATTGAAATGATCTGTTTACTCATAAAACTATATAATAGTGTTGTAGTCAAGACCACACTAACCGAGACCAAGACATACCCGAGACCAGAGTGCTCCGAGACCAAGACCATAAATATCACTGAAAGATCATCATCTTGTGTGCAGCGGCCGTGTCACTCGCTTAGACGGTAACACCAGGATGGTCACGGCCGTAAGCGGGGATAAAATGAAAGTACATATAAATATGTAGTCTTAAAAAGAGCCGTTTTCCTTCTAATCACAGTGATGAGGTGGAGAAACGGCCCGTCAGTGGTGGTCTGGACCGGTCTTGATTAAATTGAAATCCGGAGTCTGCCCAGTCTGAGACCGAGACAAGGCCGAGTATCCGAGACGAGACCTTCAAAAAGTGCTCACTACTACATACTAACTAATAGATTTGTATCTGGTGTGCAACATGTGATTGTCCTGAATGTAAATTATACCTTAAAGCATGCACACGTCAGTCAAGTTATTAAAACTACATCCTTTAAGTCATAGAAATACACATTTATCTGACATCTTTGCATGTTCTCTGTAGACGATTGTGAATGCTCTGTATAGTGTCAGCTCTCAGATCGAACAGTGCGAGCACATAAATGGTGAGTTTTGGTCGAGTGTCGTAAAGGATTCAGTCGTACAGTGAGAGCCGACATTCCAGCACAATCATAGAGGGAACTTATCTCTCGTATCTATATTACTCGGATAGATGGCTGACACAGACAGAAGTAGAAACCTGTCACATGATGACACAGCTCTCCGGGTAGTTCAGCTGTTTCAGGCTCACATGCAGCTACCTTCAGAGTGTGCTCGTACTGTGAGGAGGAAGCTAATCCAGTGTGACGAGTTCAGGGAAACTCCTCCTCTGAGAACGGTCTTTAATGGACAGAAATGGGTCAGAGCTGCCTCATGGACTCACGACAGGAGCTACAGAGAAAGTCATTTATACACAACTCTCCTTCCTTCTTGAAGTGGACACTGAGCAGTTCGTTTTACATCGAGGATTTCTGTCGAGTCAGTGAGAATCTTAAAATCCTGTGATGGCTGAGAGTCTAAGTATGACTGTCTGACCCTGCAAAATAACTTTGAAGATTCTTCGGTTGTACTCAGAGGGAAGTTTCTACATATATTTAGTTTGAGTATAGCAATACATACCATGATTAAGAAGTGTTATTTAAAGAGAACAAGAGGCGTTTTTGGACTGCAGGACTCCAGCTGTCATTGGGCGAGAGGCAGGCGGGGTACACCCTGGACTGTTCGCTCGTCAATCACAGGGTAAAGATTGTCAGGTCCTATTTTTTTTACTTTTCAGGGTCTAAATGACTCAGTGGTGCATTTTTCGAGTTGTTCCAGCAGAAAGCTTCAGGAGCCTGTTGAGAAAAGGGTCGCATCACATTAAATCACACCAAAACTACCATAAACAACGCACAGCCTCAAACAGAGGAGCGCCGCACCACCACAAACTCATCGTCATGGACCAGAAGCTTCCTCCACATCGTCTCACGTGCCGTGAAAACTAAACCACATTCAAAAACACAAAACTCTTCACACTGAGCAAACATGGAAGAGGAACTCACTCTACATAACGTAAAGAACAAAGTTACAATGATGAAGTCAGATATCATCAACCAGATCTAACCTTTTTAATCACCGAGCCTGTAATTAATTAGATAAATGTTTGTATTGATTGAGCGCACGAATCACAAACAAACTCTTAGATGCAGCATCACCATGAACGCCGGCGTCCCGGGCTGTAAAACGTTAAACCTGTTGGCTTTGAAAAGAGCAGCAGAACAGCTGTTTCTGTTTGTTTGAAAGCTTCTGGCTCTTCAACAATGGCTCGGTGTTGTTTTTCTTTACAATAAAAGCTTCTTATTGTAAAGCTCGTAGTGTTCAGGAGGAAAGATTAGGCTTCATCTACCCCACCCCCACCCCCCACCCATTCTTCTACATGAACTCAATGACCTCACATGAACACCATTACACAAACTCCCCCGTGACCCTGACTCCTTCATTAGCAGACATGCAGCAGTGGCTGGTTTACATGGTGAGTTTCTTTAAGTCACTGGTTTAGTTTGATGTGTCATCTGTCTGTTCACGTCAGTTTAGAAAGATATCAGCATTTAACTCAGCTTTGTCTTGTTTATTTCCTATCATGCAGTATGTTCTAAAGTCTCTTAGTAAGCACAACGTCCTCTTTTTGAGATTGGCTGGCTGGTCGTGGGCGGGGCTTATCAATTAACACAGTGGCCCAGGTGTGTTAAATGTGTGAAGTAACAGCGTCCAGGGGGAATCTCGACGCTGAGCCAGTGTGTGACCCGACATCCACTACTTCCTGTTTTTTGGTTTCTTTTCGTTTGACCAACTTGTAAACGATAACGGTATAACGGATTGCTAGAGTTGTCATCTCTCTACCAGGAGGTCGTGTATCGAACTCCCGGTACTTCAGGAGGTCCCGCTGCTTCAGCGGCGGCGTCTGAATGGTATTAGTTACTTCTGATGGTCTCACTACATAGCATAGAATGTGTAGGTGTGACATGCGGTGTAAAGAAGCACTTTGAGTAGTCAGAAGACTAGAAAAGCGCGATACAGTCCATTTACCAACAAAACTTGAGAAAGAGACTGTGTGCTTGCGCTGGCCGCTTGTGTGAAACCTGACGGTCGTGAGCCCACACCCTACACCGCCAGCAAGCCTTTGTTTGTGTATGTATGTGTGTGTTAGAGAATGAGCATCCCCTACACGCCATTCACACTCGTGACAAGTATGCCGGTGACAACTCCCTGTAGACCAGTAGATAAACATCTTTATAGATGTAGGCTTAATTTCAAAATAAAAGTCTGTTTTATCTGCATGTCTCTGTTCCTGTTCCTGTCCGTCATTCCTCGCTGCAGCCGCTCTCGTTATTAGCCGAGCATTTGTTCACTGTCACATTCATGCTGCTGAATTATGCATAGTACACTCAGAGTGAGGGATGACATGCATGTAAAATAAGCAGAAAACGTAGCCTGGGAAATTCTCTTTCTGTGCGGTCCACCTGTCACTCCACCTGTCTGTAAACTTTTCCACCCCCTGTCCGTCTGTCTCCGTCTCCGTGTCTCTCTTTTATTTAAGACGTTTTAAAGCTACTGCAATAATGAAAAGAGCAGTGTACTGCACCTCCGCTCAAGTGTCATTGAGGTCTTTGCTCATTCATTAATCTTGTCGTTGTTTGCAAAGCGTGTGTCATAAAAGCAGTCGTAGCACTCAGGACCTCATTACAGAAAGTGCAGGTCTCTTCACATGCTGATAACAGCTATGGAGGTATGTGTGTGTTTGTTAGACTTAAACGCTGAAGACGGCAAAGTATTCTGAGGAGTTTTGTCAATATTGGAAGATTCTGGGCATCTCAATTTACGTCCAGTAGCTTTTTTGTAGCGTGCCTGCTTTTCATGCGAGGGACTGATGATTTAAAGGTCCAATCAGTGAGATATCTTCTGACTGAAATGATAAAGTGACCTTACTATATGATCAGACATTAAGGAAACATGCTATGTTGAAGTGCTGGCTTCTCTGACAACAATGCAGCAGCCAGTATGTCCTCCTTCTAACTTTAGATTCTGGTCCTGAATGGTCTGGATTTGTTTGGACCAGAGAAGGTAGGCGGTTTTAAGCACCTTTCAGCACCTGTGTGTCCAATCGGACTCAAAGCTGATCGTTCGTCCTTACTGACATTGTTCCTTTATTTTTCCTTGATCCTTGCTTGTGTTGTTCTTACTCTCTGATGTACGTCGCTTTGGATAAAAGCGTCTGCTAAGTGAATTGTAGAATTGTAGAATTGTAGAAACGTGCTCAAACTAGGATCAATATTGGAGATGCTTTTGAAAAATGGAGAGAGGTTAGAACGCAGAAAGGTTTACAGACCGATGCAGAGCTGGCTAAACACTGAAGCTTCAGTGTCCACCACATGGCGACCTGCGTGAGCATCCACTCGGGGGGGCAGCTCCATCTGATGTTTAGAATTTGGCCTGCAGTACCCAATTTAAACACTAGGTGTCAGAGTTACATATTGCTCCTTTAACTCTTCTGTCACTCTTTTTATTTAACAGTCTTACCTTCAAGTTTAAAATCCCTATAGAGCACATTTCACATGACAGTTCAAAGTGCTTCACACGAGACCTCAAAGGCATCATGACAAACGGCAGAAGAAACAAAGGATCTTCTTTGTTTAAAGGTATCGTCTCTAAAATCGCTATATCTTCAGTCTTGACACAAACATGTAGAAGTGAGAGCTCCCACAGTTTCATTCAGAGGATTTCTGTCAGTCACTGTCTTTTTTACACAGTTTGAATCTTATCCATGAATGCTCTTTCAGTTTTTGACGCTAACATTCAGCTTTTGGCAGAAAGAATCCTGTTCCCAGGAGGGACCGCTGCTTGTTTCATGTCGAACATTTTTTGGATTGAACACAGTCAAAGTGTGTGAGGGGGAAGCAGCAGCTCAGAGTTTAGAGGAAACACGTTTCAGAGTGATGTTCTGCTGCCAGCGAGGCCTGCAGGTGCTTCTCACTGAGCAGCATGTTGGCGTGTTGTGTTTGATTTGCTGCCTGCCGTCTCTCCGCCGCCGCGCGCCTCTTCTTCCCTCTGATGTTTGGGTTAAACTGGCGGAGCAGCTGTCATGGCTGCTCCCGTGGAAGCTGACACTCACAGAGCGCTCAATAGAGAGATTATAAATGGCTTAAAACTGCTTCATTCATGAGATGATGGCTAATCTGAGTTTAGGTGGATTAACACGACAGGGCACGCACATTTGTGGAGAAGATCAGCTCTGTTTGAGACAGAATAATGTTAATTTGATTTAATGTGGTCTATCCCTCTTTTCTAGGAATGTTGACTTACAGAGATGGGTCCAGTTTTTGACCTTCCTTTTCTCCAGTTTCAACACAAGTTGTTCAACTAACAACTCCTGATGTTGCTGATTCTGCTGATTTTGATTCTTTAGTATTTAAAGTGTGTTTTTGTCGGAGGAGGGTATTTCAAAAGATCTCTAAAGCTGCACATGTCACTCAAAGCGTCAAGTTGTCCCTGTCAGTCGGGAGTAGCGGGGTCACTGGTGACGGCGTTGCTGCATAAATCCAAGCCGGCAAACAAAGCCGCAGAGTCCTACACGAAAAGGACAGATTTTTACCTTTATGACAATGCTACATGTAATCGATGTATTCACAGTACTAAGGAACAGGTGAAAAGATGTCTCTGCCCGCTCTCTCTCTCCCTCTATCCTCTGTCATGAAGAAGCAGAGTGGGATTTTCTGGCACAACTCGTTGACCCTGATGAAGGCCACAAGCAGAAACGCGTCGGTCTAATTTGTTAATAAAGTTGATTTTCATACTTTCAGTGTTGCTGGAGCTTTTTGACCTCTTCTGTTCACAGTCCTGTCACTGGAATGAAGGCATAACCCCCCCCACCAAAAAAAAACACTCTGAGCCTGTCGATTGTAAAATCTTCCAGTTTGGTGGAGCGGACGAACTTTGACCTGGCACATTACCATCAAGGATTATGTTGTTGCAATTACAGCTTGTTTTGTGTTCAAGAGGCATTTGAGAAACCTGTGAATCATTTTCAGACTCCAGAATACGCAGAGAGATGTTTGTTTTTTTGCTCCAAAGTCCCTCACATTCTTGGTGCTGTGTAAATAAAAAGACTGCTGATAGAAGAACGTTAGGTTGTCAGACGGAGAGGATTCTGTGTTGATCAATACAAGATGAAGGCCTGAAAAATGACAGCTGTTTGTCTCATCTGATAGTATTATCCTGAATCACGATCTATATCGTATTGATGGTGTGTAACACTATAATGATGCAGTTTGATTTCTGCGTTACGATGATATAAAAGTATGAAACAAGTTCACTGATGAAATGCTTCCTGTTTTGTCTCCGGTGTTCAGGATGACAGTTCACTGAGCAGCGAGGAGGAGGCAGAGATGAGCGAGCCCACATGGCTAGCAGCTGATCTGGGAGCGGCGTCCGACCTGAGCCCGGCGAGCCGAGGAGAGAGGATGCGCCACAGTCCCCAGAACGCACACAGCAAGGAGGACGACGGTAAGAACTCAACGATGCTCTTCATTTTCAACACGTGTGCTGATGAATGAAACGCGTTGAGCTTCTGGAGCTCGTTCTGTCTCCTGCTGGAAAAGTTCCCCGGTGACACAGTTCAGATTCTTTCTGTGGGATAAGAAGTGATTGTGTGTCGTTATCTAACCAGGGTTTCATACAGATGACTCGTTCTTCACTTCGTGCTATGGCAGCATTTCCATCTTTTCACTGAATCTAATGGAGAGCAGCAGACAATGCTGAGAGCAGAATGAATGCAGTTTAAAGCTTTGTTAAGGAAAAGCTGCAGATTGAGACCTTTTCTTCAACTCTGACTACAAAATCCTTCAAATGCCATGTTTGCATTTAATAGTGCTAAGCCCATAATTAGCCGCAGCGGTCTCATTTGTCTCAGACTTTAAAATTGGCACAGTTTGTGTTGTAGTGTGGACACAATGTCGCTCATGTATGATAAAATAGCAGCAGTACAACCGGGCTTTGTAAGGTCGATGAGTAATTTGTAACAAACCATGAGCATTATGGAAACTCCTGACAGGTGTGGTTGTGCATGCTAACTTTACCGTCTCCAACGCTCGCCAAATGACCGTTAACCAAGAGGCACAGAGTCACACCGTTACAGGACCTACCTTCCACTTTGTTTAACACAGACTCAGAATGCTCCTCATCAGCTGCAGTCAACCTTTTTGGGACAAAAACACCTCAGAAGGGCTTGAACGTGCCTCATACTATAACAAGTATGGTTTGATTGGTCACCCTGAAGCTCATTAGAGGGATATCTGTCTGAATCTGGTGCCAACAGACTTATCTGCCAGAGCAAATACAATGAGGTTGTGGTTTTGTCTGGTTCCTAGGCTGGCACATTACACTTTTAAAACAGATACACAATTTTCATTCCAGCATCTCTTTATGTCGACAACAAAAAACCTGTGACGGACAGAAGATGCTTTCAAATGTTTCAACTGTGTGTTCCCTCCTCCGTGCCTTCACTCTCTGCTGTCAGGTCCTCGCTCTGCTTGGCTCTCTGTCACTCTTCCTCTGTCGTTGTTTCAGGCTTCACACTTCGTTTGGCTTTCCTGGAACGTCTCTGCTGCGTGTTGAGCGATGTCTTCCAGGACTGTAGATATAAACAGAACACTATAGCAGATTGTTTGTCTGCTTGTGCAGGCGTCTTAGATTGCTGTTTTGTCTTTCTGCACATTTTCTATGGAAGGTGACAGTTTGGTTCTGCTTTTGAAGAAAAAGCAAAAACAGGAAAATGGTTTGACTATGGATGGAGGTGGATTCAGATATTAACAAGGTCAGGATGGAGACCCCGGCTGGGTTTCTTTTCTCTTTCTCGTTTTATTTTTCTCATCTGTCACTCTTTTCTTTTTGTTTCTCTCTCCTCCCACCTTTCTTTTTCACCTGCCTGTTTCTCGCACACACACACACACACACACACACACACACACACACACACACACACACTTTTCTCTTTACTTTCTTCACTGCATGTCACTCCTCTGCCCTCTCTCTCTCTTTCTCCTGCTGCGGGGAGCGCTCACTTTGAAGACAGCCGTATTGTTTCATAACGCTGCAGCAATTACCTGCTACTGTAACAAGTGGGCTGTGTGTATACGTGTGTGTGTGTGTGTGTGTGTGTGTGTGTGTGTGTGTGTGTGTGTGTGTGTGTGTGTGTGTGTGTGTGTGTTTGTGACCTTGCCCATGCATATTTGAATGGCACTATAATGCATTGTACTATACCAGGAACTGAGTCAATGCGAGTGTAGTTGTGTAAGCTGTTATAGAGCCAAGACAATAGAGCAGTAGTATACTGTAGTGAACCAAGGTGTGTGTGTGTGTGTGTGTGTGTGTGTGTGTGTGTGTGCCCGTGCATTGATGTGAGTGGGGTTGACAGTTGAGTGCCAGGCAGGAGTAAGTGCTCCAACCGATCTCCATCAAGATCTTCCTCTGTGCTCCTGCTGCTGCGGGATGATGAAGGTAGAAGAGGTGTTGAAAGGAAGAGAAATCGTCTGCTGGGCTGCAGTGGACAAGCTGCACATTCTTATTTCAACCCGATCATTTGGGGCTTTACATCAACCCATTTGTAGTTTGAAAAAAATATAATGAATGCGAAACAATTTAAGCACCAGTACTCAAACAGCCGAGAAGCTGAAGTTAATAAACAGTTTAAATAAGAAGGTACAGGTAGTTTTGTGCAGCTCTGAAGTGACAGCCCTGCTGCTCCTTACAGTTCACTAAAGTTTAGAGTAAAAAAACGTTATCATCATTCCAGTGATGTGAGCGGTTAACGATAAACTACCTCAAGCCAGAACTTTCTACTTCTTTGCGTTGTAATGTTTTTAATTCTATTAGCAGCTTGCAAACCAAAGTGACCCCTCAGGATGTGTCTGCAAAACAAACGCCATCGTTTCTTTTTACTCGCTCATCAGTTTCAGGTGAGTCTCAGTTTCCCTTCGAACAGTAAGTTACACAGAGGCATCACTCTTTACTCGCTTACTGCAGCGGTACTAACCTGAAAAAGAAAAAGATTTTCTTGACATGTACTTGTGATTAACAGGTCTTAAAACATTATGATGCAGATTTGTAAAAAGTAGAAATCGAAGCTTTTGTCAGGTGTGTCCTCAGGAGGAGAACAAAACAACTTTGAATGTTTGCATGTTGAACGGAGGATGGATGGATCGTTTGTGAAGCTCTGAGGAAGGCAGGAAATCTAAACACTGATTGGCAGAAGATCGTTTGATCAAGTCACAGTTTTAGATTGTTTGCTGCACTTACATGCAGTTATCTGTTTATTTAAGGCCGATCATTACGGAGGATTGTGTTCTGCCTGGGCAGCAGTAGCTCAGTCTGTAGGGACTTGGGTTGGGAACTTGAGGGTCGCCGGTTCAAGTCCCGATGTGGACCATAACATGGAAGTTGGTCTGGTAGCTGGAGAGGTGCCAGGGTACTTCCCGAGTATTGCCGAGGTGCCCTTGAGCAAGGCGCCGAACCCCAAACTGCTCTGGTGCGCTCCCTTGGTGGCAGTGTGTAGCAGCCCCACTCTGGCATCTCTCCACTAATGCATGTCCACAGGTTCTGTTTGTGCGTGTGTGTGATTCAGGCCTGTGTGTGTGAGAAGCATGTCTCTCTGTAACAAAGTGTAAACCAGAATTTCCTTCAGGGATTAATAAAGTATATAGAAAAAAATAAAAACAAATATCTGCATACACCAAAGCCTGCTGACATGTGATTGGTCAATACCGTGAGGACTAGAAACACAGCCAACATCAACACTTCCCATCCTGAAATTCAGGCCCTGCAATACAGAGAGAGCTAACCGTGTTACTGAGGTTTAGATAGAGACGATCAGCTGACGGATGGCTGCTGGAGGGGGGGGGGACGAAATCTGTGTGGATGAAAGGAACTGGCAGGAGATGAGATGGTTAGAGAGAAAAGCATGATGGGAAGGTAGAGGACTGAAGGAGGCCAGCTGGAGGGAGTGAGCTCTGTGTGTGCGTGTGTGCGTATACAGTGGGTCGCAGAGTGTATGTTGCGTTGGCATTAAAAGGTCATTCAGTTCCCTACATGTCATATAGAACCAGAGGAGGTTTGAAGACGTCCTCTAACACCCAGAGGAGCTGAGCAACAGAACTGAAGTGTTCTCCTTACACATACGACAAACACAAAGAGCCTCGTCTTATTTACCTCACGGTCAGGAGTGTTTGTGACGTCTCAAACACTGACCCGGTTCCCTGTTCAGCTCATGGGTCAGATAGATGGTTCTCACAAAATCTCTTGTAATTAAACGGGACTTTGGAGTAAACAAACATGGCAGAGGACGGGCAGAAAGAAATATTACTCATGTTTGATATTTATGAGCAGATCTGATCACTCTTAAAGCACTTCAACCCACAGGAACATCTGGCAGGAGAATCTTTGGAACTATAAAATATCAGGACTTTTCTTAGTTTTGTCGGAGGAGGGGAATAAGCCTTGATTATCTTGAATGTGTACCCCCCACTTTAGTTTCATTTCAGTCATGCTCTGCCCTCAGCACTGCCATATTTCCTCCTCTCCTTCAGCTCAGAAACAGTGTCTTTGAGCAGCGATGGCCACAGCTTCTGCTGTTGCTATGGGACTTAATGAAACCTTTGTAAAGCAAGTGCTCTTTAAAGTAGGAGCAGACATATTTTTAACTCTTATTACTTCTTAGTTCTCCTGGAGCTAAAAGCCCTCTAAACTCTGAGCGCTGTGGGGAACAGCTCTTGCAGCAGCAGGAGGGATGTAGGAGCAGGAGGAGGGATGGAGCAGCAGGAGGAGGGATGGAGGAGCTGGAGGGATGGAGGAGCAGGAGGAAGGATGGAGGAGCAGGAGGAAGGATGGAGGAGCAGGAGGAGGGATGGAGCAGCAGGAGGAGGAAGGATGGAGGAGCAGGAGGAGGGATGGAGGAGCAGGAGGGATGGAGGAGCAGGAGGAGGGATGGAGGAGCAGGAGGGATGGAGAAGCAGGAGGAGGGATGGAGAAGCTGCTCATGCTGCTGCTGCTGCTGAAATATTTTTAACTCTTAAAAGCCCTCTAAACTCTGAGCGCTGTGGGGAACTCGGAGCAGCAGCAGCAGGAGGAGGAGGAGGGATGGAGGAGCAGGAGGAGGGATGGAGGACCAGGAGGAAGGATGGAGGAGCAGGAGGAGGGATGAAAAAGCTGCTCATGCTGCTGCTGCTGGGTTTGAAGAAGCAGCCAAAGAGGAGCTCGTGGTTGAGTTAAAATCAGGTGGGTGTTGTTTCTGACCAGCAAGCTGTCAGGGCATTTAACTGGAGTAGCAGCTCATTTCAGCAGAGCAGATGGTTGACACACGCACGCACGCACACGCACACACACACACACACACACACACACACACACACACACACACACACACACACACACACACTCACTCACACAGACTCACACACACACACACACACACACACACCAATGTCCAGCTAGTAAATCACTTTTAAGAGCTCCTGACCGCCACCTCGCTTTTTCTTCTCTCCCCCTCCACTTAACTTGAGAGTGACAGCCGAAGTGCAAAGCTTTTACTGTATGATACTTCAGAGTGGCAGTTTGAAAACATGTGGCTCGAGGCCAGCTGATGAGTGGAGAAGACGACGGTGTCGGATGTTGAATCAAAAAGCCTCACCGTCTGACGAGCATGTGTCCGACCAGAAGATTAGTGGACTTTCCAGGAAAAGCTGTCAAAGTAAATTGGATCCGACCCTGATCGGGGATCTCACCTGCAGACGGGCAACAAAAAGGTCCAACATGGGCGGGTTGACTGATAGATATTTGATGGAATACGTTGTTTATGGAAGGATAAGATGAAAGAGCATTAGAAGATCTTAAACCTTCACGTAGAGTTCGATCTGCCCCTGAGAGGTGTATGATTCCTGTCATCAGACGAGAAGTTGCTGAGTGGACTGATGCTTGTCTGTCAAATTACATGAACATCCAATCGAGATGTCGCTGTTTAATAACGTTCCTACAAAGAGGATTAGCACATTAACACACTTAACACACACAATGTTTCGTAAATATGTACAGCTTTCAGTAATGACATATGACAAAGGGATATCTCTACAGTTTTGTTTTTGAGCTCTGTCATTGTATTAAGAGCAATGTCGAACCAAGAGAATGAGAGGCTCTGATCATTTAAAAAAGATTTACAAGACAAATCCTGATTACTTGTTGGTCCCAGGCTTGTTTGAGTTTAGTTTTCCTTCTTAGCCTCTGCTTTTTGCAAAAGTGCCGTTACTACAGTATGCTCAGCCGTCATCACGTCTTTGTACATTCATATTGATTCCGCTGCAGAGTCATATCGGTGTCCTAGTCTGTGAGTTCACATTGCGTTTCAGCGTTGCAGAAGCACGACACAGCAGGAGCTCCACATACACACACAGTCAGACACGCACACACACACAGCGCTGCCCTCTCCTGCTGGCTCTGTTATCCTCCTCGCCCCTGTAACCCCTCTGTTACTACCTCTGAAGACGGTACAGAGGGGGGGTCACTTCGTCCCCCCATTATCCCTCCATGAAAACTAAAACGATGAAACGTAACAGTGGCGTAAATAATTCTGCTTGAAATGTCAGTCTGAATACGGCTGTTGTCAGGCTTTTTAGCAGGTTGTCCAATAAGGTCTCCTCTTCAAATCTAACAGATATTAAATGACGCTGGTAGAAGCACAGATACAAATTGTCAAAGAAAGTCAACATCTCTGATCTCTCTTCAGTTATTAAGGGAGCTGCTGCAAGCCGAGATGTTGGAAACCTTAGTTCTTTAAAAAGCTAAAATCCTTTATCCCGTTAAATGATATCCTGATTACTGAAGAGTACAGACATGGTTAAGGCAGAGTTCATGGCAGAGCTGCTTAATCAGATCAGATTAGGCTGTATAATCAGTAAATGTGTGTTTCTTTGTACTTGACTTTAAGCTGGATGTGTAGAGAGAAACAACACTCTGGTTCATTTAGCCACAAACAACATCCTGCAGTGAGCAGCTGCAAATAATGAGCCCTGTCTCAAAAAAAGGCTCTATCTTTAATGTTTTGGTACCAAAATAAATCTGGTACGGTCAGTCAGTTGTGTGTCCCCGCCCTGGTCGTTGTGATCGGTAAAACAATCAATCACTGAAACAGCGATGAAAGAAAAACGACGCTTTCTTCATCCCTGAAAGCCTTTTCTCTCAAAGATATGATTTTCATCCGACAGCAGCAGAATGAAGTGCTAGTGGCAAACCGTTGCACTGCAGCAGGGCTAACCTTGACTCCAGCTGTCACTGTGAATTTATTCCTCTAATGCTATAAGACCCAACCTTGGACAGAACTCATTCTGGCTGCCTGGCGAGCCGGGTCACCAGATCTGCTCAGACTCATTTCACCAGCGCACTCATTTTCTTCAGCTCTGTGAGAGGCTGCTTGTGCATGTATATGTATGAGAAAGTGTGTGTGTGAGTGCGCACTCCACGCCTCTCCACATCACTCTGGTTCCAAGGGGCCTCGCTCTCTAGAAGTGGCCCCTCCATCGCCTCTCAATCCTGCCCGACGAGCATCCTCTCATCCCCCCTCTGAGGCTCCAGAGAGACGTCCTCACATCCAAACCCAATCCCCTCTCTGCTTCTGACCCGCCGGCCTGAGAGGCTCCTCCCGTCTGCTGCACAGCCCCGCAGAGTTCCCTGGCCTCCTTAACTGGAGCCTCTTGTTCTGCAGAAAAGAGCGAAGTGATAAAGAGGGCTTGTCAGGAGATGGAGCTGACATCACAGGTCCTCTCCACAGGGGGATAAACTGAAGAGAGGGAGGCTGAGAGGGAGGGAAATGTAGAGGGAGGATGGGGGTGATGTTTTCTAGGAATGAGGAGTGTATGCATACAAGGAGAACAAAATGGCCGGGGCTAAAAAGGCCAATATATTGATCTGCTGACACTGAGCTTGACATTGTCTGCAACTGCTGATATTACAGAGGTTCCAGTAAAACTTGGTCCTCCTCTTTCTCTAGCGGAGGAGTGACAGGGAGAGATGGAGGAGAGAGGAAGAGACAGTGGGTCAAAGAAATGAGTGGAATCTCATCCTGACATCCCTGCATCCCCCTCCTCTCCTGTATTCTCCCCCTCCTCCATCTCTGTACATCCATCATTTATCAAACTGGCCTCCAACACTCCTCTCTGCAGCCTGGATGTGTGTGCAGTTCTGAAACAAGTTAAGAAGGATCTAAAGGAAATAACTCCTCGTTAGCTTTCATGCATCCATGGAGCCGTTTAATTGTCCTCCTCTGTTATGCACGTCGTGATCTGTGTAGTATTCAGAAATATGCAGCTGACCGTCTTCAGAGGATAGATTTTAGTGAATTGGGTTCCATGTACATTAAGCCGGATCAGGTCTTCAGTGGCTTCTGCAACAACAAAAGAATAAAAAGAAAGGCTTAATGCTGGATAAAGGGAATCTTCTCTGTGATACTCAGACAGGCACACAGCTTCTCCAGAAGATGAACCTGTAACTGAGAAGACAAGTGACGATCAAGAGAACCATTGGGCCAAACTTCAAGTTAAACCAACAACAAATACTGACAGAAAACTATAATTACCAATGACTGGGAATGTATGACTCACTAAAACAGGAAAGTTAACCAGGAGGAGGTTTATGCTAACGTTCTTGTTTTTTTTTAAGGTTTAATTTTAGGCTTTTTGTGCCTTTTATTGTAGTGATGGGCGAGTGGATAGAGTCAGAAATAAGGGAGAGAGAGAGAGTGGGGAATAACGTGCAGGAAAGGAGCCACAGGTCAGATTTAAACCGGGGCCGCCTACGTACACGGGTCGTGCACACTAACCACTAAGCTAACAGCGTCCCCAGAATATGATGTTTTTTGTTGAATGATTGCTCTTCTTATGATAATACAAAATGACATGCACAGGAAATAACATCTCTGCTGTGAAGATTTGTGACATGCATCGTGCTTACATCATTACTGTAAACGCTGCTGCTATAATGTAAGTGTTGGCGTGTTTGTGTCAAAACTTCTTCAACATTGTGAGTTCTTCACAATGTTGAAGAAGTTTTGACACAAACACGCCAACACTTACATTAAACCAGTTATCATAAAACATGCCGATGGTGCAGTTTATTTATTTTTGGCCTCTGAAGTCGCAGAGAAAATATTTACAAAAAAGTGAAAATTGGAATAAAACTTTACAACCCTGAGCCAATGGCAGAGGGAAAAGTGACGAGGTGATTTAAAAGATGACGTGTTGATTTTTACACTCTTTACAGCCTCGCCATTTTCTGTTCATGCTCTTCACTCTGCCTTTGCTTTACTGACAGAGTTGTGCTGTAATGTAGGAACCTGTGTGTTTGTCATGTTTATTTTCTAATGTCAGAAGTGTCTGAAAGGTATTCACACATCTAGACATCGCTTCAGCAGGTAAACAAACACGCCGGGCGGAGAGGAGCGCAGACGAGCGTGTAGGCAGCAGTCAGGTGAACAGTCGGGAGAAAAGACAGGAATACAGCCAGGCTGCAGTCAATAAAGGCAGAGAGGAGAGCAGAGTTTACCTCCCTGCATGCCTCTCTCTCCCCCCTCAGGGACAGTCACACACACACACACACACACACACACACACGTATACGCCCCTAATCATGTTGGTGTACACACACATACCCACACTGGAAAGCTGCATGTCTGGAAATCTTTGCCACTCACACATACACATGAACATGCATGTACTATATCCAGTATGTATGTATATATGCACCATTATATACACACACACTCACGTTGGAGCTGTAGGCCAGTGGCCCACATGGTCTAATGTGTTGGAGCGATGCAGCAGAGGAAAGTAGGGCAGTGGGAAACAAACGACAGGATGACTTTGATCCCCCCTCCTCCTGCTCCCTTCCTCATCCTCCCCCTTCGCCCCTCACCCCTACTACCCCGGTGGGGGTGGAGGTTAGGAAGGGGGTGGGATGGGATGTATAGAAGAGGGGCAGCGAGGAGGGAGAGGGTCTGAGCTGCAGGATGGATGGATGGATGCAGGGATGGAGGTCAGGCCTTCAGCTGAATTAGAAAGAGGCGATGAGGGAGTGTTGGATTAAATCATCCCCTCTCTTTCTGTCACTGGTTAATGGAAGCTTCTGGATGGAGGCCAGTAGACTGAGACCTGGACCATTTCAGTTTGATGCAGAGAGCAGAGCACAGTTTTTCTTCCTGTAAACCAGGAGGGCTGCTAACACTACGTCTGCTCAGTGTCTGTATGACATACTTTGGCAGTACATAGTAATGTTTCTGTTTAGTTAAGACTTCTCAGAGATACCTCACAGCTCATCATACCGTGTTTTCTCATGCCAGTCTTTGTTTTGTCTGCAGCATTGTTTTGCTTCATCCTCCTGTTGTCTTCAAGCCCTCATTTTACTCTACCTTTGTGCTTTTCCCTCCATCGATTACATCTTTAAATGATGAGTTAGTGCTGTGGAATGTGATCAAGAATTTGGCCAGGGTCCATGCCCAGGTCCAGGAACAGGTCCATGCCCAGGTCCATGCCCATATCACAGCTGTTTCATGTGGAAGAGTTGTTATATCATCTACAAAGACCCAACATTGATCCACCACGTAAAGTAAGAGCAGTAAGAACACACTTCCTTTAAGAGGCAGAAACCTCGAGCAGAACCAGACTCATGTTGAGCAGCTATCTGCTGGGCCGTTAATAATAGTTCATAAATAATGAGGTAAATGTGTGTAAATGAATAACGATGAGGAGAAAACGTAAGGCCTCAGTCAGCTGTCAGAGCGACCCAAAGAGGCAGGGATAAGCCGGTCTAGGAGTCGGTCTTTCTAGGACTTCTTCCAGCCTCTTGGCGTTGCAATACTCCAAGCTCTGCTTATGGAGGTTACCAAGTGCTGCTGTCTCCTCACAGCTGATCAATCAGAGGAAAGAGAGGAAGTACAGTGTTAGCTGAACACAGGGTCTTAAATAAAGGCTTAGTAAGAGATACTTTTGTTGTTTTTAGAATAATTCAAAGCTACTCACGTGAAATCCCATTGCCTTCAATCTGCCGACAGTAAGGTCCAAAGTATTTGTATTTATGTTGCTCACATTCACATCGGTGAAGAGTTGTGTAGCTGAGAGGGTGTGAGTCTGAATTTGAGAACTCACCTGACAACAAACACAAGCGGCTTCATTAGGCTGAATGAATTAGCTTCACACCTCGTACAGTTATTAATGAAACTGTCAGTGAAGTGAGGGGAACATGCACACTAACTGAAGTCTAATCAGCTTGTCGGAGTCGTTTCTTGTTGCCTACAGCACTTAACATGTCCAAATGAAAGACTCTGCTCGGCACTGAACCCACGCTCGTTGTTATTTTGTTGTGATCGAGTTAAAAACTTTACTGACACGCTGTGGATAAAAGCATCGCTGCTCATTTACCCCCCCCGCTCAGTGAACTTTAAATTACAACCCTGATTCTTCTGAATATTTCTCGTTGTAATGCCTTCAGCGCTGTTTCTCCAGCACACACACACACCAGAGAGTTTTAGGTCGCTGTGGTGTCGGCCTGCTGAAGAACCAGAAGCCAACTTAATGGAAACACCATTAAAAATGCACAGCAGCATTAACATGTGACATTACTCTTTGATTTGGGGGTTTTATTCTGCAGCTTCTCGTTGTTTGTGTTCAGACGTGCTCTTTTCATCATGCGGCTACTTGTGTTTTTACATGAGGCTGTATCTCATCTCGCTGCATGGAAATATCCTTTGTTTGTTTGAATATGCTCTTTAAGTCCCTCATCACATTCAGCAGTGTGTGTTTTCCTGTGTGCGTGCATGCTCGCGTGTGTGTGTGCGTGCGTGTGTGTGTGCGTGCGTGCGTGTGTGTTGTGTTGGTGAGGGATGCTCTCCACTGAGCGGGGTACAGTGCTTCCTTAATTATTAATAAACCCCCTCCACGTGTCAAACTCAAAGAAGAAGCTATGCAATTAATATTACAAACCCTTATTCTTCTTACACACACACACACACACACACACACACACACACACACACACACACATGCGGAGGAAGTGAGGCTGGTAACTAAAGCCTAACAATTTGTTTTGCTTACAAGAGTTAGCACCTGCTGTGATTGAGCTCAACCTGTTGACATATTTATATGTGTGTGTGTGTGTGTGTGTGTGTGTGTGTGTTTGCATTCTGTGTGTGTGCCAATCTAAGCTCCTCTGCTCTGATATGTTTGTGGGTTGTGGGTGTATGGGTCAATTTGTTCTCTTGTGTGTGTTTATTTATATTAAGTGTGTGTGTGTGTGTGTGTGTGTGTGCGCGTGTGTGTGCGCGTGGGTGTGCGTGTTCCCCTGGTAAGTGCAATTAGCCTCCTGACTTGGAGCCGGCTGCAGCAGCCTCCTGCCTGGCTGTAATGAGGTGTGGAGCTGTGAGAGACCGACACCTCAACAACCTTTACACAAGTGTTTTGACTTTATTTTTTATAAGCTCTTAAATAAGCACCGACGGCAAATCACGCACTTACTGAAGTAGAGGAAGTACATCAGACTACAACAATAACTAAGACCAATTTTGATCCACTCATCACTTCTCTGATCACTGAAACCTGCCGCAAAAATCACAGGACAATGTAGGAATGTAGCTGGATTGGGCAATAAGTGACTGTGCACAATGTTTAACCACCTCGAGGGACAGTGGGGGTCCCCAGTCTCTAGCAGCCTTTATTTGGGGTCGCGGGCCGTAACAGAAAGTTTTGTGTTGTGTCGATTTCTCTCTGAATCCTCTGGTGTCGGACTGGAACAGATGACAGCACGTCAGCTGCATCACTTCTGCTTTTTTGTTGGTAGATCGACACATTTATTGAAATCTGTTCCTAATGAGTGAGAAATCTGTGTTGATGTGGAATGAGCCGAGAAGTCAAACATTTCTCCATCGTTGTTTAATCCTCCAGTGAGATCAAAGCTGCAGAGTGAGAGCTGAACCCTCTCTCCTCGCTTCTTGTTTTTCCTTTTGTCAGAGTGTCACACATCCTTCACTCTCCACCCTTTCCCCTTCCAACCCCCCCTCTCCTTCCCCAGTTCAACAAACCCTGCAAAGTTCAAGGTGTCTGTGTGTGTGTGTGTGTGTGTGTGTGTGTGTGTGTGTGTGTGTGTGTGTGTGTGTGTGTGTGTGTGTGTGTGTGTGTGTGTGTGTGTGTGTGTGTGTGTGTGTGTGTGTGTGTGTGTGTGTGTGTGTGTGTGTGTGTGTGTGTGTTGTGTGTGTGTGTGTGTGTGTGTGTGTGTGTGTGTGTGTGTGTGTGTGTGTGTGTGTGTGTGTGTGTGTGTGTGTGTGTGTGTGTGTGTGTGTGTGTGTGTGTGTGTGTGTGTGTGTGTGTGTGTGTGTGTTTGGTGGGGGGGTGTTTCTAAGACCTTGGGAGTGTCTCTGTTCTCTTGTTGTTTTATGGTTTGAAGGGTTTAGGATGTCCAAAGGTCGCCTCCATAAAATGTGTCCCAATCTGAAATTTGTACCCGTGATTATCAGCTGCCCACCTTGTTGGGAACATAAAGTACCACACCAACTCCCTCAAACACACACACGTACACACGCACACACACGTACACACGCACACACACACACACACACACACACACACACACACACACACACACACGTGCAGTGTCTCTTTGAGTCAGTACAATAAAACAAAGAGACGGATACACACCTGAGGGAGCCCCTCACTCTGCAGCAGGTGGACGGATGTATTGGGACATAACATGCTTAGAGCTGAAACATGAAGAACAGAGAGAGAGAACCATGTTCTGTTTGTCATCGGGGAAAAAGAGTTTAATAAGATAGAAAATTTGAGCCTCCAAGGACTCTTGTGATGACACTAAATGAATAACTTAGAAATCATCCGTTTGATTAAAGCTCTAACTTTGGTTAGAAGTCAGTGTGTTTGTGTCTGATGTTCTCCTGTTGCATATGATCAAACTCTAATCTGCTAAATTCCACCAGTACATGTTCGGTCCGTCTCCATGCGCCTCGGCCTCGGCTGCCTCAGCTCCATCAGTCCGGAGCCCTCTGCAGCAGATTAACGTGGCTTCTATTTCTGCAGGATGCCGGAGCACAGAGCATCAATTTACCACAGAGCAGATCGAGTGGGACAGGAAGTCAGATACCGAAACAACGAACGTTTGACGGTTCAGAACAATGACCGTACGTGTTTGTTGATGTGTTTTAACGGTTTTATACCACGTTCATCGTGTTATCTCGCGCTGTCGTGTGTGAATCTGTAATTACCTTGTGAACTCCTCTGTCTTGGGACTCCTTGGTCTCGAGGCCGCTCCGTGCTGCGCTCTGAGAACGCAGCCTGTGGGGGTTGATGGACGAGGGTGCACGGAGCCGTAACGGAGCGGAGCGGACACGCAGTACACACGTATCTGGTGGAAGTTCAGTGCGAGTTCAACTCAAGCTTTCTGAAAAGTTTCAGTGTCGTCTCCCAGTAATATTAACGACGTGGATGTTGTGAAGGGAATTTATAGAAAAGAAAGTTCCATTAAAATACCTCGGACATAAAGAGCTGCTCAGGAAGGCTTTTTAATGTCGTCTGAAAAGTTTGTGAAGAATCTATGAATGCTTTCTTTACTTCCATGTTTTCATCAAAGAGAAAAGGACGCACGCTCTTTTTATAAACGTTGATGACATCGGTTGTTTCTGCTCAAAAGAGAAAGTTATTTCCTATGAAACATTAACCCCGACAGTATGCGTTCTTTAAAAGAAAAAGACGATATAATGTTGTATGTGAAGGCGGCAGCTCAAGGACGACTAATGGAGTCTTTCTGACGATCACCGTCACTCAGCACGACCATAAATCAATCACAGCTGTGACGACTTTTAGTTTATATCTGAGCGTGGTCGATGTCTGTGACGGCGTGCAGCTTTAAGAAACTTTAACAGACACGGAGATGCACAAAGGGAAACGATTGAGAGAAAGCAGTGAACCTTAAAGAACAGAGGCTAAACAGAGAGAACGAGAGGAGAAAAGAAAAGAGCGCGGAGGTTAAGAGTGGAGGCTCGCCCGGAGGAGGAGGAGCAGATGAGACAGATGTTGCAGAGATGTAGGAGCTCTAACCACACAGATGCTGAACATCTTTTCATCCACCCGTGGCCCTCATCCTGAACTCCTCCCTCTTTATTCTGCTCCATCAAACCCTCTCTCTCTCTCTGTCCTCCGTCCTGCTCCCTCGTTTCCTCCATCCTCTGTGTGAGCAGAAAGAGTTAAACACAAAACCTAAACCCATCCAGCCCTGAACATAATCTTCATCCTCATGGCTCCTCTCCCCCCCCCCCCTCCTTTTAACACACAGATGTAGGGATAAATGTGCGCCTCATCCCTTACACATGTTGACGTTCGGCACACACACAAACGTTTACACACACACACAGGCAGATTTGTGGAGGATTACACGATGCACACGTCTCTGAGCTGCAGTTTAGATACTGTTACACACACAAACCTCCTGCACAATCTTCATCTGTGGCAGCATCAGATTATAAATCCCCGTCCTAATATTTGCTGCAGTTAAATATCAAACATGATGATGCGGTGTGTTTTGATCTTCAGTCAGTAACTTCTCTTCTTTCTATGTCCAACTTTTCTGATTCAGAAAAGGCTGAGAATCGATTTCCCTCGCTCATCATGTCTGGTCAGTTTTGACCTTCTGCGGTCAGTTATCTGCAGTGAGGTCCGCCCTCAGGGTTATGAATCTCTCTCCACTGGACATGCAGAATGTCAGCTGTCAATCAAAGTGGAAAAAAAAAACTATCAAACAGTCGACCTTGGAGGATAAGACGAGTTTACAGGGCACCAATAGAAACGTACTCAGTGTGATATCGTCAGCTCCGTAGTTTACTGATGGACAGAAGAGAATCTGTGAATCTCTTTAAAGCAACTTCAGTGTTCACATTCTCCCCTTTAATAATGACTCTGAGTAAGAAGAGTGATGCCTGTGAGTGAACTTACAAAGATGAGTTCTGCTTGTCGTTAAGGTTTACTGTATCGTTGTGGAGCGGCGAAATATGTGACAACGTTAAGCAGCAGCGGCGGAGAGTGAGGGCTGTCAGATGGGGCCCTCTTAGGGAGGATTCCTACTTTTCATTGCAAGCTTTGCACATTTTTTTTGCAAGTTTGTCACCCTCTGGGGGGCCCCCTACTGGCCTGGGGCCCCAAGCAGTTGCCTTTTTCGCCTGTTGAAAAGCTGCGCCTCTGAGAGGACGCAGGCCGCTTTTTAGATGAAAGATGGGAACTAAAAGTACGTCTCATACTCTAGTGTTGTAGTCAAGACCACGCTAACCGAGACCAGAGTGCTCCGAGACCAAACAAGACCAAGACCATAAATATCACAGAAAAATGATCATCTTGTGTGCAGGGGACATGTCACTCACTTAGACCGTAACTCCAGGGAGGTTGGGGCCGTAACCGGGGGGATAAAAGTCAAATTATGAATTAAATAAAGTTATTAGTTTCTTTTAGAAAGAGGCATTTTCCTTCGAATCACAGTCTGCGACTGAGACAAGTAAGACCGGTCTTGAGACCAAGACGTATTTGGAGTACTTTACACTAACATACACTAAATCTTAAGGCATATTAAGACGTTACTGTTCAGGGCCTGCCGCGAGAAAGAACTGTAGGTTCTGTGAGGTTAAACTCTGCAGCATCTTGTTGCTCCCTCTAAAAATGTTGACATTAATAAACAGAAGATGATTTTTTAATGAGTCTCCTGTTGGGGCTCTTCTGCTGATTAAATCAGAGCTGTGGGGAATTTCACTTTCTCTTCTCGATGTGTTTGTTTACTCTCCTCCGGCTCACAGCTTCCTGTCCTCCCTGTTGTTGTTGTTTGTTGGATTGTTCGTTTCTTCAGTCTGACTCGGCCGTGTTCGTCCTTTTAGTCGATCCTTAATCGGATCTGTTGTCTCTTCTGTATGAGAAATAAACATCGGTGCAATTCTTCTTTATTCACCGTCAGTCTGTAACACAGTCTCATCTTTTTCTCTCCTCTTGTTCTCTCTGTGTGAAAGAGGGAGAGAGAAGAGAAGCAGGAGTGTAGCAGTGTTGTGCATCAAGTTACGAGAGAATACGAGACATTAAACACGGACAACAAATGTTATTATATCCTGTGAAGGTGGAGAGTGCAGACTTCAAAGAAACAAGAAGGGTAACCCTCTGATTGTCTCTGTGTTAAAGGACAGACACACACACACACACACACACACACACACACACACACACACAGGGCCAAGGTTAGGGGGTTCTGGTACCTCCTTCCTATCTGTCTTCAACAGACAAGGCCAAGGAGTGCCGTTTATAAAGACACAGCCCACGCTCCTCCTGTGTGTTTGTGTGTGTGTGTGTGTGTTTTGTGTGTGTGTGTGTGTGTGTGTGTGTGTGTGTGTGTGTGTGTGTGTGTGTGTGTGTGTGTGTGTGTGTGTGTGTGTGTGTGTGTGTGTGTGTGTGTGTGTGTGTGTGTGTGTGTGTGTGTGTGTGTGTGTGTGTGTGTGTGTGTGTGTGTGTGTGTGTGTGTGTGTGTGTGTTGGTAGGTGTAGCTGGTACTGATTGCAGACCTTCTTTCAAAATGACATTGGCCATAAAGATCGAACACGTCAGGTAGTCTTAAATATGAGTCAGTGTTTTTATTTCTTTAAAGGAGGATAATGTTTGAATGCATGATGCAAAGACAAAGTTGTTTCTATCAGATGTCTGCAGGTAGAAATAATCTCATTAAAATTCTGCATCAGTGAACTCAAACGTTGTTATCACGTAAAGACGGTAGAATGAGGAGTGTTTACCAAAGTCCGAAATGATTCCTGAGGTTGTTCGTTTTTGGGGGCCTTTTTGCATTTATTAGATTGGACAGATGAAGAGAGACAGGAAATGTTGGGAGGAGAGAGTGAGGGGTGACGCAGCAAAGGGCCGAGATTGGATTTGAACCCAAGGCCGCTGGGACGAGGACCACAGCCTCTGTACATGGGGCGCGCATCACAACCGCTAAGCTATCGACGCTCCCATGAATACTGAGTTTAAATCGTGTATGTTCAGAGTTTGGAGAGTTTGAGAAGTGTGGGGAAAATGTCCGCGGCCTTGAGTCCGTCACATTATTCACATCTTTTTTTGTTGCATATTTCATGTGTTCCTCCTGCGGCTGTGGAAAGGAAACAGACGGGGAGGCGTACATAAAGAGGCAGGACTTACACTTGTTAATAAAGACCTGAGGGGAGCTGGGAGAGTCGCTGAAGTTTTTACAGCGAGGTCATGAAGTTTGACAAAATATGCTTCCAGACGGCAGATGGAGAAGTGTGCAGTCTGAAGTGTGTGGGTGGATGTAGAGACGGAGCGCCGCGTCTCAAAAATCCTGCCCATAGACCTCTCCGACTGTCAGACTGACACAGACTGCAGCTTTAAAACACACCCAAGGCATTTGACTCGCCTTCGATTTCAAATAGGAAAAAAAAGAAATGCTCCCTTTCTCTCTGCACATCTCAAAACTCTGACGCTTCCTGTCAAACTTCTCGTCGTGAATTATTCTCCCTGGACTTCTGCTACTTGTAAACAAAAGTTGCGTGTCATTTTTTTTAGTATTCAGGTAGAGAAAGTCCTTCCAGCCTTTCTGCTCCACTTTCAATAAGGATATATTTTTCCACAGCAGAAAATATAGAGTACATAATGTCTTATATTATTGTGTGGAGTGCTCCCTGTAACCTCCACGCGGTTGGCAAGGAAACGTCTCCCCCGCTCTCCACTGAGTGACTCCATTAGGTGGGAACGGTGTGATCATGTGAAGGTATTCACATTCGGCTAATGTGTCTATTTTTGAAGGCCGGCGCTGAAATTGATATTTAATGTTGACGCTCCGTACCTTTGAATTCATGCAAAGATTTTATGATAAGTCTTTGGATTTAAACGCTTCTGACGCCGCTCTGAGAGCACCAGACGGAACGTCTGACCATCGAGTCGTATCGATGGAAATGGTTTGAGAACTTGTGCATTAAAATCGAATAAAGCTTCAGACTTCACGATGATGCTCCATCTTTGTTGTTTTAGAGACGTTGTCACAATAATAAACAGAAGTAATGAAGGATATATGATTGATTGATGAGTCACAGATACTGGATGGATAAATGGATGAAAACATGCAGGAACATGAAACTGTTTAAATGTTCAGAGAACTGCCAGCTGGACACAAATATCTCCTTCTCTGTATGGGAACCGAAGCATTTGGGGATTTTTAGTTTCCTTATTGGTTCATCTCAGCTTTAGCTTTTTTGATTGCTCCCGTATAATCGTTCTGCAGTTGTCTAAAAATATCAGAGTCAAGGCCAGAACCCCTCGCGTAGCTACATTGTGCTCCTGCAGTAACCTGAAATACTTCATCTCAAAATACTTCCATGCACTCTCAAAAACTGTCTTTAGGTTTTAAGGTGTATCCTCCAAAATAAAAGCATGACTTACTTCTTGATTTCCTGTCAGATGTTGAAACTCTTTCTGCACAAATATGTTGCATGCAAAGATTTCCTGCACTTTAGCTTCGGCTGCCTCCTCTCTACGGACATGTGAGACGTCGGCTTTTATGTGCAACATCTCTGTCCGACCTGTTACAGTGTCCTTTTACAACCGCTCTCTAATCTGAATGATCTGCAACAGCCCACCACCATTTTATTATTTGTCATTCCTTCTTTAGTCCTTTGAAATTGTAAAGCCACCTTCGCTGATATCTCTTCAGAGAATGACTCATCATTCAGTCAACTAATTACCGATTGCATCACAGAACGTTTTAGGGAAAATTCTGCGAATCCCGCCGTCTCTATGGACGTAGGGATGTGCAGGGGTGTGAAGGTCAGATGCAGGATCTTAGTGTGAGAGATATAGACCTCTGTGGGGCAGATATCAGACCGGGTTTTATGACTTCAGGGATGGATTCAGGCTCTTGGGGAAGAAATCAAACTTATTAGACGTTCTGGAGGGAAATGGAGCTAATCCAAAGCACTGGTGGGGGGTTGGGGAAACATATCGGGCTCTGGGTGGTAGTTAGGGGTACATATTGCTCTCTTGAGGAAACATGAGAGTTGATTTAAAGCTTCTGGGGAGATATTGGGACTGGGGGTGTTGGGCAGCAGGTATGAGGCTCTGGGGAAGAGTCATGAGGAGATACAGGACATCCTTCAGAGAGAATGGTAGAAATAGGAACAGAGGGAGGAGGAAGTGATACAGAGATAGTAATTGCATCTGTAAGTTGAAGCTCGAATGGAGAGTGTGTGTATGTTTCTAAAGCTGATGTTGTGGAAGTGTGTGTGTGCGTGTGCGTGTGCGTGTGCGTGTGCGTGTGTGTGTGTGTGTGTGTGTGTGTGTGGGAGTGGTGCAGAGAGCGAGGTCAGGGAGGAGAGCAGCTCCACAGTCTGGGTCTTTGTGTTCCTCATGTACTGTGGGTGTGGGAGGTGGGCAGAGAGAGAGAGTGAGGGGGGCTCCCAGCATTGTCTTTCACCTCTCAAGGCCACAGACACAGCCGCAAGCTGCAGGAAACACACACACACACACACTGACAATGCAGCGAGTCAGTGAATAGGATGGGTTGGAGATAAAGTGAGAGATGTAGAGGAAAAGATCGAGTCGATTGGCAAAAGGAAAAGATGGATTGAGTGGAAGAGAAAGTGGAAGACAAGTTAGAAGATTGATTGAAGGGAGACATTTGAAGGATGTGATTGTAAAGAGTGGCTAAGCAAGCACACAGGGACACAAGAGTGAAGACATGGACAAGGGAGGCTGTGATATAAAACTAAAGGAGTTGCATGGATTGAGAGGTGTGGAGATCAATTGTCCTGCAGAGAAACAAGGTGTGATGAGTGATGGAAGATGGAATATGCAGGGCAGAAGCTGAGAATGAAAGAAGCAGACAGCTGAAGGACTTTGGTTCCTTTGGGAAGATAATCGTTAAAGTGGCTGTGACACGTTCTAGTAGACATGTTTTTTATTATCACCTACAGCCAGTGGTCACCATCGAATGACAGCCAAGACTCCTTTTGATCCAAGCTCGTAAAATAACCTTATTCATTGAGCTCTGCTGCAGACAAACGTGCCATCGTCTCTTTTGGATATGTTCCTAGGCAACATATCATCAACGTCGACTCAAACACGATTTCTTTTACAAAGCTAATCACGGGATCACAGCGTCTGCAGGTAAAAGTTATTCAATCCGTTTTCCAAGAGTGGCTAATGTTAGCACTGCTAACACCACCCGCCTTTGGTCCTCCTTGCAGGTAAACGTCCGCATGCCTGCGCTGGATTTAGGTGCGCATTGCTACAGTAAAGTGGTTACATGTCAGCTGTACTAACACGTACATACAGCTCTACTTTTTTAGATGAAATTACTGCCAAACCGCTCCACGCTACGATATGTCATCAGTCCACTGTGCTGCTTTACATCCAGGTAGTAGAGCATTATGACAGTAAGGCTGTGGCTGTTGTACGGAGCCACAGCCCCGCCTGGTCCAGAGCAGCTGCTTAGACACAACGGGCAGTGCAGGCCTGAATGTATAAATATTTACACTAACTTTAACCGACCCAGCTGCACATCTCAAGTCTCTTTTGCATCCATCTGTGTGTGTCTTGGATCATACAGTCTTTGATTATTAAAGCGGATGTGTCCTGCTCACAGAGCCATGTTTGCTGGGCCTACATGTACCATGATGCATTGCATGAAAGCAGTCACAGCCTCTGCCCTGCTCTGCCAGACAAGAACTTTACGCATAGAAGATTGCGAAAGTTTCTTTTTCACTTTACTGAGAGGAAGGATTAAATCCAAAGTCTTTAAATGCTGTTTGTGCAGGAGGAATCTCACAGGAAACTAAAATGATAGAACTGTGCTTTAGAGAAGTAGCTTTGAATCGACTGACCATCATGTTGATGTGACAACTTCTGCCTCTTACACTATAATGTGCAGCAGGTCAGATTCTCAGGCATTATTTTAGATTTTCATAATGTTGTTTTTACGTCAGGCGTTTTCAGCAAAAGGACTTTTGGCCTCTAACATGTGACCAAAGGCTTTACGCTCTGAGGTTTAAGTTATGATACTGAGTGAAACAAATGTAGTCTGCATAGTTTCAGATTCTGAACTGGATTACGATTTGATGAAATGCTAACAAACCACATCCCTGCTCGTCTGACCTGTGATGTTTTTTCTGTTGTTGAAAGAATCATTCTTCACCTTTAGCGTATGCTGTCTTGTACATCGTGCAGCGAACAAGAGACCCCTCGGTGGCATGATGAGAGGAAGGAAGCGTGATAGTGGGAGTAAGAAAAGCAGCAGAGGTGGAGAAGAGAAACACAAACAGAATGATGATGAGAGGAGATGAACGGGGAGAAAAGAGGGGATGGATGTCGGAGGAATACACCCACCAGCGGCTGATAAACCTTTGATTTACATACTGATGTGAGATAAGAAAAGGGAGCAGTTTCAACTCTTTTTCTTTCTAATACGATGTGCATCGTGTCGTGTTTCCTCTGAGGACATGATGCAGAGAAAGCCTGAGCTGAACACCAAAGACAATCACATGCTCGGGCGTCAGTGTGCATTGTAGTGAAATGAATAAATGGTGGACACATGCAGGGTCGGCTGTATCTTTTTACACAGCCTGTTGAAGTCTTTGTTAAACCTGCTAGACCTCGCCATCAGTGTAAAAGTGAAGCGTGGGGCCAAGTCGATCTCTGTTAGGTCGGCAGAGGAAGTAGTAACAGAGGCAAAACGGCGTCTGTGCAAATGATCGAGCAAGCTGGACAGAACAGCCTCAACGTGTTTGTGGAGCGTGAGCTGTTTGTTTACACATCACTCCTGTTTTACTTCCATCTCGCTGTAACGCTGCGTATAAACACGCTCTAGGACCACAGTGTTACGCTGTCGTGTGCCTCTGCGTCAAAGTAAAAAGGAGGAGTACCAGAGGAGCATATTATCGGCTGGCCGATGAATCGTCGGGCTCTAGTTCGAAGTCTTTTTTGCGTGCAGTTCAAGTCAGAAACACCAACGACATGCTTACAAAAGTGTTCAAGGCTCATGGTGTCAGAATCTGACTTCAGTAGCTCCTCATGTTTGGAAAGTCAGGGAGGAAAAAGTGTAAGCAGGTGCTCATAAACAGATCTTAAATATGTCATGATAACTACAGATAGAAGGAGAGCAGACACAAGTCTCTGAAGTTTGAGTTATTGAACTTGATTAAACGTGTTCTCTGTAGATGTAAATCATCTATAAATACAAACACAACCATGGAGCTCGTGTTTCCAGTGTTGCATCACAAAGGTTCATTGATCTCAGAGATTTGACGTGAACATCAGAGCGTTCCTTTAAACTGGACGGAGGCTGAAGGCTGCAGCGGAGAACAGAGAGGAGCTTTGTTTGGCTCTCATTCATACAGTCGTGCTTCATTATATATATGACCCACTCACCCGTTTGTAGAGATGTGTGTGTGCGCTGTGGATCAGGGGTTAGTGTGTTAATGCTTGTTTCTCTCTATCCGTTGTGCATCTCTGTTCCCTCACATGGTTGATCACGTGTTTGACCTCTGGATCAGATAATAATGATCGTGATGATGATGATTAATGAAGTCTTTCAAAGGGATAATAAGTGTTCCTCCAGCAGGTTAATAAGATTCATGAAAACAGCTCAGTAAACAAACATACGAGTGTTCTCGCTTGTTTATTTTACCTCCATGCTGAAGCGTTAAAGCCACATATCGTCCTCACCGTCACATGAAACCCTTAAATCAGAACTCGGAGAAGTCAGAGATGTCAATGAATGATCTGCAAGCAGACAAGACGGATTATAACTTCAGTGTTTCTGCCACTGTTAGCCTAATGATGAGCCAGTAGGACGAGGATCCTTCATGAAACATCTCGTCTGGAACAGAAGCAGACGGGCAGAGTTTATTAAGTAGTCCAGGTCGGTACACGAGTAATCCAAAAACACAGACGCTACCAAATCAAAGAAGGGCAGGCAAAGGTCAAAGGTCAAAAAGGCAGGCAAAGGTCAAACAGTAGAAAACTCACGAGAAAAGAAAGTTGAAACGAGGGCGTCACAAGGGAACACGGGACAAACTGTCAACATGAGGATGGATGGATGCTAACTTCCGGGTTTTGTGCAGTATGGATCGGATGCATCCTTTCAGGAAGTGAGTTGTATTTTAACACCCACAATGCTGTGCGAAATTAAAGGGTGCACCTCCAAATCAAAACAAACAAGGATGGGAAAAAAAACAAATGAGGATGGATGCGGCCGGTTCGGGTAAGGCGACTCTCAAATGTTAAGTCGTTAAATAGATTACATGCAATGTGAAGTTTTGTATTATTTACTGAGCCATCGTGCAGATCACATCTGAGTTAGAGTGTCAATAACATGAGGCGGGCTAATGACGCCACTTCCACCCTGAATGAATCAGACGAAGTAGGAACAAATATCGACCTACTGAACAGTCGGTCCTAACAGGATACGGCACGGAGAGAAGGGACGGTCTACTGTCAGATTGTGGAGGCACACAAAGAGTGTTAAACCTCTGTTAGGATCCCCACAGAGCAGAGTACATTGAAGCTGCAGCTCCGGCTCACTGCCCTACATAGAGTTCACCTCTACATCAATCTTTCATGACTAACCCCAAAAATATAGAGCAAACCTAATTCAGCGTGAGTCGACACTGTCCCTGTGTGCAGCAGCAGAGCAGGTGTGTGTTTACCATGTTTCTGTGATTGTTTGGACCAAACAGAAGCTCAGGAGAGGATTTACACACTGTCTTTGTTTTGTTTTTGTGTTCCTCCCCTGATACAATCTTAGCACTTAGTCTGTGTTCTCCTCTGGGTTATATTCTAATCTGCAGCTTACAACACTAAATGGAGCGATGACGAGTGGGTTGGTGGTGTGAAAAGATTCATTTGCACTTTGAGTAAGGGTCAGACGGCAAACAGAAGGAAGGAAAGTATAGGTGCATTAATATTCCTTTCAGTCTTTACTTTAGTGGTTCACTAGTTCAGAAGAAGATATTCTTTATTAATCCAACAAGGGTAAATCAGTTTTACTCTCTCTTGTTGAACATGCTACACACACATGCACAAACAGGATGTTGTGGACATGCACTAATGGAGAGATGTCCGAGTGAGGGGCTGAACACAGCGAGCGCTCCTGAGCTGGTGGGGACGTTCGGTTCCTTGCTCAAGGGCACCTCAGCAGGGATCAGGAAGTCAGCTGACACCTCTCCAGCTTCCAGACCAATTTCCAGACTTGGTCCGCACAGGGACTTGAGTTTCCTCGTGCTGAAAAGAATGAACTTGTTTGAATGTAAAACCCGCCCACTCTGGAGACCGATCACTTGGACACTTGAAAAACAGATCCTGATTTAGGCTGAGATGAGAACAAAGTGAAGGTTACAGAAACACTGAGGTCATGGTTACGAGTCGGCTCTTTGGTGCAGATCAGGTCTCTGATGAGTGACTCTGACTGACGAGAACAGGGACACACTGCAGACTGCACTGATGTCATGTGATCTAACCTGAGGCTGTTAACATGGAAATGTTTACTTTACACGCAGAATAACAAAACATGAAGACACGACCAGAGGAAGAATAATCTGTGTGTGTGTGTTTTCCCTGTACACACACACACACACACACAGACAGACGATGGATGTCATTCTACTTATTAAACTGTAAATATTTCATGTCAGTAAATGTTTACAGATTTTCCTCACATGTTGGATGTTTTTTTATGATCGTTGTTCTTCACCTTGAGGCCGAGACGACTCAGGTTTGTCTCTGACGTGTGCTGTTGTGTTTGGATGTTGTTGTAAATGTTTACTCATTCAAAACATGGGATGTGACCGGCTATATTATGGAGCCCCATAATATCTACGTTTAAATAGTTAAAAAAAAAAGAGATTCCCCTCCAAGTCCAAGTTCCTTAATGGGACAATCAAGTGTATCGTATCAGATCCTGTGAGTCCTCGTTTCACGCACACACACACACACACACACACACACACACACACACACACACACACACACACACACACACACACACTTACATGTGGTTCACTTTGCGTAAAGTAGGTCATGAGGGCAGTGTTGACCATTACAGCCTGTGACCGTGGCAAGCAGCTTACCTCACCCCCTATAAATAGACGCATACACACACACACACACACACACACACACACACACACACACACACACACGTCAAGCAGGCAGGCAGGAGATCATGGTGGAGTGACTGCATAAGCTAACATACCATCAGTGCTGACATACCTTCACTGCAGCTATTTAAATGTTATTCTCTCTCACAGGGCCCGTTACAAAGGTCAGAAGTCAGATTTAACCAGCAGTGGAGTTTCTTTCTCGTATATTCAGATTTTGACTCGTGCGCCGACCACCTTGTTGCTGCAGGAAAGAGAGGAGGGGAACAAAAACGAGCGCACGTGTTCAGCTCTTTTATTTGTGAAATACCTTTTCAACACAAAAGCTACATTCAGCTACATACTCGCTCCCTCCCCTCCCTGCCCCCGCGCCATCTATAATCCATTTTCTTCAAGGTTGCACAGGAGCAGAGAAAGAAGAGGAAGAAAGGAGAGTAGACAAGGAGGGAGGAGGAGGAGGAGGTGGTGGGCAGAGAGAAGGAAATTGGGAGTAAAAAAGAGCAGAGCTGAAGAGAGGCCAAAAAATGATGAGAGGGATGGAGCGGGAAGAGGAGAGGTGGGAAATGAGAATGAAACAGATGGAGGGCTGAGGTGGGAAATACAGAGAGGCGAGGCGGAGGAAAGAAAAAGGGGAAAGTAAATGAGGAGGAGGAGAGCCAGAAGGCAGAGGATGACGAGGGCAGAGGGAACAGGAGAAGCAGAAAGAATTGGAAGGGCTGCTTTTACAAGAAATCATGTGCTCCCTCTGCTCTCTGAACATGTCAGGAAACCCCCGCTGCTGCTCTGCTGCGGTCACATTCACTGTGTGTTAGAGCAGTGCAAAGGGAACGATGGTGCTGCTCAGTGTGAAAGGAATTAAATCATGTTTATGCACATGGACTGCATTGGTTGTTTTCAGGAGCGTTGGTGTACATTAGTTTAATCCATCTATCCTGCACAGGAAGCCAAATCAGTCAGATATAAACTAGTCAGAGTGAAGAGAACAAAAACCTGTTCTCTACCTCTTTTCAAACTTTGAAACATATTCGGATATCTTTCTACGGATGAAAATCAGGACTGTTTCTGATACCGTTGTTTAAAATAACAATTTTATTTGATACCCAATACCGATGTTTACCGGTCTCTCTCTCTCTTTCTCTTTCCTGTATTGTTCCATCCCTTCTGATAATTCTTCCAGGTAAAACACGAGACATAGTCATAGACACATTATCTTACAGGGGGAACGTCTGCAGCAGCTTAAAGCTGTCAAATGAACCTGCAGTTTTAGTGTTGAGTTTTCTTCCAGAGAAGAGCTCAGTTATTTGTGGAGACGATCCAGGAGGAATAATATCGTCTCAAATATTGACACACGTCTGCAGGAGAGTCGAGTGTTTTAATGAAAGGTGAGAGTGAAGCCTGCATATGTGCACACAGGTTAAGTGTGCTTTTATATCATACGCATGTTCATATGTATTTAAAAGGTATTACATTGGATCATAACAAAAGTGTGTGTGGTGCGTGAGTGCGTGCGTGCGTGCATGCATGTGCGCGTGTGCAGATAGATTGGTCATGAAAGTCTTACCACTCAGACAAATAGTGTGTGTGTGTTTTTTGTGTATGTGTACAATTAACAGACGAGGCTTTTATACACACTAAGCCCCGCCCCCTCTGCATCACTTCATACATCTCTGCCTCCCTCCCCACCCCCACTGTTTCACTCCCTCTTGCATTTTGTCAGTTCCTCTTTTGTCTGGCCTCTCTCTCTCTCTCTCTCTCTCTCTCTCTCTCTCTCTCTCTCTCTCTCTCTCTCTCTCTTCTCTCCCACACATTCACTTTCTGTCTTTCCTTCTCCCCATCATCTCTCATTTCCTCTTTTTTTGTCATTCGTCCATTTTTCTCTTCTGCCTGTCCACTTTCTCCTCCTCTTATAGCCTCCTCCTCCTTTCCTCCTCTCCTTCTCTTCTCTCCTCGTCTGTGATGCAGCCGGCAGAAGGAGTGGCCCATTGTTCTCCCCCTCTGTCTCACTCCTGTTCTCTCCCCAGTCCTCCTCACATCCCAGCGCTCAGCCTCCTGTGTGTGTTTTTCACATACAGCTTGTGTGATGGTGCACCCCATCAAACACTGTCAAACTCTTGTGTTGTAGTCGCACTGGATGCTCTGTCACTGGACGGTAAAGTATTACCATGCGTTAAAAACTGGTGGTTGCACAGTCTGCTCCGTATGAAGCAATGGTCTTAAAGCTGTATGTGTCCTGTAAAACTAATGTATGGTGTTGTGTTGTGACGTTTTTGTCTCCACTTGTTCTATGATGTAACATTTTGTCGTACATGAAGAGTTCTGCAAACAGTCTACACAGTGTTGTTGTTGTTGTTGTTGGATTGTCTTGCGACATTCAGGAACTTGATCTGTGTATCTTAAACCTCCTGACCCTTCTTTCCAGGCTGATGCAGATTTTAATTCTGGTGCAGTATTTCCACATGTTTGGTCACCGTGACTCTTCACTACACTGTACTGTATATTGCAGTTTGTGTTTGGAGCCTTCAGGTGCACAGCCAGCTGCTGTAACAGTGTTAGCTGAGCTTATTTCCCCCACTGTCTTCTCCCCTCTGCTGCCCACATAATGCAATATTAATTGACTCCGATCAGAGGAGGGAGGGTGACTGTGTGCGAGAGAGAGAGAGTACTCATATCCAATCTGTCTTGTATTCTTTCTCTTCCCGTCGTCCTCCTGCTGAGAATTAAACCGTCCCTGCAGCAGAAAGTGATTCTTCTGCAGCTGTGAGGAGCTTCGCAGAATAAACATGCAAGAAGAGTATCATTGAGCTAATTGATGAACTTGCTTCTTCCAACTTGTTTCCCCCCCCTGTCATTTTTCCCTCTCTCTAAAAGTAATCAACTTAACCCTATAAATGCAAACTGTACAAAGTAAAACAACTTGTTTACATTGATCCAAAATAAATCAGCATGTCTTAGCTCAGCATATTGTTGTCAATCTGCACAAAACAATAACCCAGCAACAGTAGGCTAATTAAATAAATGTGTCCAGCAATGCAAACAAAAAAGTGTGTGCTGCAGTGTTTTTGCAGTGTGTGCTGCAGTGTTTTTGCAGTGTGTGCTGCAGTGTTTTTGCAGTGTGTGCAGCAGTGTTTTTGCAGTGTGTGCTGCAGTGTTTTTGCAGTGTGTGCTGCAGTGTTTTTGCAGTGTGTGCTGCAGTGTTTTTGCAGTGTGTGCTGCAGTGTTTTTGCACTGTGTGCTGCAGTGTTTTTGCACTGTGTGCTGCAGTGTTTTTGCACTGTGTGCTGCAGTGTTTTTGCAGTGTGCATGAGTGTTTGTGTTTTAGCACTTGTGGTTTCAGTTTCTATGAGTGACGGGAGGGAACTGGCGGAGAGGATTACATCTCATTAAAACAGTGAGATTGATCTGTTCAGCTTGAGATTGCCATCAACAGGATTAATTGTGCTGCTGATAATGAGTGACATAATGAATCAGTCCCCGCGGCGCCCGTACAGACATGCAACTGTTGAATATGATCGTGTGAGAAGAGATTTAGAACAGAATCAGGAAGCAGCTGATTTCATTTTCTGATCAGCTCTGCAGGCACAAATATCTACGATCTCTATTTGTAATGAATAGAGATGTTCTCATGGTATGACTCGACTGGTCCAGCAGACTGTCCATGGAAGACTGTGAATGTGTAGTTTTGGTAGAGCTCTAGAACGGATCTGGTATGGGCTCATTATTTGAAACAGAAGTTATTACTCTTTTCATTAAGTAAGATTATTTATGGTGGCTCAGGAATCAGAGACAAGCCGACTCGATTGTACTATGATGACTTAGAGCCATAAGATAAGTAATGAACCTCAATGCTCCATGGTATACAGTCTCCAAAGATTTAAGGCTTTAAGAAGAGGCATGCATCACTGTAGTTAATTAATGGCATAGAAGGATGTTTCTTTGCAGCCGCAAAAGAAACACAAGACTTATTTCAAAAATTATAACCCATCTGCAACTTTAACTTCTTAGCTAGTTGCTGAATATGAGCTTAAAGGAAGGTACACATCTGTCGGGGTCAAGGTTTGTCAGGTCTGTCAGAGAGAGTCGTGTTTATGGTCTGTGTGGTTTGAACAGCAGCGTTAGAAATGCTCTGAGCTTGTCAGAGGCTTTTTGCCGGTTTCAACATGTAAAATCATCCTCTACCAGTCAGGAAGAGAAATTGGCTCGACTCTGATTGGCTCAGCCAGCGTCTCGGGGCACAAGAAGTCTTAGTAAGACAAACGACAAGTCAAGAGGGCACGCACAGAAGTCTCTTCTCATATAGCGCCAGTCTCCAGAACTTCGGACATTTCCTCAAGTCAAGGTAGCTACAAACGCGTTCAGTAGAAAGATGATAGGCGAGTGTAGAAGTGCTGCCGTTTGTACATCCTCAGCACTTGTTTTTTTTTTCGGGTTTCCACTTTGTGTGACAAATAACAGACCGTCACCACCTGCTGGTATGGAGTGTTACTCCCATTCGCACATGAGCAGAATGCACAAACTAATTGGCAGTCGGCTGCTATCAGTTTGGCGTGAACAGTGCGATTTTTGGTTCGACAGCGGTGGACAAAACACGACCCAGCAATCGATGTTCTCGAAGAAAATCATCAATGATCGACTCACCAGCAGCATTTATACAACTTTGTTCTGTCACAGTCTTTAAAAGAACAAACCGTGAAGCATCAGGAGGAATTTCCTGACGAGGCTGCAGCCTCCGTCCTCTAACACGGCGTCTTCTCTCGGTCTTACTACGTGACGGTTATTCCACGGCTCCTGTTGTATTCTGACTCCTCTGCACTAATCACGCAGAGAAAATGGGACCGTGTTAAGAACCACATTTAAATAACAAATGGAGCTGTGCATGTGTGTAATAATCATTACCATAATTGCAGAAAATTGATGCTGTTAATGTACATAATAACAGTCTTTGCACTCTTATCACATTTACATATGTGTTTTGTTGACAAGGCGAAAATCAGCCGAGTGATTTTAGAGAAAATGAGAGTAAACAAGCAGTTCGTTCCTCCTCCCTCCCTCCTCCCCCTTTACATGCTCTCCTCGTTCAAACTCTTTATTCTCCTTCCATTGTCCTCCTTTCTCCTGCTGCTGTGTTAGAGAGACACAGGGATTTACATCGAGGGATTTTCCATTCGTTCTTCCGCCTCTGGCTGTTAAACGTCACGATAACGAACATTTAAAAAGGAAACAGCTCCTCGTCTTAATGCTGAGTCATCTACCTTTTCTTGTGTAGTGTTTATCTATGAAACTTAAAAGTCATAAGAGCACTTTAAAGCTTTAATTCAGTTAATGTAGAGTCTTAAAAGATCTGATATTTGGCATGTGAGCTCTATCACAGATATAATTTGATATGATGGTTGAAACACAGGTAAACAGATGTCCTGTGAGACTGGAGTAAACATGGAGGACAAACATGGTGGGGGTTGATGCTGGTGGAGAAAGCTTCCTGACTTTGAGAATGTGGGATCAGTAACCAATCATCATTCTGTGTTTTATTACCTTCTTATCAAATAAAATCTCAAACAGGGAGCAGAGAAACATCTGTGTGCATCACCTCTGAGAACATGTTAGAACGTTTCCATCGGGAGAAAATGACGAAACACCTGCAGAAGAGAGATCTAGTAACTTTTGGGCAGCGGGCCGAGGTCATCTCGTGAGACATGCGTACGGCTGCACGGCACTAGTTCACACAGCAGCCTTCAGTTCTAAAAAGCAGCCAGTTAGCGCGTCTCTACTGTTTGAAACAACGGCAGAGGCCAAGAGGAAGAGGACGGTGAAGCTCAGGAGAGAAAAAGAGAGAGAGTGAGCGAGCAAGAAGCAGAGCTTACATAACAGATCGTGACGTAACCTTAGGCTGTATCGTTATCGTTGTGTCTTCGTGGTCTCATGTTTAGCAGCTTTGTCAGTTCAGTTATGAACTTGGAGCGCGTTTGATGTTGATGCAGTTGTTTCAGCTTTTTGCAGAAAGTTTGCATCTTTTGCACAACTTTGTATCAGCCGTTGCATTTGTTTTGTTTCTCTGAATATGCTGCGTGTTTCTCTTAATGTACGTCATTTCAGCTGCTGCTGAGCCTACGAACCACCGTAGGCCACCGTAGTGAAGTTTAAAAACTTACAAACCATTGCCTGTACACACTACATGTGCTTGGTTGTATTCTCTCGGCCTGGAAAGGACATCATTAACTGTCTCTAAGAATCAGAGGACAACATGAAGATTAAATAGAGTTCAGGGAGATTGTGAACACTGTCCTCTGTGTGCGGGGTTAGAGAGGGGACAGTCATGTGACCCACGAGCTGCTGCATCGCGCATCAGCCTCTGGAGCCGCATCATCCGCTCGCCCTGAGGATGATGGACAGCAGTGAGTTAGAGAAGGAAGTGGGTGAAAGGGCAAAGAGAGGAGAAAACAGGCAGCGTCGAGTGTGTGTTTTATCTGTGTGTGTTTGTGTCGCCTGCAGGCAGCCTGTGTGTGCTGCTTTGTGTCATGTTGGCACGGCGGCCGGCTGGCGTCGAGCTCGTCCCGTCCTATTAGCTCGTTGACTGGCTGCCCGGATCTTGCATTACTCTGCTGCTGCACGGAGCGCTGACTCTGGATTACAGCGTGACAGCTATTATCTCACCTCATTATCCCGCTCACTGTGATGATGAATTTCATCATCATCTCAAAAAAATAACTCGGGCTTCCCCTGCCCGCCGCGAAGCTTAGCATTTAGCTTGCTGGGTTTGTGTGACAGACTCTGATGTATTAATGTGCAGTGACTGTACATCAGCATGTTTTTAGCAACACTTTGCAGAAGTGCAAGCTCCAACGAGATGTTTGAACACCAATTAAACGTGTGATTTGGGGAGAGAGCTTTTACATTCAGGGGCGCTCGGCTTCGTCACAACCTTCTTAAAGAACTCCACCTTGTTGCATCAGTTGCTTCCTTCAAATAGCTCGAGGGAGTCATGATTGAAGGGTCTTCTCTGCTCATTTTGATCACTCCTTGAGTCTGAACCTTCAGGGTGTACGTTTGTGTGTCAAAGGGTGTGAATGTGTGCCTGAAGGCTGCTGATGTAAAGAGCTTTTTGTGTCAAAAGACAAGAAAGAGGCAGTGTAAGAGCTGTCCATTTACCATCGGTCTCAGTTACAGCAAAAACAAGTTTGTGTGTGTGTGTGTGTGTGTGTGTGTGTGTGTGTGTGTGTGCGTGTGCGTGTGTGTGTGCGTGTGTGTGTGTGTGTTTAGGGGGAAGGAACTTATACAGACATTATAGAGTTGTCACATGACTCAGGCAGACAGAGATGAGTGGTATGGTTGAGTTGGAGTGTGTGTGTGTGTGTGTGTGTGTGTGTGTGTGTGTGTGTGTGTGTGTGTGTGTGTGTGTGTGTGTGTGTGTGAGTGTGAGTGTGAGTGTGTGTGTAAGCAGTACCAGGCTGTGACAGCAGGGTCTTTGTGTCTCCTCTGCTGCTGACTGTACCATCCTCCTGTTCTGCCCGGTTGACCCACTACACTCCCTTTATACTGAAGGGCCTTTCTTTCTACTACACTCACACTCACACACACACACACACACACACACACACACACAACATAACAAAGCACAAAGGCAACATTTATATCACCCTTAATTTGTTGGGGCACGGTCAGCCTCATGCTGACATGTTTAGTCACACTGATATACTAAATCTTGCGGCGTTGATGGCCTGGCAAAACATCGGGACATCTTGAGTTTGTAGTTTAGTTCGTTTTAATCCACCTTGTCTCAGCTTCTCTGCTGTTGCTGCGTCATGATTGGCAGCTGAATACCCACACACAGACACACACACACACACACACGCACGCACACACACACACACACACACACACACACACACACACACACACACACACACACACACACACACACACACACACACACACATCCTGCTCCTCTTCAAAACTGGTTCCCTACATGTGTCTATTACTGAAATGCAGACTCCTTCAGACAGAATCATGAACAGTTAGCTGTGTGCTCTCCTCCTTTCTGCATCCTCCATCCCTCTGCATCCCCTCTCCTGGTCTTTTTTCACTCTTCTTCCTCTTCTCTTTTTGTGACTCTGTCACTGTTCCTTGTGAAGGGGTGAGACATCAGTGGGAGTGGATGAACTGACGAGCCAGCAGTCAGAGGTCTGGGAGTGAAAACCAAAGGAGGAAGAGGAGCAGAGAGTCTGATGTGGAAAGTGGACAGAGCTCTGACACGGATGAAATGATTGCTTATTAAAGCTCATAAAGAAACATAAATTATCCAACAATCAAAGAACGGTTCAGAGGTGCAGGAGAGGAGAGGCGGCTGTCCTCTGCAGAGAGCTACTGCAGGAACCACAGCAGACCTCTGTCTTTATCTTTATCACTATCTGTCTGGCTCTCCTCAATTGATCAGGCTTTTAACTCTCACTTTGCAAAATCTCCTCCCTCTCTCTTCCTCAGAGATAACATCCATCCACGGCAGAGTCCGGAGCTTTTAGAGCAGAAGCAGTTTTGTGTCATGACTGGGTCTGTGCTTCAGAACTGGATTTTATAGGTCACCAAGGAATGATTATCTGTCAGATATTCTTCCGCCTGAAGAGTGCGTCCACTGAAACACGGTGGATTTTTGGTGGGTGTAGTTTGCACGGTTATGGAGGCATGTGCTTTTTTAACACATGCATAATGAGCGTGTGTGTGTGTGTGTGTGTGTGTGTGTGTGTGTGTGACGTCCAGATGGTCCTCTGCAGGCTCTGTGCAGGTGGATGATCTGGGTGTCAACACACAGACTGGGTGCAGAAGGCTGGACACCTCAAAGACGTTAGAGGACACACACACGCTGCGGGAGGCGCTCTTTTTATTTCTCCTTCCTCTCTCTTCCTCCTCCGCTTCTTTATTCTGTATGGATGTTTAGGGGATGCATACGGCTCGCATGCATACTGAATATTGTACAGGTCCAGGAGGAATATGCATATAGAAAAGCTCTTCCTCCTCCTGCTCTTTGTTTCCTCATCTCTCCTATTCTCTCTTTCTCAAAACAAGGCTGTCAACATTTTCAATACTGTGAGACTTGTTTTAAACAACAATATCCATTATTTTAATGATCGATGGAATTGGAAAGGACCATCGTTTGTTTTGTATTTGAAACTACAGATGTTCAGTCAAGCTGCTGGAACTGGATTATGAGTAATAATGAAGATGGAATATTTAAAAATAGCTCGTTATCCTTTTTCCTAAAGGCAACCGGAGTCACTCTAATTGCAGAAAAACATTGGCAACCATTCAGTGTTGAAACGTTGCCAATGTTTTAGTGCAATGAAGACAGTTTGCAACATGTGGTCATTAAAAAACAGAAATTATACAACATTGGATGCCTAGGACTTCAAGTTTTGTTTTCATTACAGAAGCTTTTTTGAATCTCTGAGTCTCTCATTTTATTGGGAAAACATCTCGAGTGCTTTGGTTTAGATGATCCGCTCGTGTCACACTCTCCTCTAGCTTGATGATTTAATAAGCCTTAGAAGGCCGATGATGTTGTCTGAAGAGTGACAGTCCACTGAGGGAGGCCGTCATCGGAGATGTCCGAGTCAAACGAACAGGACTTTTAGTTTAAGTTTTTGAAGATGCACTCTAAGTGGTTGTGAAGTGGGCGGGGTTAGCTCTAATTTCAACCAATAATAAAAACGCATGTCCCGCCCATTCAAGTGACGCAAGACGACTCTGCTCCTGCTCAATCTGCCTTCATGAGTCTGAGCCAACTCCTCACTGCGTCACCTTTCACTATTAGCAAGCTAACTATCTTTAAACTCATATCCACTGTATCTGATCCATCTGCTCTCTGTCCCTCTTCATCTCTCTCTCCCTCCACTCTTTGCTCCTTCATGCTCGTGTGTGCCGTTGCTGGCTGCGTTCACCGGTAGAGATGACAGCTTGTCATGCGGTGGATTTGGAAAAACAGTGGGCAGCGTTTCAGTGATGTGAAAGCACCCCGGCACATGAAATAGTGGTGATGGTAGAGGTGTGCTGGAGTGCTTTGTGTTGAAAGGTATTGTCCATATTTTGCCATTCCATGAACATATGAGGGGAGCAAAATCTGCAAATTACGAGGACCATGAAGCAGGTTGTGTGTGTGTGTGTGTGTGTGTGTGTGTGTGTGTGTGTGTGTGTGTGTGTGTGTGTGTGTGTGTGTGTGTGTGTGTGTGTGTGTGTGTGTGTGTGTGTGTGTGTGTGTGTGTGTGTGTGTGTGTGTGTGTGTGTGTGTGTGTGTGTGTGTGTGTGTGTGTGTGTGTGTGTGTGTGTGTGTGTGTGTGTGTGTGTGTGTGTGTGTGCCAGCTGGTCCTGTCAGTGTGGGGGGTTCGCTGTCACCACCAACAGGGGGAGGGAGGAAAAGAGCTCGGTGTGGCGTGTTTTAGTGGGACAAGGTTTGGTGGGTTTGAGCGTGGTCATGTGTGCTGGAGAGGACAGTTTGACTTGGAGGGTCGTTGCTATGACGATGCCAGGCAGGGGCAGGGCAGGCACGGGGAGCTAGCAAGCAGCTCGTGCTGCATCTTAGCGGGATAATCCATTGTAATCCCACGCAGGGGAGTCGATGCGCCCCTTCCCACCACCAACTCCAACTCCACTTCCCCTCCTTTCTTTTCTCCCATGGCTCTCCTTCCCTTGGGATAGGAGGCCGAGGAGGAGGAGTGTAGGAATTAGCATCTGTTACCACTCTCGCTCAGGTTAGCTCCTCTGAGGAGGGGGGAGGAGGAGGAGGGAGGGGGGAAAGGCCTCTAGCTGTCACTGCGTAGTGAAGCCGCAAATGAAAAACGACAGGGGACGACCCATTAGAGCTCCCCCCCCTCCCCCCCTCTTCATCCCTCTTTACTCCTTAGTACACCCCTCCACCCCTCTGAATAATTTTTCCTCTTCTTTTCCTTCATGATGTGTCTATTTGTGCTCCTCTCCCCTCTTCTTCATCTTGTTTGCTTCTCCTGATAATTCTCACCCTTCTTCCTTTTCATCTCTCCTCAATCTTCCACCTTTCCTTGTTTCTTTTTTTCTGCTTGTCCTCTCCTTTTCAGCCCCATATCACCCTCTTCCTCTCTCTGCAGCCCTTTCCTCCTCCTTGTTTCACTTCTCCTCTCCTCCTCCTCCTGGATCCTCCTCCTCTGCAGTTCACTCAACATCGCCTCCTAATGACACCGAAATCGATTCAGCGCTCTTAATAGCTGACAGATAATTGTGCAAATGTAAAAAACACCACAGATTCTTTTCTGTATCAACCGAGGCCATTTGGTAAGTTGTGTGTGTGCTTCTAGATGTGGTTGTGTACGAGTGTGTAGTCTCTCCGTCATGCAGGGACAGCAAATGAATCCCACTCTCATCAGATATCTTTCTTTCCTGCATTTAAAGAGAAAACAACATTTCCAACTGATGATGAGCTTAGTGAAGAGGTTCTGCTTTGCTGAGAAACAGTATGCATAATAAGACAGTAGAGGATGGGTCCCAAAATGACAGCTGGGATCCCCCCTGCGACCCTGAACGGGACAAGGAGTGAAGACATCAATGAAACTCTGTGAGCTACTTTCAAAGAGGCGAGGGAAGAATTTGATGGTACAGATGTAACTTCAGTAAAGCCTCTCCGTTAGGAACGACAGGTGAGAAGTTCTTTCTGGACAAATCTGATCGTCTTCTTCTCCTGAGCGGGTTGTTGATCCTACCTGGGGGGGCTTCATGCTGTCAGGAGATAAAACTTTGAAGCACAACTCTCTTCACTGGGATCTCTCTTCATTACACACATTAGTAGAGGTGAAGCCGAGGGCGAGATGTCACTCTTCATATTTTCACCTCTTTAAATGTCAGTCCTCACAAAGCTGATCTTGCTTTGCGAGCAGTGTGAACTGTGTGCTTTGATTTTATTTAGCCCTGCTGCGCCACTCCTGTCATACAGTGTGGTGTCAACGTTTGAATTTTTTACCACCACTTGAAGGATTTCTAAAAGTATTCAGAAAAACCCTCAAACGTATTTTTCTGAGAACTGAAGATCCTTTTGTGACCTTTTCAATTCACACAGTAAAATCTAAACCTTTGAGCTGCACGTAGCGACTTCTTTCTGTGAGGAGTTTCAGTTCACGGTGAAAAACAAAAAAGCTTTAAGAGGAAATTATTCAGAGAGACGACGACTGAAGGTTCATCCAGGACCATGAAGGTCAATCTGTGCTCCCAGGGGTCATCGCTGTGTCCTGTACCATGTGACCATGTGACGCACAGATCCTATACATACTCCCACATGAAGCCTAACACACACACGCACACACACACACACACACACACACACACACACACACACACACACACACACACACAGAGAGAGCAGGGTCGTATAATGCAGCCTGTGACTGACACAGAATCAGACAAACCTTCTATTCACATGCACTGTATGAGCACAAACACACACACACATAATACCAAACACACAGGGTCACGTTGTGCAACCAGAAAAGGGCACCAACTTGACATTTGCAGTTTCAAGTAATAATGCAGATAAACATGAAGCTGTTGTATAAAACGTTAGCTGGAGGCGAGCTGCTGGTGTCTGAAGTGTCAAACCGGGTCTTTGTCCTCGAGTCATTCTTCACTGTTCGAAGTCTTTACCTTAACTGCATCCACCCCGAACCAAGAATCCCTTCATGACAAATAATTCAACCACATGATACGCCACAGATCTAATGTTTACTAATCTTGACAAAAAGAAGTGTGATAAGGTCTTTAAAAGGTGTCAGAGAGCATATTTACATTCACTGCTGCTGCTAGCTGGAGCAGCCAGAACGCCAAAGCAAGTACACCGAGCATCAGGGGAGAGAGAGAGAGAGAGGGAGCTGTCGCTAGCAGCCCAAAGATTCATGTCGTTCTGCACGACGTGGTTCTGTATCCGTGCCATGGACTCTCCTGCACAGGTTTCAGTCATCTGAAATTTCATTTGGTCGATGTCCATCTCCAGCCTTACCACATGAACATCTACTGCCTGAATTAGCCGTGAGCTGGGGCTGTGATGGTCAACAGTAAGTGTGCACGCCCCATGTACAGAGGCCTCAATGCCTGAGAGCGGGTAGCCCGGGTTCAAATCCAACCATGTGATGTCCTCGCTCACTCTCCCATGTTTTTTAAATCTATCCACTGTAGGACTCTCAAATAAAGGAATAAAATAAAATCAGCCATGTGCTGCGTAAGGTTACTGGACAGGAAGTAGTGTAGCCACACAAAGATAGGTCCATCATATTAATCTGTTTTAACACTTTAATGTCGATTAAAATAACTGTAGAGGGGGCACCGGTGTCCGAGTTGTTAGGGCGCACGCCCTCGAAGCGGGCGGCCTGGGTTGAAATCCGACCTGTTGCTCCTTTCCCGTAGACAAGCCCATCCTAATAAGTAGTAGACTATCGTTCAGCACACGTGACCGAACCCCGAAAATCATTTATACATTTCTGCTTGAACCTGACAGGCTCGAGTCGGGCGTCCACCCTCGACCTGACATGAGGGGGAATAAATGGAGTCACAGTTTACTTCCACCTCAGCACGGTTTATGTTTATACTCCCCCTCCCCACCTCGCCCCCGGCTTCTGTTTACACAGCCTTCATTTATTCGCCACATTAAAGAAACAATCTGCTTAATTAATGGGCGGGTTTTTAATCTGCTCGCCCTGATTCAATCAATGCACACGTGCATCCATCGCCACAATGGACACATTGATTTGCTGCGTCTCCCCTGTGTACGGCTCAATGAGAAATAACTTGTGACGATTATTAAATCAAATGGACTGAGACGTGTTGCTGCTCAGAGCTGCTGTCAGGTGATATATTCAGTAAGACTTATTCTTTAAATTGTAGAGCCGTCTCTTTCCACTTCACATGAATGTAAATCTGTTTGATTAGTATAGAATGCATGTTGCATAACTTTAACCATCGGTGGACGATTTCCTCCAAAGACTCTGTCGGAGCATGTCGAATATTTGAGCTCCACAGACTCCAAAGATCTCGACTATCAGCTGTGAGGGTCATTTCTACTGAAGCACTTTATTTATCGACCTCTTTAAAGAGTTTGTTTTTAATAGTTCACTCTAGTATTTTGTCGTTGATTTGACAATCAATCAGCGCTGTGACTCCAAAAGACAGAGAGCTGATTAGATGATGAGTGAACTTTTTGAACGCTGGGGGGTTATGTAACTCTGAACTCTGTTGGACCTGGATAGTCCCGTGCTGTGAGGTGGATATGTAAACAGTCAAGGGGCTGCCTGCATGAAACTTTCTAAAATCTTTTCTTTTTCAATCTTCGTCACATGTCAGCACAAGCACCAGGGAGAGAGCTTTTATTTGAAAGCCCTTAAAGGTGGAACCCCTGCCTCTGGTTAATAAAATGACGAGCTCTCTGGGTGGTTTTAAAGTAAACTTGTTATGCCTTTATTGGACGGAGAGGACTCTGAAGAGAGTCAGAACTCAGGGAGAGAGAGAGAGAGAGAGAGGGGAATGATGTGCAGGAAAGGAGCCACAGGTCTGATTTGAACCTGGGCTGCCTGCTTGGAGGACTTAATCCTCTGTACGCAGACTAACCGCTAGGCCACGGGACCCAAGACTTATCATGATTTATTTCCTCTATTACCATCAGTCTCTGTTGCTCTCTTCTTTGTGGAGCACTTTGAGCTGCACGTTTTCATGTATGAAAGGTGATTTATGATTTGATGTAGGTGTTCTATGCATAAAGTTGAGTTGAGGAGTGCATGTGTGAAAACAGCTGAAGTAGGCTGAAGATTTATTTGACTTCTCAGCCCCGCTGTGTTTGTTTCCCCTGCCAGCGGGCATAAAAGCCGAAGCGGAGTTTATGTAAAACAACGAAACAAGCATGATTTACGATGTGCGAAAGGCCCCACGCACACATCGCCTCCCCTTTGAGCTGCTCGGAGCTAACAGCCTGACCGTTAAAATGACAGTTTGCACGCCGTAAAAAAAAAAAGGCTCTCGCAACCGGCTGCGATGCACCTGCTCTAAGAAACACAGCAATACTCACCTTCAAAGCACACAGTGATTGAGATGTGTGTTGCCAGGTGAGCTGATGCAGCGTTCAGCCCCTCCTCGTCCTTCTCCTCCTCCCAGTGGATTGTGGGTTGAACATAGATTGACTCTTAGAGTCTCGGCCCACCTGTCCTGCTTCTCTTTGGGGACACACAGGCTTTTAGCTTTGTGTGTGTGTCGATGTGCGTGTGTGTCCTTGACGCGGGAAGACGTTTGCCCTCTTAAACACACGGGCTGCCCTCTGGGCTGCGTTACTGTCCCTCAGGCTGCAGGAAACTCTAAACACGGCCATGCATCACAGTCTCAGAGCAGACCGGAGGGAGCGATGGCTCATGAGAGGGAGAGAGAGAGTAGAGTGAACAGAAGGAGGTGTGTGACCAGGAGGTGGAGACGAATCAAGATGACAGAGTGGGGGAAGGAGGGGGGGGGGGGGTAGATGGCAGCAGTTGATAAAGGAGGACATGTTTTCCTGTTTTACCTGAGTCATCAAAAAGGAGCAAAACATTTTAATTTTAGCATCAACTAAAACTTATTCAGCATCAGTTTTGTTGGATTTACCTGTTAGATGATGCAGAGTAAACTCTACTATAGGAAGGATCTAAAATATTTCCCTGTGCTGATCACTCCCAGCACTCCCAGCACTCCCAGTACTGTGCAGCAGTAAAATGTGCAGCTTTGTACAAACACATGCATGAATGATCTCCTTGTGCAGCACTTGTCTGTGACTCTGAATGGATCTGTTTTATTTGCATCATAACTCTTGAACTTTGGTGTCATGACTCACGTGGAGGAACAGATTTAAGCGAACGATAACGTTTGATGTGGCGTTTTACAGCCAGCGTTTCAAGTGCTTAATCCTGACCGAGCACGGTGACTCTGCAGGAGAGCAAATGTTAGCTTTGACTGTCACTGTGAGCTGCTTCGAGAAAGGTTGTGCACAAATACATGCTTACTGTACAAAGAAAAGATGACTGCGAGTGTGTGACATCAAAGAGGGAGGATCTCTGCACCTGGCTGTGTTTAGAGAAAAAGAAAAAGAGGAGGAGTGGAGAGGATTAGAGCGTAAAGGGAGGCAGGGTGGGACTTTAAATGAAGATGTGGAGGAGGAAGAAAGTGTGCATGGATCTGAGTATGACATTTAAGTCTTTGAGAAGGTCTTCACGTTAAAAGAAAGGACTCACCGTAACTTCAATTCAGGCCAAGACACATGTAGGACACGTGAAACCTCGTCTGATCTCAAAGGAGATGTTACAGGAAGCAGACTTCAAGGATAAGCTTGTCAAATAACAGTCTCCAGAGAAGAATGTTTTGACCATATCGCCATGAATTAATGTCAAATTGGTTTGTCTAGTGTGGCTAACGTTAGCAGTCCTCTGTGCAGGTTAACACCCGCACACGTGCTGAATGTGGCTGCACACACACAGCTCAGTCTGAGTGGTTATATGTCAGTTTACCTGCGCTGCCCCTTTAAGATGACATCCGCACACCTGTGCTGGTTAACGTACAGCGAGACGAGCAGGACCATTACCGGGAGCTACAGCCCCATCTAGTGGCAGGTGGCTGCATTACAACTTAGACACAACATTTAACTGGCATGATTACATTAAAAAATATTAGCAACCAACTAGTAATTCTGGGGTCCACTAGTGAGGGTGGGGACTAAAAGTCTTTCATGTTGAGGTTAAGTTAGTTAGAAGGTTAGATAAGAGAAGTCACAACGGTTCATCGTTTAGTCGTCTAAACAAGCTCATCCCTTACTGTACCATGATGTGTGTTTGTCCACCTGAGCCCTGACTGATCCTTCAAACCAATGAGAAGAGCAGAGAAAGAAAACACATCTTTATGTCACTCTGTTGTTTACAAGAGCTGAAGACATTTTTCTCTCTCCAGTTTTTTCATTGGATCGATCAGCCCAAGACAGAGGAGACAAAAATATGTAGACGCAAGTGAAGGATTTTATCGGTCAACAAATTGTTGTTGTTGTTGCTCCTGACTTCCTGCAGATCAGCCTGTTTTCTTGCTGATATCATGTTGTCCGACCCAGGCAGAGAGTCAGGACCTGATACTTCCTATTTCTGTCTGAGTCAGAGAGGTGTGAGGAAAAGAGGAAGAGGACGGCTGCTCCTCCTTTGTGACTGTGAGAGAGGGCTGCTCCCTGTGCAGCAGGCATGGGCAGAGGAAGAAGAGGAGCACAAAGAATAGCAGAGCTCCCTCTCTGTGTAGCCGGGTAGGGATGGAGGGATGGATGGAGGGAGGGAGGGGTGTGGAGGCAGTGACTGTGGTCCTGCTGCTGCTGAGGGGGGATTTGTGTCGAGGCTGCAGGAATTAGGTTGGCCTTCGTCTCTACGCATGAATACTCCTTACACACTCTGCTTTTCTACCTCCAGGTCCCAGGGCTGCCCCTCTTTCTCTCCCTCTTGTTTCCTTCTTATTAAAATCATCCTCCTCCACTTTTTAATCCTCCTATATTCAAATGCAGGCTTTATTAGCCTGCAAATGAAGTAGCACAAATGACAAAAATGTTAAATACAGAATGTAAGACGCATTACTCAGCTAAACACACATTATCCATGACATCGTTTATGTCCTGTGAACGAGCTCTTTGTTTTTGAAGCAAATATAAACATGCATGCTCAAAGAAGAAATATGCAATAAATATAAAAAAAATGTCTCCCACGTGCTCGTCCCTTTGCCTCAGTCTCTCTCCACCCTCCCCCTCCCATCCCCCATCTCAATCCTTCCTCATCCTCTCCTCTCTCTCCTCTCTCTCCTCTCTCCTCCAGCTGCCCCCACCCTTGAGCTATGACCCTCTCCTCCTCCCCATCCTCCTCCTCCTCCCCCCTCCTGACCTCTTTCCTTGTGCCTTGCTGTACCTCCCTGCGTACTGTATCGCCCTCTCTCTCTCTCCCTCTCCATCTCTCTCTCTCCATGCAGCGGTTTGGGCTCCACCCCTCCCCTCCCTCCCCCACCAGGCGAATGACACAGTCGATATCATCCTCAGCCCCCTCTCCCTCTCCTCAGCCCTCCCTCCCTCTCTCTCTTTTTTCCTTACACTCAGCTCCTGCGTTGACTCATTCAGATTTCCACGTCTTCCTCTTTTGAATCTTCCAATCATCCTTAATTGGAGCGTCTTCCTGTCTCCGTTCTTTCAGTCTCTCTGCTCACTCGTTCTGTCTCTCTCTCTCGTTATCTTCATCACTTGATCATCCCAAATCTGTCTTTTTATACTTTTTTCCGTAAAGTTGGAAGCGGCTTGTTGTCTAAAATGTGAGAAAATGTCTTCTTATGTCTCTCCATCCTGCCTCCCTTTGTCCTTTGTTGAATAGGATAGCTTAATTGTGTGTGTGCTGGTCTGTGTGTGTGTGTGTGTGTGTGTGTGTGTGTGTGTGTGTGTGTGTGTGTGTGTGTGTGTGTGTGTGTGTGTGTGTGTGTGTGTGTGTGTGTGTGTGTGTGTGTGTGTGTGTGTGTGTGTGTGTGTGTGTGTGTGTGTGTGTGTGTGTGTGTGTGTGTGTGTGTGTGTGTGACCGTAGAGCAGCAGTCTATACAGAACAATAAAAGCTGAACAGTCAGACATCCATCCTGCCTTCCTGTCGGCCTGCTTGGCACACACCATTTATTCCATGATCACTTATTTAGCAGACACACACTGACATGTAGAGAGAAAAACCTTGTGAGACCTTCCATAGCAATAAATATGAAAGTATTTAACGCCCATAAGACCCCTTCAATTTACTGTCTCATTAGTGTCGAGCTCGTCTGAAGTGAAAAAGATCAACAGAGTCTAGATGTGTGTGTGTGTTCCAGAGAGCAACAACTCAAATAAAGGACAGAAGAAGACATCAAGTCATTAAAATGTGTCATGAAACTCGTATAGGAATGTGTCAGCCAATATTTCCAGACTTGAAATAGAACTTAATGAAGCTCACTGCACACTCTGTCTTAAAGCAATATTGCAGCTTTAAATTAAGGTGCATGCTTTCCCACTTTAGCAGTTTTCATGACGGCATGAGGAAGAGGATGTCGCTGTGATTCAGGTAAAGTGTGAGGAGGACAACCTTGGTGGTGATGATGAGTAGGAGGGTGTTGTGTTTGGGAGGAGCCTCTGTTATAAAGCAGGTGAATGCCTGACTTATTGTCTGGTCTCGACTGCAGACTGGACGGGGTTAATCAAATCAAATAAAGCGCAGCACTCTCTAGACCCCAAACAAAGACCTCCAGAGCTGCTGCATGCCGACACATTCGTAGGACTCTCTCTGACTTTAACCCCTCATCTCTGTGTAGAAGCCTTTTGTTATTTAATTCGGCCTAATTGTAATTGCTGGTACACAGGAAGGCGCTGCAGTCCGTGCACAGCCTCTGGCTTTAAATAGGTTTTATCAGAATAATAGAAGAACTCATTATTTTCTTCGCACCGCCAGATATTATTTCCTGTCGCTGTGACAGTCCTGCAGGCTACAGGAAGTCAGTTAGTGTGTCCAGATTCTTCCCTGCTGTGAATGCAATGAAGACATTTCCTTTTTTTTTATATCATTATCAACTAAATTATAATTATGAATTGTCAAATAGAGCGTAGCCGATAATATCACTGCAAAGTGTTTTTTTAGTGAGACATAGACAGAGAGATGTTCGTAGAGTTTTCTGAGGCTGCAGTCTGAGGTTTTGTGTTCGACTGCATCAAATGAAAACACAGAAAAGAAACACTGTGATTGAAATAGCAGAACAGAATCCTGTGCAAAGATTTGGCAACTACAGCCTGCCCTCTGCTGGTCATTAACGATAGCCCTGCAGGAATGTACATAAACACAGTGTGTGTGTGTGTGTGTGTGCGCAGTGTGTCCATCAGCAGTCTTATGACACGTTGTGATGTTACAGAGAGACCCTCTCAGAAGAAGAGCTCTCTGTTCTGAGTTCTGACGTGTTGCTGTTTGCTCTAAAGTTTTCATCACCCCACAGGTCACATGTTCGTTCTGTAACATAAACACATCACTGACTGTGAGGGAAATAGTAACGTGATGTTGTAAATAAGATGTTTTCTTACTCTGTGTGTCGACCAGTTAATATGACCTGAAGTCAGCCTGAGGGAGCACACGATCACGTCACAGGCATCCTCGGATGACTTCAGACTCATGAATAAACATCTGATAAATGGATAGATGGGCGAGTCAGTGAAACTTCTCACTGACTGTTTTACATGCACCAGACGTGAGCTGCAGGTGTAGTTAGTTGCAGTGTGTGTTCATCAGTGTTCATTACAGCGAGGAGAAGTCTTTCATTCTCCTTCATAAAGGCGTCAACACTTCATTTATCTCCTTCTGTGACCAGGATGAAAAAAACACAAGAAGCAACAATCAGTCTGACATTTCTCTCTGTTTCTTTCAGAGGATTCCTCTTCAGAGAGCGGCAGTGGAAACGGTCTGCCTGCGTTGACCCCTCCCTCCTCCGCTGTAACGGACGCTGCCATAGTCAGGGAAACAGAGGTCGTCAACGGCAACGGTGGCCCCGCCCCACTGGACTTCAGCACGCCCACTTCCTCCTCCTCATCGTCCGAGGACCAGCAGCCGATGAACCTAAGCGACCCGCCCACTCAGCGGCTCCCCCTGACCTCGTCACATCTCCCCGTCACTGTGTCAGCGGCGGCCGCGGCACTGCTCGGAGCGCTGCACCCCAACGCGCCCGAGGAGCTCCGCAGGAAGTACCCGCTGGCTGCCAAACCTCCCCTGGCTCCACACCCGGCCCTGCCACTGCCCAACACACACACCCTGCACACACACAATGCACACACTCCTAACACACACTCCCAGTCTCACACACACTCACACACCGAGCTGCGACTGGACCGAGACAGCAGGGACTACGGGGGCAAGGTGAGACCACACACACACACATTCTCTAACCTCACCTGTATCTTCAATAATGGTAATGGATGTTCTGCAGCGTGTTGTCTAAAGGTGAAGGTTATAACACAAAGACACGTCTAACCGAGCACATTAGTACTTCTTTTCCTTGTCTCGCCGTCCTTCCTGCTGCGCTCACTCTGAGTCAAAGAAGAGAAGCTGCGTCCCTCTTCTCATTCACAAGACTCTGTTTACTTCCATTAATTTATAACAAATGAGAGAAACTGTATGGATCTGTCAGAGTAAACATCAAATATATATATTTGTTTTAGTTTATAGCGACTTCTGTCTCGTCTCACTGAGGGTATCTTTGTGGGCATAGGAAAGCTTCACACAGAAATGTGTGTGGAGGAGGTGCAGGGTGACCAAAAGGGATGTCGCCTCCTCCTCCTCCTCTTCTCTCTCTCTTTGTACGGAGCTGAATAGAACAACCTGACAGACAATACACAGCGGCCTTGAGGAGAACAAATTACTGCCAGACACTCCTCGAAGACACGAACACAAAAACACGGAAACATACAACCCTCGCACATTCACACAGCTCAGGTGGAGGCAGATGGAGTCCGGAGATTTAGTGAAGCACTGGCCTTCAAATGTTGAAGGAAGCAGAGATTCTTCATGAAAACAAGAAGACACTCTGAGAGTCATTTCCTGTGTAGATCACGTCGTTTTTTCCACAGCCCCGCCCCTTTAGGTGAGCAGATGTAGGAACCCATTACGATACGATACGGTACGGCAGCAGCTCAGTCCGTAGGGACTTGAGAAAATGGAAGTTGGTCTGGTAGCTGGAGAGGTGCCAGAGCACTTCCAGAGCACTGCTGAGGTGCCCTTGAGCAAGGCACTGAACCCCCAACTGTTCTGGAGCGGTCCCTGGGTATCAGTGTGTAGCAGCACGATACGATACGATACACTTTATTGTCCAGCTGGGGAAATTTGTCTTGGACTCAAAATGCTGCCAAACATTCAGCTGCTTCCATCAGAATCAAAACAACAAAAAACAATAGAAAAACTCCTCCACGTGTAAACAGAAAGGAACATACCAGTGCAAGACAACACAACACATGTTGCAGAAGATCTGCAGAAACAGAGCATGAGAGATAAGATAACATAAACATGTAGGAACACCATGACGTCATTTTAACCTACTGTGAATAAAAATAGAAATGAGGAAAATAATATCAGAGATCAGCAGGATTCTAAGTTGTTAAAACTACACAATGTAAATGACAAGGTGTGACGTGATTATGTAAAGATATGCAGGTGAACTGAGACATCATCAACAAACTGAAAGATGCAGGAGAAGTGATTAAAGTCGATTTGTAATGAGTCAACAGAGTCACACCTAAACCGATCTGCAGGTGAAAAGAAAACCTCATCGCCTGCTTCTCACGTCACAGGAAATGTGTTCACGCTTTAAAATCAACCAATTTGGTGTCCCAGAGTCCTCTTAGGGCGCACTCACGCTAGGCTCGTTTGCCCCGTGCCGATTGCCCCCCCTCCCCGCTGGCCTGCACTCACACTGCTCCAGGACTAACCGGGCCTGAGCACGGTGACCTCTTACACATAACGTCGTAATACAACACATGCATGGATTTACGGGATTATGAAGCGTGCTTAGTTTACAAGACAGGCGGACTTGAAAAAAATTAAAAAGGGACGCACGGTCGAGTCTGCGTCTGTACATCGGAGAACAACACAGAGAACATGACAGCTACTCTACTGACTTTGCGGCTTATTTTGAGTCCTTCTAGTCAGATACAGACAGAACACTCCGGGATTTATCGATAATGGAGGCGTGGATAGATCATACTTCATGTCCACGGTGTGTCCTCGTGCTTGTGCTCGTTCATGAACTGTACACCTCTTCCATCTGTGCCAGGGTGAAGGAAGTGTACCGTGCTTGAGGTTGTGGATCGGAGCTCTCACATTAATCAGACAAACTGGACTGTGGGGGTCAAACAGGTTTAGGCACGGTACGGATCACGTTGTGTGAGTGCGCCGTCAGAGCGATGAAACTCACACTCCTGTGCCTTGATGACTGATACTCTGTGGTCGTTCTTTATAGATATTTCATACTTGTATGTGTTTGTTAGATTACTTCAGTTTTCAGGCGGTTATTTGCCTCAGAGATGTCGGACGAGTGTCTCCTCCAAAGATCTAAATCTTTGTATCTAAGGGTCCTTTTACATTTGAATGAGATAATTCATTTTTGTTTTAGGGTGGATCCATTGAAAACTTAAAAATGTAAACACAAATCAAATGCATGCATATAAAGACTAAACAGAGATATTCTGTGTGTGTGTTCAGTCCCCACAGTTCAGCTCAGGCGGCAGCTACGACAGCGTGAAGATGGAACTGGGTGCTGAGGACCTGACCATGGGGCGTCATGGCAGCCAGGTGGCCGCCGACGATGACGACGATGACCATGACGACCACGACGACAACGACAAGATCAACGACACGGAGGGCGTGGATCCCGAGAGACTAAAGGCCTTCAATGTGAGTCAGAGGACGGAGAGCCGGGTCGGGTTGCGATCAATAATGTGTATGAGGAAAGATTGAAGAGCTGAATGTCTGATTGTACCTTAAAACCTGTCCGTGTCATTGAGCACAACGCCACATGATGACACACACCCTCAAAATACACTTCCTCCCTGCAGATGTTTGTGCGTCTGTTTGTGGACGAGAACTTGGATCGGATGGTTCCCATCTCCAAACAGCCCAAGGAGAAGATCCAGGCCATCATCGAGTCCTGCAGCAGACAGTTCCCGGAGTTCCAGGAACGCGCCCGGAAGCGCATCCGCACCTACCTCAAATCCTGCCGACGCATGAAGAAGAACGGCATGGAGGTACCGAGCGTCCTGTTTCTTTAACAGTTTGTCCGTCTTCAGGGAGTCTATTTGTTTGTTGAATTGAACGTGTCAGAACTCTCCAGCTGTGATTTTAACCTCAACAAGCCACAGAAATGAACCACAGATTCTTCCCCTCACCTGTCGTTTAAACCAGCAGAACAGGCTTCATCTTTTCACTGCAACACGAGCGAGGTGCCTGTAAATAAGCTGTAACTGTAGAAACAACACGCTGCAGTCGATCTATGTGAGTGTACAGACGTGACACAGTGCACAAAGCGTTCATTAGAAAACACTCATTTTAAACTGCAGCATATCTGCAGAGTCTCTCAGCACGTCACAAACCCACACGTGTGTACAGTAAGTACATTTTATAACACGACAGCAGGAAGCAGCAGGGCGCACGCACTGACACAGATCATTAATGAAATATTTATAGTTAACGTGTCTGTGTGCACATACAGAAGTCTTATTGAGCTTGTAGGACGACGACTGAAGAGATAAACGCACACGTTTGCAGCACCGCACATCCAAAGACACAACCTGGTTTCAAAGTGTTCACAGGCAACAAGGGGCTTCACACCCGCCGTGAAGATAAGGCTCTGATTGAAAGAGTCTGCTGCCCCCCAGTGGTCAAACACGATGCTACACCCTGAGTTGAAACTGTAGTCATCCTGATTCTAATAGAAGAATAACTCATTTACTCTCTTATTACTTTGAATCTTTGCAACCTAACAGGAACGACCTCGGGATGATCTCATAATCCACCGTCACTCCTCTCACTCAGTGATTTTAATCTCCTAACATCGTTGTGTTTTCTGCAGACTCGTCCTACTCCACCTCACCTCACCTCAGCCATGGCTGAGAACATCCTCGCCGCGGCCTGCGAGAGCGAATCACGCAACGCTGCAAAGAGGATGCGCCTCGAAGTTTATCACGTGAGTACTGTGAAAGGAAACACAAACATTACCTGATACTTTGTGTTTGGATTAAGTCATTAGCAGGCTGCCCCGTGTGTGAGAGCGTCTGAGACATTCAGTTAAAAGCTGCTGATGAGAATCAAAGACAGACATGTTTGTTACCTGCAGACAGAAAGTTCTCCAACTCTTCACTTACATCTTACATCACAAGATTTGAATCCAAATACCATGCAAACAAAGGTATGGTGAAAGGAAAGAGAAGTTAAGTGTTGTTTTAAAGGACATCTATTATCCTTTCACCATGAATGATGTCACTCTGGGACACCTGTTGAGCAGCGTTGTGAGATGTGTAGCTCAAAAACCTCCTTATGTATCTGATACTGGAGTCAGTAGATTTCAGCCTCTGTCTGAAACGCTTCATTTCAGCTGCTGTCTCTTTAATGCTGCATTCAGGTGCTGCTCGGGTGATCCAAGTTTCCGAGTTGGGAAGTCGTTCTTCCGACTTCAGTGTGTTGAATGTTGTAACAACAGCAAAAAACAGCGTTGATGCTACGAAGAAGATCTGTGAAATGTAACTGTTACGAGTTATATTTGAGCTAACAGCTGATGTGCAATACGTGAATTAATACAAAGTATGTTCACATTAACAAAAACATATTTTGCCCCTCGTGATGACGATCCTGACGTCAAGTCAGGCACCTAATTCTTTTCCGAGTTGCAGAGTTGTTATTCCGACTTCAGCAGGTGTTCATGAACATTTTACAACTAAGCCCCCCCTGTTCCATGTGCCCTCTGTCCTCTGATTGGCCAGCTCTGTTTGCGTAGCAGGGAAATTTGAGTGAGCTTCCAGGTGGGCGTGTCCTACAGCTTTGCTCCATGTTTTGCTCTAAACCTGACGTCAGGTTCTGGCAGCAGGAAACCTCGTCAGGGATTAGTACGGACATCCATCATGACAACAATATATGTATGTGTTTAAATATGGACCATTAGAATAGATCTCCTTTAAAGTATTCTGAACAGTTCAGTGAAAAGAAACAGAAAGGGACACGTTGTATAAAAGCCTTTTTAGAGATGTAATGTTCTGCACACCTTCCTGTCATGAAGAACTTTTATTTGCACCAGAAGACGCCGTCGATGAAGAGCTGCAGGTGTTTGAGGAAACGTTTTCAGGAGCCCTAAACTGTGCATCCAATGTTCTTGTTCTCTTTGGTTCAATAAAAAAAAAGTCCTGAGAAGTCCTCGGTTTAATGATATTTTTTAAAATATTCTTCCTCGAACTGCTTCAACTATATTTTCACTAAACCTGCACTGCATTTTGTTATTTTGTCATTAAAGGGTTAAAACATTTGCTTCTTCACACCGGGTTTGCTTTGTAATATTCAGAAAGGTTAACCCCTTCCTGTCTGTTCTTTGGTTCAGGATGAGCAGATCTCTCTGGACAAGCCGTCCAGCGGTGGAGGAGGTCTGAGGGAGCCGGCGTCCCTCGCTCACTCCGCCTACTCCCTGGCCGCTTCAGCCTTCTCCTCCCAGGACAGCCAGCTCTACATCAACGGGGCTGGACTCAGCTACGGTTACCGTGGTTACCCGGGCCTGGGCGCTGCCATGCAACATCCCGTTTCCCTGACGACCGGCGCTGCCTCTCAGAGTAACGGTGAGGATGGGAGGGCAGGGAGGAGACGGAGAATGGGGCAAGATAGAGAGGAGGAAGAGTGTTTAGAAGAGGAGTCAGGGGGGAGGAGGGGGAGATAAACGAGGGAGGAAAAGAGGAGAGAGTTATAGAAAGAGACGGCATGAGTGGATAATTGGGGATGAATGCAGGGAAGAAGGAGGAGCAGAAAAAAGGAGCCTGAGATGCAGATGTCTGTGTGCAGCAGCTTACACACGCACACACACACACACACACACACACACACAGATGACTTCAGCTGTAGATCCAAAGATGTAAACCCAATCTGCAATTATTACAGGCTCTAAAAAACTCTAAAAAACTTTGACCCATCTGCTCAGCATCAACCAAACTCTCTTAAGGTTTCAGGTTAAACTGAAGCATGGAGCATGGCGTACGATCACGTAAAAGAGTGCAGCAGTGGACAGATTGCTGCAGGTTTATGATTTCATTTCACTTAATTCTGCGTATAATTATTTTTACATACAAACATTAAAGTGTCCGTGTGCTATTTCAGGGTTTTGATGTCACTGTCTCCTGTAAAGAAAGACTCATAGAGCTTGTTGAATAAGTTATTTGAAAGAAGAAAAAAAAAAAAGGGAACTGGGTCCCCCTGGTGGTAATATGGTGAACTACAGGTCAATGACATGCTCTTTTAGTCTAAAAGGTAAACTGTTGAGAGCTGACTTCAGGCACACTCGCACGAGACAAGAATCCATCCATCCATTATCTATAGTCTACCGCTTTTCCTGATGGGGGTTACGTGGGGGGGTGGAGCCAGTCACAGCATTCACAGCAGTCACACCTACGGCCAATTTAGAGAAATAATTGAGGGAATCGTACATGATGATGTTCTGTTTTCTGTTATTTTGAGCTGACGGGTCTTCCTCTCCTTTTTCTTCCTCAACCTTTGGTTTATGTTTCCCTTCACGTGCATATTCTGTCCGTCATCGTCCTCCTTCATCATCCCTCCTTTTCTTCATCCATCTCTCGCTCATCTCATCGCTGTTCCTCCCTCCTCTCTGTTCCTGTTCAGGGCCCACAGACCTCAGCATGAAATCCCTCACCTCTGCCAACATCACTAACTCCTCCTCCTCCGCCTCCATCAACAACAGCCTGGGCGGCCGGGGCAACGGGGGCGCAGGAGGGGGCGGGGCGTCGACCCAGCTCAGCCAACCGGAAATCACTGCTGTGCGTCAGCTGATCGCCGGATACCGGGAGTCGGCCGCCTTCCTGCTTCGCTCGGCGGACGAGCTGGAGAATCTCATCCTTCAGCAGAACTGATGTCGGGAGAACACACACATTAACACACACACACACACACATGTCCCGTGTTTTGTGTCCGTCTGCGTCCCCCGTCTCTCCTTACCGACCTGACCTCCTCATGCTCATCCCTCCTGGAAATCGTTGGCGTCTCTGAGTCTGCCTTTTTTTCGGAAACTTTTTGTTGTTGTTGTTTTTTGAGAAGAAGTGGGAAACTGGGATGAGGAAGGGACCATTCCCTCAAAACAATCCCCCCCGTAATCATTCCCACTCAACCTCACACTGTTGATTCTCCCTCAGGAGGAGGTCGAGAGCATTTAGACTCATGAGGAATCTGTTCCTCTCCTCTCGGGAAGCCCCTCACAATCAGCTCTGCACTCTGAGCGAAGGAGTGCGGAGGAGAGGGAGAGAGGAGGAGGAGGAGGGCGAGGCAGTCTGGTCGATTCCGCTGCTTTGATTTCAGACAGAAAACAGATTTTGAGTTTCCCTGCGGAGTTTTGATTGACGGGTGCCCCGACCAACGCTGTCTTCTGATCTTAAAAATATAAAAGATGATAATTAACGACTCCCTGATGAAGAACTACTGAAGATGTTTGTTTAATGATTCAAACGAGAATTTAATTTAATGTTTATTTGGGGGGGTGGAGGGGGGGTCGTCCAGTGAGCGTTTTTAGTTTTTTTTGTGTTTTTCCCAAGTGACTGAAAGAAAGCGTTTTGACGTATCTTAAAAGATGGAAGCACTAAACCCGGTGAAGACGTTGAGCTCTGACGGGCTGAAGGACCGAAACTGGAAGAGAACAAATGTTTTTTTTTTGCTTATTAAAAAGAAAGAAGGAGGAGAAACTTTTTGTGCTCGCTTGTATATAAGCTCTCTGTGTCCTATAGCACTTTTCCCTCACCCTGACCTCCCTCGCCCCTCACGGCCTCCTCCTCACCCCTTTTTACCCAGGGAGCAACTTGCTACTTATGCATCCAGGACGCCATGTTGACCACCAGGAAATACCTCAGACCAGACCTGCCAACGCCATCACACACACTGATACACTTACACACACTTACACACACTCTGCAGAGTGAATGGTAACATTCCCACCAGACGCCAGTTTACTTTACCACCTGATGTCTTCAAGGTTTAGATTCTTTTCTTTCGGAGGCGGGGGAATCGAACTTTTATTGCGCAAAAAGACGAGTAACGTCGAAGCATTTTCAAACTTTTCAAACACTGGAAACTTTTCTTCATCTGTGCGGGTTCATCTGTGTGCTGCTGTAAATAATCAGTTCATGTTAAAACTTGAGAAGAATCAGTTTGTTGAGGGAGGGTGTGAGTGTGTGTGTGTGTGTGTGTGTGTGTGTGTGCGTGTGTGAATGTGTGTGAGGGTGTGTGTGTGTGTGTGTGCGTGTGTGTGCGTGTGTGAATGTGTGTGTGTGTGTGTGTGTGTGTGCGTGCGTGTGTGTGTGTGTGTGCGTGTGTGTGCGTGTGTGAATGTGTGTGAGGGTGTGAGTGTGTGTGTGTGTGTGTGTGTGTGCGTGTGTGAATGTGTGTGAGGGTGTGTGTGTGTGTGTGTGTGCGTGTGTGTGCGTGTGTGAATGTGTGTGAGGGTGTGTGTGTGTGTGTGTGTGTGTGCGCGTGTGTGTGCGCGGAGGGTTAAAAGTTGATCACTAGAGGCAATTTTAACTCCCGCTTCTATTTCTACAAATGTAGATTTAACGCCAACAAAACCTCAGCATCTTTCTGTTAAACGCCCTTCCTCTCCTCTTCTTCTTCTTCTTCTTCTCTTTCCTGTCATCGGACCTACTCTTCACCTCTTCTTCGTGGACCTAATCCTCCTCCTCTTCCTCCGCCCTCCTCCCTGGACCGCTCCAGGTTTACGAGGAAGAGGAGGACCGCTCTGTCTTACTGTGTGTGTCTGTTAAACTCTGAGATGGCCATTACTATTGTTCTTATTGTTCTTATTGTTCTTATTATGGTTATTATAACGATGAACTCTCATGTTGCTGCTGCTATATGAAAACCGGACCTTCTGCCATAGACCTGAAACCTCAACAAAGCCGGGCGTTAGCGAGCCGCAGTGCCCCGAGAAAAACCCGACCAACTGACCGACCGACCTCAAAAAGCAAAAACAAGTCAAAGACTGCGGGGAGGACGTCGTGAAAACTCTCCTGCCTTCCTCGTCTCACCGCTCTCCTCTCCCTCTCGGGTTGGTTGCTTCATTTGTTTTTGCTTCATAGGGCTTAACTCATGTTTGTGACTTCTAACTGTGAATTCCTTCATTATTGTTTTGTTCTGTTTCTTCTCATATTTCATCCCTGGGGTGGGATTAATGAGTGGAGGCTAGCACCTTCACTTAAACAGGCCAACAAGTTCACACTTAATCAAATCGAGGGGGCAAAACAGTCCAGTCGAAAACACTGAAGATGTTTTTGTTTACTTTTTCATAAACGTTTGCAAAAAGCTGCAGACCCTTACAGTGAAAATGCTCAGCCTTTTGATTTCACACATGTTGATTTCATGAAAGTCGCCCGTCATGTAAAGTTTAGATGTACAGATCACCTGACTGCAGCCTGTGCTGTCTCTGTTGTCTCGCTCCACAGTCAGCCTCTCTATTAAAGAAAGAAAGTCTTTTCTTTCCTGCAGAGTGAGATGAAGGGATTGACACCACATCCACGTCTTTCATTCCCTGTGCAGCTGGAGAAAGACGATTGTTAGCTTTGCATCAAGACTGAAAAACAGCACAAAATAAAAACTCTGTATCGCTTTAAATGAAGGTCACAATATTCACCATTAACTAGCTGCTTTTTAGCATGCTAGTTAGTGGCCTACTGTCTGCTTATTAGCATGCAAGTTAGTAGCATACTGGCTGCTTATTAGCATGCTAGTTAGTAGCCTACTGTCTGCTTATTAGCATGCAAGTTAGTAGCGTACTGGCTGCTTGTTAGCATGCTGGTCTTGTAGGGTAAGGTGCTAATAAGCAGCCAGTATGCTACTGTTAATGATGAATATTGTGACCTTCATTTAAAGAAACTCGGTCTCGTCTGGAAAAAGTGAAGCACATCACCTCCTCTGTGATCCCAGAACGTGATCTGTTTTGTTTCTGTGTTTGCAGAGAAACTTTATCTTCTTTGAAAATCTGCTGGGAGTCTTGACGTAAAGGAGAACAAATCAAAGTGCATCTTTAAAAGGTTATGACTCTGCAAGCGTTTATTAAAAACGTGAACACGTGTCTGCTGAAGAGCTTTGTTTGAAGGAAGCCTCTTTAAGTGACACAGCTGGATTAAGCTAAGCTAAACAGCTTCTAGATCTGATTTAATCCATAACTACGGACACACGTGTGCTGTTGCTTTTCTCATCTTACTTCCTGCAAGAAAGTAAATCAGTGTTTTTCACAAAATGTTGAATTGGAAATGTGTTGAGCAGCAAATCCACTTTTATTAGCTTAGACGTCTTTTCTAAAGAAAAACAAAGCGACGTTGTGTGATTGGTTGATATTTGGATTAGTTTGTTTTTGAACTACGTGATGAATCCTGATTGGTCAAATTTCACTTCTTAGCAACCTGTCGCTAAGAGGAGGTTAGACAACGTGACTGACTCATCCTCCTGAAGCTTTTCTTTCTTGCTAATGTTCTGCTGTGATTTCTTCTCACTTTCACATATTTGCTCCCTTTTTGCACACTGAGCGAAGCAACAGTCATCTGTGATTTGAGGGAGGGGTGACCCCCTCCACCCCAACCCCACCCCTCCCTCTGACTTGCACTGCTTTAGTGAGACGAGAGCAGAGAGAAAGAGAGAGAGGTGTGGTGATTTTTTTTTTGCAATGCAGTTGATAATCATCCCCGGGTCTGTCGATGGTTTTAGTTGGAGACAGTCTGCCTGAATCACGCCAGCTGTCGGGTTACAGAGCAAAGAACATGTGACGTCATTTATTCATCAGTCAGTACAAAACCTCATCTGAAGTTTCACTGATTTACGCTCCTGTGCAACGTCAGAACCACCACACCGGCCATTGGATTTATTATTTCACAGAATGGGGAGCTCTGTTTGAAGTGTTCTGATCGCTGAACGACAACAAGAGAAATAAGCAAAAACAAAAAAGACGAAGGAGGAAGGAAGGAAGGGAGGGAGGATGTCTTAAAAGTCCAACATGTTGGGGTACAACTTATATCGAATGCTCTTAGAGGTGAAGCCATGTTTTACCCGTGGTTGTGACGCCGTCACTTTCATTGAACTGAGTTTAATTACCTAAAAATGAAAGAATTTATGTTTCTTTAAAGTGGAGAAGAAAATCTCCAGATTGCAGAAAATCTCGTGAGACTGCACTTTGGTACAATCACATTTTTCTTCTAATGTAACCCGAGTTGTGCGTCTTCAGTTACATTAAAGAGGGCCTCCTAATTTAAAAGTATCCGCCTCTTTCAAACCTTATTTTTCCCTTTTTACACTCCAACAGGAGACTTTTTAAGCCCCGCCCCCTCTCCTCCCGTTTGATCCTCACTGTGCTCTCTCATTTCTCGATTGAGTCTGCCTGCTTTTCAACGTCAGAGAGACACTTCCTGGAAGCGTCCAGGCATGCTCAATCGATCTCAGAAAGAACTCTTTAAGATGGTTTTGTTTCTGTTGATCCACATCCTGCTTCGTCTGAGGGACCTGAGTCGTGTTCAGTAAATACCCGTTAATGAGAGGAGGTCGGTGCTTCATTCTGTATCGTTTAAGGTCATATTATGTTTTTAAACCTGGACCTTTAACCTGTAAATGAGCTGTGGTAGACAGTCAACTCCTGTGTCAGTGGAGTCTTTGAGCTCGATGTTGTTTCTGTTTAAAAAAGGGATCTTACTTTTTAACAAGAAGCTCTTATTCTGAAGGATCCTTTCTGTAACGTCTGAATACAGCCTGAGCCTGTGAGTGACCACAAAGAGAACTTCTCTCAGGGACGTATTTCGATCAGGCACAGTTCTAAAAGAGTCGATCGTAGTCGTTGCAGCCCGACTGAAGCCATCTTCCAAAATGTTGTGGCCCTCGTGATTTAAAGTACCTAAAATTATATAGAAATAGGGCCAAGGTTTTAAATAATCCGTCTCCTAAGACTGATCACAGCTGCACACGTTGCATCTTCTCCTCCTTTGAAGAAGTCATGCCTCTCAGTTTCCAAACCAACAGGAAAGGAGCGTGTCAGGAAGCGCTAAACACTTGTAATGCAGCAGAATTTGAAAGGTGTTGTGAGCAGCTGAAGAGAGTCTGGTCCCTCCGATCCTCGCAGGACGGGGATTATTTTACCTCTTTCTGTCAAACACTTCAAACTGCTGCTGCCACAGTATGAACCTCCAGTCGCCAAATGGCCGTGTGTGTAAGGGTTAAAATAGGTGGTTTATTATCTGTACATGAAGGAGAAATCTTCAAAAAGACAGGAAGAAAAAAGAACCAGTCAGAGTGAGACTTTCATTCTGTTTGTTTTTTATACTTGAGTCTAAACTGTTGAGTTTCGCTCACACTTGTTCTAACGAGGTCGGTCAGGCGATAAAAAAAGAGCTAAAACACTCTGCAAACGATGAAGAGGCTCTTCTTGCAGTGTACCCCCCTTTCCCTTCACTCCTCTGTCTTTATAACCTCTCAAACTAAACCTCCTTTCTGAAACAGCATGTGATTCATCTTAACAAACACAACAGAACCAATGAGATCGTCCGAAAGGTCCAAAAAGAATTTACAAAAAGTGCCCGAGTTCAATACGACGTGATAATCAAGAAGCCTGCCGGAGGAGCAAAGTGGGGCGGGGGCTTTGGACTTCGGAAGGTCTCATTGGTTCAACGTTAAAGCCAGACAGACACAGAACAAAAAACGCCAACAGCAGCCGTGTAAAAAAAAAAAAAAGCAAATGACAATCTTTAGAAAGGTGTAATTTGCTGATTCCCTCCTCGTGTGTGTGCAGAGGGACAGACTGGGAGAATAATCCGGGTGTTTAATCAGAGACTTTGTCCTCCTCCTCCTTGTCCTCTTCCTCGTCCCCCTTGTCCTCCTCCTGTTTCTCCTCCTCGTCCTGGCCTCGTTGTCCTCCTCCACCTCCCCCTCCTCCTCTTCCTCCCCCCTCTCCTCCCTCTCCTCCTCCACCTCCCTCTCCTCCTCCTCCCCCCTCCTCCTCCTCTCTTTGTTAACAAAAAGCCGACACGTTTCTACCTGATTTCTGAGCATCACCTTTGCTCTGATTCTTCTTCACATTATGATTTTCATAGATCTTTCTTCTACAATATTCCGCCTCCTTCCCTCTTGTTTGCCTAAACTGCACATTCCTAACGTGGACTTCAGAGAGCAGAGGACCCGCGCGGCATCATGGGAACTCGTTCAGCTTCAGCGTTTGAATTCTCTGAACTTAAACAGGATAATAAGAAGGAGAATCTGAGCTACATGTCGACCTTTATCACTGAGTTGAATCCTTCACGGTTAACTCGAGTGTTTGGTCTATAAAATCTCATTTTAAAGGTTATGTTTACACGCAGACGCAGCTTAACGATTATGATCAGGCGTTGATCCGTCATGAGAGGGATTTAAGGTTGTAGCATCGTCCTCTCACTTCACAGACGTATCGATTATAACGCAGCTGTAACCTTTCTTACTCCAGAAACACATTAAAGGTGTGACGACCTTCTACGCTGGGGTATCGAGCTTCTCTTCAAGCTGCAGCGCGCTCACTGTTCACCTCCAGAGGGAAACTGTGACCGCTGTAGTCTGAATAGTGTTCGGTGTTTCTCTCAACTCATCCACAAGACAAAATCATTAAAGAATATTTAAAGAAAACTCTGTGATCAGTGCCCGACCCCCCCGAAGACACAATATTTTAATCATTTTTATTGATTTATTTTATCACTCTATATCTTTTTCTTTTCATATCATTTTAGGAAAAACGTATTTATTTGATTCTATTTTCATTTGAAGTCACATGATCAAACATAGCAGCGACAGAATCTCGACTCAAACATCTCGTGTCCAGTTTTAGCCTCAGCTCTTTAAAGAGACACGTTTAGTAGTTTTTTATTTTCCTGCTGAATCGTAGATGAGAAGAGAAGATGGTAAGCCAATCTCGTGTCTGTAGCCTGTTAGCTTAGCTTAGCATAAACACTGAAGCTGAAGGAGAACAGCTAGCCTGGCTGAGTTGTCAGAAGATTAATCCGTCGTCCTGAAGCTCAGTGACGAACACGTCATGACTCTTTGTTCAAGTTACGCACAAACAAACCCGAGTATTAAGTGTTTCACATTGTTTCTGAACGTCCTCGGGCATGCTGCGTGTTCCCAGGATGTGAAATATGAACATGATTTAACTCTTCTTTTACGCCTCCATCGCTGAAAAACTCAACTAAACCTTTGTGTTGCTATGGAAACACAACCAAGCCCCTCGTCTTTAAAATAATTAACAGGTTGATCATCATAAGTGAAAATCGTTAGTTAGAGCGAACCGGGGTCAAAGGTCGGATATGATTCATCCTGCTGCTTGTAAAATATTATTTATTTTAATTTGATGTTCTGCAGTTTTTTTAATGACGGAAACGGCGTCAACAAACCTTCTCGATTCAAAGCTGAAGCTACATGATGCCGGTCGGGTCCCTGCAGACGATCACACACTCCTTCGACCAGTCAGGTCAAGTGTACAACACACACACACACACACACACACACACACATTTAAAGAAGGAATGAGAAGAAGTATCACAGAGCGGCCTCCTGAGCCGTTGACTTGTTGATCCCTCTTCCTGTCCAGTGGTGCTTTAGATTCCTTTATTTTCTTATTTCTTAGCTGAATTTATTTCCTGTTTTCTTTCGGTCTTCTCCCGACTTTGTACCAGACTCTTGATTGTGGGGGGGGGGCGTGTACCTGCAGTTAAACCAATGTGAAACCTGTATTCTCCTCATGATTTGACTCAGTGGAAGTGTGATGTTTACATGTACAGATTTTTGCAATTCTTTCTGATTTCTTTGTTAATTTTTTTCCCTCATCTCCCCCCCCCTTCCTCTCTCTCTTTCCCCCCTCTCTCTCTCGTCCCTGAGTTGACCTGACTCCTCCCTCACACACTGAAGGGAAATGGGACTGCGTCTGAAAACAGTTATCAACATTTCACGTTAGCCTAGCACGTGTGGGGACTCTCTCGTGTTTTTCAGTTCCAGTCGCTCACGTTTCTTCACCAAACGATCGTTTTTTGTTTCCGTTTGAAACGATTAGAATTCCTGCGTCCTTTTAGAAATGCATTGTTAGCATTGTGTTAGCATCCGATGCGCTAACGTGTGTTCAAAGAAGGATGTAAATAAATGTTTGTACTTGGTGAAGAATCGTGACGCAGCTGGAATCAAAAACAGAAAAGTCCCTGAACTTTACAGATTGTTTTTTTTTGTTTTTTTAGAGGGGGGGGGAGGGGAGGTGTCGAGCTGTGCGTTCGTTTGGCTCCGTTCGGGGGGGGGGGCCTTTATTTTGACATCTTGGCTAACTCCACAGCACACAGAATCACAGCGGGGCCACAGGGACCCCGCGGCGGTGTGAGCGGGATCAGTGGAGATGATTCCTCAGCGAATGATAAGCCATTACAGACCCCGTGTGTCGGGTCTTTAGTCTATTAGTATATTTAGCGAGAAGTTTAAACTGCAGAAGACAAAAACACAACCTCAGGAAGAAAAAAAAAAAAAGGACATCACTTTTGTACAAACCCGTCTAACTGAAGGCCCATTCCCCTCTCTTTGATACCATATAAATTCTATCAGAAATTCTTTTTATATTTATTGTGTTCTTATATATAACAGTGGATACCTTTTTTCCAGTACCTGTGGCTGAATATTTTGATTCTTTAGAAAAGTGTTGATAATATATGTGAAGCAACTTAAAACGATCGAGGAAAAAAAAAGAGACAAAAAAAAAGAAATCTAGGGTTTTGATTATTTTTTTGTTTGTTTGTTTGTTTGTTTGTTTGTTTGTTTGTTTGTTGTCTCTGTTGGAGCGGTACGGGCGCGTTTGTTTAGCCCACCAACGAGAACATATCACTCTGGTCCATGACAAAGAAACCAATGATGGAAAAAACGGAGCTTTCTTTTGTGTGATGTCACTGCTAAGGCTGAAATGTTTCTGGATTAAAAAAAAGAATTGTGACCATTTTGTTTTTTTTGTTTTCTCCCGAGCTGTACGTCACAAAGCTAAATATACTAATAAAAACAGTGTGCTATCTATCAAACTGAGCGCAGCGTCTTCATTGAGCCGCTGGTTTCCTCCCTGGGAACCTGAGGGGAACGTTTGCTGTCACCTCGATAAATGACAATTCTCTCAATCATGTACTCGAGTACCATTTTGAGGTTTTTGTGTACGTGCACTCAGGCCAGCCTGCTGACACGGCTTTGCCCCTGAAAGCCCAGTGATGGGGTCCTCACAGGATATGATTTAAATCAACGTATGCACATATCAGTACTGTTAGCGCTAGCCTCCTGGCTAACATCAGCGCCCTCTGCCTGGCTCCCATCAGAATTTGGAGATGACAGAAATAAGTTTGTTAAGTTCTTGTTGGGGTGAAATGCTCGAGCCAACTCCTTCCTTTTCCTCTTCTTCTTTTCTGGCATCCTGACTCTGTGCAGGTGCTTGGATGGCTAAAGGCTACTGATTGCACCATAACGGTTCACTGTGGGCTCGCTAACGTTGGTAACAGAACAACAACAAAAAAGGCTCATATCATTTTAAGAAAAGGGGGTTTACATTTTGAAACAGGCAACATTTTACTGAAGCAACAATAAATGAAAAGTTTTGTTGCTGTAAGAGGTCATGGTGAGTATTCAGGTGTAAAATAAAATGTGGTCATTGTTGCTTAAAAATAGGATGGAGCATGTTTTGTTTGCTAACCTCCATGAGTCTGAGGCCTCAGAAAGCTTTCTCCTTTATCCCCTCTTATGGGCGGAGTGTGTGCACTTTACAGGTGCATCTCTAAACATGACAATATCCTGGAGAAGTAAAACGTTTCTCTCCTGCCTCTTGACAATCCTCGTAGATTCTCTGTGGGGTTCAGGTCAGACTTCTAGTGTGAAGTTTCCATCCGGCCATCCATTTTCTTCCGCTTATCCGAGGTCAAGCTTAGCAAGTCAACCCAGCCTTCCCTCTCCCAGCAACGTTTTCCAGCTCCTTCTGGGGGATTCCCGAGGCTTTCCCAGGCCAGACGGGATATACAGTATCATCCCTCCAGCGAACTCTGGGTCTACGGCGAGGTCTCCTCCCAGTTTGGCGTGCCCGGATTGAAGTTTCCACAGTCTGTGATCTGGGCTGCCGTGTCATCAGCTGGTGTTGGTCCACCAGAGTCAACGCAGTGTCTACCAGGAGAACTTCATGCATTAACAAACATTTTAAAAAGATGCAAACACTTTATATCAGACGCATATGTTCAAAAATCACACTGACATGGAGCGCTGATGGCCTAGTGGTTATTCTCTCTCTCTCTCTCTACTGTCCTATCAAAATAAAGGCAATCTTCCTGTCTAAGATTTGAATCGCTCTGTTCACTTATATAAAAGCTCCTGTCACTGTTTCCCTCTCACTGCAGTATTTTGTCACTGAGCTGGTCAGCGATGTTCAGACTTGTCTTCATCAGACGTCTCTGATGTAACTGCAGCTCACAGAGTCGACGTGCACGGTGAGAAAACGGAGCGTTTCACAGACTTAAAGCTGCATTTCTTACTAAAAGATTAAGATTAGAGCTCTCGGAGTGAAACGCTTTCATGTTGGATTTGAACCAGTTTGAGTCTTCGAACGTTCCAGCTCTGATCCAAAGGATATCTGAGACTCTCTGTGTGTCGGAGAACTCTGCAGAGCTGCAGGTTTCTGTACGAGGATCAGCGGGATACAGAGTACTTAAAGGTTAATTATGAGTCGTTATACAACTAAAAACAAAAATATGTTTTAACATCTTAATACACTTTTAGATTCAACTGAAAACAGGAGAAACCTCAAAAGCAGAGTTTAACTTCAGCAAGGCCCCTCACACGGCGGCTGTAATGAGCAAACGTTTAAAAACTAAAGGTGAAAGGTCAACATGCTGGGGACTACTTCCTGTGGCGTATTAATCCACATTAAGAATTAACAACAGTGTGTGTGTGTGAACATGTGAGCCCTGCAGAGCAACAGTTTGGATCGTTGATTTGAATGTTTGTTTTTGGACAACAATGAAGCTCGACCTCTCAGAGGGAAAAATGCACACGCACGTTATTCACACACATGAACTGAAAATCAACCAAATGTTCCGTGATGTCATTCAGCCGACATCAGACGTCACACAGCCACGTTAACACGAACCATGCCACAAATAACACTGCAAGAGGTGAGATACAACCAACACAAGGAGTCGTACACAAACACAAACTAATAAACTGACTTCATCTCAGTATCAGCAGACAAATCCGTGTTATTGCTGCTTTGTTTGTGTTTTTCTGACTCTGTTTTTCTCTAAGGGACGTCATATTTGTTCCCTGCACAAAAAAACATTGAATGCAGGAGCCGTAAATCAACTCGTGGCAGCTCAATAAATCTCTCTGTGAGGTCTGTTTGCTGCTCAGTAACAACATCATTTACAGCAGCGTGGCTGTGCAGCGTGCAGAGCCAAAGAGAGGAAGAGCTCATCAGTGGATTCACCTGCAGACTGAAGATTTACAGCATCTGTCCCCGGACTACGTGCGACTAATCCCGTAGAATAACACACACTGGTGCTGAATGACACTTCTTAAGGCGCAGCTCATAATTTAATCTCATTTTTGTCCTCTCATGTCTGTCAGGTCTGTGCGCCCCTCGTTTAAAGCTGCAGCGGCTGAGATCAATCAGTCAAAGCTCCTCGTTATTTAGAAGATTTTTGAGGTTCAAAAGCAGCTTGAAGAAGAAGTTTGTGAGGTGCATCGTCAGTATGTGGTCTGTAGTGGATCCTGGGTCTTTCTTTGTGTTGGAGGTGATGTAAATTATGAATCTTGTGCTCTGTTTCTGCAGTAATGATGCAGAAGTGATGCAGGAGGTAAAGTACAGAGGGAGGGAAGCTGCAGTCATTAGACTCTCCACTGTCTTTAAACACAAAGCCAGAGGACATAAAGAATGTAAAATGAACTTTTCTGCACCTCAGACTCTGCAGGAATAAAGTTTTAGTGATCCTGATCACACAGACTCATGCATATCATCATGTTTCATTCATCTGATGGTGACTGAGGGCTTAAAGGCAAGGTTGGTAATTTTCTCCAATTTTCTCTTCGACCAATGTCTGCCACGAGGTACCAATCTGATGAACCAATCACGCCTCCCTGTCTCCCTGCTCGTTCTCTACCCCTTGCAAGTTTCTACCACAGGAGACAGAGAGAAGCAGAAAGTCTTTATATTTCAGAGGGTGACACCACGCTGTGAGACACTTTTAGGCTAGGTGTTAGCAGCGAGTATCAGAGGAGGACGTTTTTTAAATGATGTCGAGAGTGAAGTCAAAAAGTCAAGAATCAATGTTTCAGAATTTGTTGTATTCTCTAAAGTAAGAATTCAAAAACACATCCCTGTCTCGTTTCTCCACCACCTTGTGACGACCTCAGAAAAAAAGTCGACATCAGGAGGTGGGGGGATAAGAAGATTATTGCAGTTCCACTCTCATTGGATAAACTAATGGAGCTGATCCCAGATGTCTTTGTGCGAGAGGCGAGGTTACACCCTGGACTGTTCGCCAGTCAATCACAGGGCTGACATATAGAGACAGACAACCAGCCACACTCACATTCACACCTACGAGCACTTTAGAGTCACCAGTTAACAAACATACAAACTCCACACAGAGAGGCTCCTGTCCGACGGGGAGCCTCCTTCCCGTGACGCAAAAGCACTAACCACTGCACCACCGTAAAGCCCTTAAATAAGGTCCAATCACCATTAAATAAACTACAAGAACTAAGAAACACCAAGACCTCGAAGAAGAAGCCCAACTTCACCAGAAAGAGTGAACACGAGTGCAAATCTACGTCACACACAGCCGGAGGCAAACTGATGATGGCTGCCTCCTCTCTCCTGCTCTTTAAACTCTTCAGGCGTTATACTCTTTATGCTCTTTAAACTCCATGATTGGAAAGTGGGCACAGGTGAGCTCCATCACTGGCTGCAGTGAGGCTGATGCTGCCTTCAAATGGAACTGGTAGAGTCGCGATGTCGTTTACAGGAAAGGGTCAGCGTACAAATGGTAACAGTACGGGAACACCATTGGTAGGCAACATGGATTCCATAAGATAGCTTGTTCTTCTCCTGGCTGTCCATGTGGAAATACTAACTTTACATTATTTCTTTGTGTTTAAACGTCATGAGGAGGAACTAGAGACAAGACGACAACAGTGACAGAGAGAAGAATGACTAAAATAGGCTCCACCATTTCTGAAAACGACACCAAACATGTCACAGCTCGTGAACTAGAAGGTTTAAGAGAAATGACATAGCTTATGATGTTGTGAATATGATAAGGGGGGGCCGTGCATGGTCTCTTCTCGTGAACACGATAAACGTGACCCCGCTTAACAGCACCGAGAAGCCCCTGCAGAGAGCACAGGACAGAGGTGTCTAAAAATGTCCACTTAGGGCCTCTGTACAAACGATGTTGTTTACAGAAAGGGATGTTCAAAGTCTTGTAATGAAGAATAAAAGATGTTTCATGTAAAGCATGATGGTCAGTTTTAGAGAATAAAGCTCTACGGCACTTTAATGGTGTTGTATGCATAAAATGACAAAAAGTGTCTCATCATTATTCGAGTAGTTGTTGAAATGTGTCCCTAATCCTCTTCCTTAGAAGCCTTTAGAGATTTAAACAAAGGAACAGGGAGGGAAAGAGAAGACTTGACATTTGGCAATCTGGTGGAAATGATGGTTGAGCAAACAAACTCCATCATCTGCTGATTCTATGTGACCTTCAGGGATATTTAGTAAGAGGCAGAAACACTCATTACTATGCAAACTACTCTCTCTCTCTCTGTCTCTCTGTCTCTCTCTCTCTCTCTCACTCTCTCTCTCACTCTCTCTCACTCTCCTCTCTGACTCCGCCCCCCTCAGTGCGCAGGTGTGTGAGCAGCAGGAGATGAGCGGAGCGCCAAACCCAAACTTTTTACGCACCGTGCGGCCGCCTCACCTTTACTTGTCCATCTCTCTCTGCAGATAAACACCGGAGCGTCACACCTCTGCAGTGTTTGCTTTTGTTTACACCGGATTACGATGGATTAACATTTTGTGGGGGAGCCATGCTCGCGTGCTCGGTTCAACCTGGGTCGTGCCGCCGAGTCCTCGCGGGGAACAGATCCGACTTGGATGCCCTCCATTCCCGTTTCCGCATTCCCGACGCCGCCGTGCGCACTGCAGGCGTGGAGCTAAGATCCATGATGTGCACAGAAAAAAACCGGTTCCTCCGGCTGATCGAGCCTCTGCTGCTGTAGGTGCGTTATGTTTCCAGCCGGAGGAGGACAGGGGAACCTCAGGGCTGAGCGGCTGGACACTTCAGGCGGTGAGATCCGTTTTCAGCGGACTGAGGGAGTCTGAAGTGCGACGTATTGATCGGTGAGTGAACCTGGATTAACCCCGCACCGCGCTCCTTCATGTCCCGGGATGGAGAGCTGCTGTCGCTCCTGTATGCCGTGTTTAAGCCGGCTCTGGAACTGCGTTTGGCCGGACTTTCGCTACCCAAACGTTCCCAACAACAACCATGTGATCGTGAACCCGGCGGCGCAGGCGGCGGAGATCCGCACCGTGTCCGGGGACATCCGCGTCCCGTCGCCCAAGAAGCGGCCGGTTCAGCTGTACGCCGCGCTCTTCGACTTCGAGGCCCGAAGCGACGACGAGCTGACGGTGAAGGAGGGGGACAAGCTGTCGGTGATCGAAAAGAGGGGGGAGTACGTGCTGGCCAAGAAGCTGACCGGCTCTCTGCAGTCCGGACTCATCCCAGCCAACTACGTGGCTCTGCTGCAGGACGAGTTCGCCAAACACAAGTGAGTGTCGAGAAAATAAAAACGTCTTCTGCTGTTTGTTTGTTCACACTGCTGCTCTTTGTGTGTCTGTCAGCTGATCCACACCGTGCTAAGGTGGAACAGCTCCTGGATCTGCTGTTAGACAGTTTCTGTGTGAAATCTGCTGAAAGTCTGAATTCACAGTCTGACAGATTAAAGAGGAACAGAAGCTCTGAGTAGGCTATTCAAAGTGTTTGAACAGGATGTGTCTTTAATGAAAAAGATACCTGACAGATCCTGTTGGAGATAAAAGCTGACAGCTGACCGACGCTCGACCTCTCTGCTGGTTACAGACACGAGCTGTGACGTCACAATGTCTCTGAACTATGAAGTCATCAGTGAAATGTCTGACTGTCTGATATCAGCAGAGATGTAGGTGTGATCTCACCTCATGTGTTTGAAGCCTTGTTCTTTAAATTCTCTTCAAACTTAATTTCAGACTCAAAGTGAGAAAAACACAAAACATCTGATTGAATAAATGATATTCAGAGGAGTGAATAAAACCAACAAATCAAAGGTAATAAGGCTGCTACACACTGGAGGATTCCAGGCCGGATTCTACGAGGCGGCAAAAGGATGCATTGCACCCTCATTTTAAATTTCTGCACCCTAATTTGAATGGACACAAAAAAATATCAATAGTTTTTTTACAGTAAGTAATCAAGGCAACAGTGACTCAGATCGTGTTTACCACATCCATGATCTGATGGTCATGACAGGTGCACGTGACCTGTCCGTTCCTCAGGGACCACGAGGGACCCTTTAACACCAACGCTGTTTTTCACTGCTGTGGCTGCACCCCCTTTAAAGGGATACTTCACCCATTTGCATTAAGCTCCTCTATTTTTGAAAGGTCGTGCATCCCGCTCTCATTTTCCCCTGAGACGGGAAAGCTCCATATTTATTTTCTGAAAAAGAAAAGACGCAAGACGCAAAAATCGTCCTTTGAATGTGTCGTCTTGAGCCTCAGTTTAAAAGCTGCAGTTTAGTTTCATTCTACAGTTGATTCATTTAAATGTGTTGATTTTGCTTTCTTCGCTCTGTGATGTCACATCGAGGGAGTAAATACAATAATATCAAATGAATTAATGATATACTGACTGAACAGGTGCAGCTGCAACTAAAGGACATTTATCTCACTGTCACAGCAGACCAAGACATTCCAAATAATTCACCTTTAATAAGATGGAACTGGAAGCTTTTAGGTAATAAATCAATTTAAAGTTGATCAATTATTAAAATAGTTTCCGAGCGATAGCGTCGAATCATTTCAGTCTCAAATTGAATCATAAAAACCAAAGTGCATGCGTCGTCTCTGCACTCAAAGTCAAGTTTCGTCCCAAATGTTTGCTCGTGTTCTGCTGCTGAAGCAGAATGGAGCTAAATGTGTCCGCGAGCTGCAGCTGCAGGTCGTCCATTATTCATCCACCTGCAGGGAATCATCATGTTTCAGCCGTGCTCGCTGTCACTGTTTATAGTGCTGAGCCCACACTGACGCCGCAATGTCCAACCGTCCTCAAACACAACACTGACACTGAAGAGGAGGACTGCAGGAGGAGAGACATGTTCCCTGAAGCTTTTATACTCTGCTGCAGCTGCTTTTCAAACCTTAAGAACTTTACACCGATTTAAGGACTTCAGTTAGTTTGAGTTTGTTGAGGACGCGATGAGATCAGCGTTCTGTCATGCTGATGCTCACTGTGGATCTGACGATTATCTCTTAAAGCATCACTGGGAAGTTAATATTCGAAGATCCGCTGTTTTTCTGACAGGTTTCTGTCGTATGTTGAATAACCCAAGTCTTCCTGTAGAGGATACACGAGTGTTCAAACTGTTTCTCTCTTCCTCTCTGAAACAGTCACCACTAAATCTGAACGTTGAATCCTGCATGAAGGGAGGATTCATTCTCAGACTGTCGTACTTTACTGCAAACGTTTCCCAAAGTGAAACTCTTTAAACGTCACATTTGTCCGATAAAGCAAAGACAGAGACGGCTCGCACACTGCAGGGCTCCAGGTCTACTTCAACTGGAAGGTCAGGGTTCGATCCCCAGCTCCTGCAGCCACATGTCCGATGTGTCCTTGGGCAAGACACTTAACCCCAAAGTTGCTCCCGCTGCTTCGTCTGCGGCGTATAAATGTGTATGAACGTGATTAGTTACTTCTGAAGGAGTCTTTACAAAGCAGCCTCTACCATCAGGGTGTGAATGTGTAGCTGTGACCTGCGGTGTGAAAGCACTTTGAGTAGTAAAAGAAAGACACAAGCTCAAGTCCATTTACTGTCAGTCTCATTGCATTCTGATAATATCCCCATAGACCTTCACAGTGCTGCTGCTTGTTTAGTATTGACTTGATGTTCACTGTGTTCACTTTGACTCCAGCATCACGTGTCCCTGCAGCGTGGAGTCTGTTCTAATATCCTGGAGAAGTTTGTTCAGAGTTGTGTTTGTTTGTTGAGACTCTGTGTGTTGTTACTGTCACTGAAACCGGACACACCCGCCCTGATACTGTCGAGTCATCACGGGTCAGTTTCTGCTAACACACACTCCACACTCCAACAACTCTTTAAAAAGGGACTTTAACTCGTCAATAAATGCCTCCCCCCGTTGTTTCTCAACCTTTGACTTGTAATCAGGTAAATAAATCACCTTTGAAAGAGTAGATTCCAGAATTATCGTCTGATCACGCTGCAAAACTGAGCCGACCAGTTAGTGAAACTGTGTAATATTTACTCTCTCTCTCTTTCCTCTGCGTCTGTGCTGTGCAGAATGTGACATTTACAGTGTAGAGGGTTTGATTATCAGCCATGATGTCATAACCATCACAGGGTAGACTGACCACGAGTGACCTGAGTGTGAAACGATGGTTTATGCTCCTGTAGGAGACACAAGTTCGTCTGATGTCGTCCTCGTTTACAGAAAAACTTCACTACCCACGATCTTAGAGTCTCACAGCGTTGTCTCTGATTGGTTGAGCTCGCTGTTACCATGGCAATGTTTCCCGCCTCTTGGCACTGAATGCTAAAGGACCAGCATGTAAACATGTAAACTGAGAGATCCGAATAACTTCTCATCAGATCGTTGAACTTTACAAAGCTACAGGAATTTGAAGGTGCGGCCGGCTCTGCTGATCATATCTGATGGAACAACTTGGGGTTAAGTGTCTTGTCCAAGGACACATCGAGATGTAGCTGCAGGAGCTGGGGATCAAACCCTGACCTTCCAGTTGAAAGACGACCGACCTGTTTTTAAAACACAAACAATCTACTGATTAATAGAGAAAATCATCAGGAGATGAATTGAAGATGATGTTACAGTCCTGAACTTTGTCTTTAATCTTTGGATTGATTTACTCCCAGGTTTCTGTGTTTTCATCATGATTGTGTATTTCTTCAGTTAACTCTCTCTCTCTCTCTCTCTCGTCTTCCTCTCTCTCTCTCTCTCGTCTTCCTCTCTCTCTCTCTCTCTCTCTCTCTCTCGTCTTCCTCTCTCTCTCTCTCTCTCTCTCTCTCGTCTTCCTCTCTCTCTCTCCCTCTCTCTCTCTCTCGTCTTCCTCTCTCTCTCTCTCTCTCTCTCTCTCTGTCTCTCTCTCGTCTCCCTCTCTCTCTCTCTCTCGTCTTCCTCTCTCTCTCTCTCTGTCTCTCTCTCTCTCGTCTTCCTCTCTCTCTCCCTCTCTCTCTCTCTCTCTCTCTCTGTGCGTCTCGTCCTTGTCCGTCTGTCCTCGGTGCAGGTGGTACTATGGGAACATAAACAGAGTGAAAGCTGAGAAGCTGCTGCTGGCGTCCCAAAACAAAGATGGCTCCTTCCTCGTTCGCATCAGTGAGAGTCACAGTGACGAGTACACAATCTCAGGTAAGTTTCCCCTCACAACGCTAACCACGCCATGACTCCAGCCACCTCCATCACACACAGTTTACTGCGGGCCTCTTGCTCCTTCTTGTTCTGTGTCGAGTTTCTTGTAGCTGTAACTTTGCTACATTGATCAGATCAGATTAGATGTTCTTTATTGTCCCTGAGGGGATCTTTGCTTTGGGCAACAGTGCAAAAGAATCATGCAGCTCGGTGCAACTTGATGTAGCCTAAAAATAAACACGGCGCACAAAACTGGCAAAAATAAACACGAATCAAGTCGAGCGAAAAAGAAACAAGGAAAGCTAGCGAGTCCTACAAAACAAAAAGGCACTGAAGTACACAAAGTTACGTTCTGCAGGGTTTATTCCTGATGCACTTTATGCAGAGTTAAAGTGTTTTTATTTACTTCTGTTTAGTCCCTCTGCCTGCCCTTTTCACTGTTTGCTGTTCAGTGAGGGATCCTTTTTCTTTCTGCATTTCTTCTTCACCTCCTCCTCCTCTGCCCTCCAGTCCCTCAAGGTCTCCAGCCACTGTCAACTTCAATCTCCCCGCCTTCGATTTTTCTCTCTCTGCCTCTCTCAGCTCGTTCTGTAGAGGGCACGAGGTGACAAACCCCCCCTCAGGCAGCGGCCATGTTGGAGGTTGATGGTGCAATAACGTCTGATTGAAGTGATAAATTAGAGACTTGGTGTTCAGTAGAAAAACAACATCTCTCTCTTGAGTGTAAGACAGTGAAGCTTGATAGTTTTGTGTTTGATGTGACTCTGGCTGTGAAACCTGCAGGTGTATTCTTCTCATTTCTACTCCAGAATCTTTCTAAATAATCAATAATAATAGTCATTATTCAAATTAAAGTCCACGTTAAAATTAGAGATCGACCGATTAATTAGCCAGCCGAGAATATCGGCCGATATTAGCAAATCCAGTGACTATCAGTATCATCTAATTTTATCTCAGATATGCGCCGAGATTAAGACATTTATTCAGCAGTCAAATAACATTTCATTTGAGTTTCATTATATTACACTAGCAGTCCTCTTTCACCAGCAGAGGGCGCTGTATGGATTACAACAAGCATCATCACTCTCCAGAGAGTCGAGCGGTGATTCACGTACATGCTCAGTTACTTTCCAGTCGAGTGACCATCTTGTCTTTGTTTTAAATCTTTTCCACAAGTGTTTGATGAATAATTTGAGGGATCAACACAATAAATGTGTTTATCTATATCTTTCTATCTCTACAGATCGAACACAGATCTAAGAAAGATATCGGCCGATATATCAGTATCTGATTTTTTTCTCGCCCTGATATTGATATCGGTATCGGTCACAAAAACCCCATATCAGTCGGCCCTAGTTCAAATCACTACAGAACTTAACCTCAATAATGAACTATTAACGAGCGCCCAGCTCTGGTTGTATTATAGAACTGGCAGATCATTTTGAGACTGATCAGAAGGATTAGTGTCGTTAGTCGGTAAAAGATGGAGGTCTTACATTTAGTCAGCAGAGTTTAATGTGCGTGCAAGAACCTCTCTAGCAGAGCCCGACCAACATTGATTTTTGGGGCCGATAACAATATCGATATATTTCTCAGATCTATGTTCTTAGATCAGTAAAGATAGATAGATAAACACATTTATCAGTTGATCCCTTAAACACAGTTATCAAACACGTGTGGAAAAGATTTAAAACAAAGACAAGATGGTCCCTCGACTGGAAAGTAACTGAGCATGTACGTGAATCACCGCTCGACACTCTGCAGAGTGATGATGCTTGTTGTAATCCATACAGCGCCCTCTGCTGGTGACAGAGAACTGCTAGAGTAAAGCAATGAAACTCAAAATAAATGTTATTTAACTGGTGAACAAATCGAGTGATGTCTGCGATAAAATTAGCCGATACTGATAGTCACTAGATATGCTAATATCTGCTGGTATTATCGGCTGTCCGTTAAATCGGTCGGGCTCTATTTAAAGTATCGCTGTGCATGTAACATGGATGCTGAGTTGGACTGTTTTGTGCTTTAATGGATCACTTGTTCAGTCCTGATACGTTTGCTTTATTCCTCAGTGTTTGTGATAATCAGACGTATCCTTACCTTTGTTGTTGGTGTGAATTCCTCTGTGTGTCTCGGTTACTATCACAGGGATTTGTTGGTTCTATGTTGTGTTTGTCGAATGTATTTGTATGTATCACTACCGCCCAAAGCAAATTTCCCCTCAAGGACAATGAAGTATTTCTTATCTCTTCTCTTCTCTCCGTGATAGTCTAAAAAGCATTACACAGTTTTGTTCTTGTGAAGGTTGTTTCATGATCAGAGTGTAGAGCAGAGCTGCTCGAGCAGTCTCTAAGATTAATCAAATCAAGATACATCATCTCTTATGTTCCTCACTGTAAAGCGTGTATTAGGTTAGATACACACTAGACTATTCGGGACCTGATATACTCCCCCCCACCTCCACCTCACCTCCCAACGACCCGGCCTGAATCGAGGCTTGTTGTGACCGAGTGTGTATTTGTCTTAATCTTCAGAATTTTCTCTGATGATCCTAAAATGAGATTTTTTTTTGTGCAGCTTGTTTTCTTTGTTCAGAAAGTGTCGGCTCAGTCTAAACATTGTCGACATCTTGCTTCATTTTCTGAGTCAAGATAGCTGCTGCTGTTGTCAGAGGAGCTACATTTTTGATTTGCTGACATTTTGTCCAAATATTTGATATTTGGTCTGGCGTGATTGTTTGTGTTTGTCTGGAGGCTCTGGCGTGTGCGTGTGCAGCATACGAGAAGAAGAAAGTTCTATGTCTTGTATCGAGTTGGCTCCTGATCAAAGTGTCTTGTAAACAGGACGCTCCGAGCATCGTCTTCAGTGTAGTAACCCACATTTGTGAGCCCGTTGTTGGCACCAGATGAGACTTTTACAGAGAATGAGCTCACAGCCAATCCTCTAATGGACCTCCTGAGATTTGTGTGATTTGTGACTTTCCAGACTCTCCCTCTTTCTCTGAATCACCTGCAGCCTGTTTCTCTCTCTGATCATCTCCACTCTGTCCCCTCTTCTCGTCTTTTCGTCCTCTGGCTTCACCATCTTCTGCGTCTGCATCTTTTGCCCTCCCCCCTCCTCTCCTTCAAGGTCCCTGAGGTCTCGAGGGGGAAAATGCTGCAGTTAGACGTTTGGTTTTCACTGAGCTGCTGCCACTGCTGAAATATGCATCATCAGTACTCTGTGTGCACACCAGTGTGAAGGCAGAACAGACCACAGCTCGGCTTGTTTCACCTTTAAAGGCTCCATTACACACATTGTGCCTGATTTACTGTCTGCTCCCTCGACCGTATAAACACAAACAATTTGATGTTCTAAGCGTGAAAGAATCCTCGTGGTTTCTGCTTGTCTCTGAGGACTACAGTCAGCATACACCTGTCTGTAGTTTAACTTGAGAAAAGGATGTGGATCCCTCTTTCATCCCTGACGAACAGAAAACTATGAAAATGCTCAGAAGTGAAACTCTGGCGTTGAATGTTTCTGAAGTCAAGTAGAAACGTGAAGTAACGTCACAATAACGCTGCTGCATGCACGTCACAGAAAAGGACAAATACGTGCGGCAACCTTAGATAAATAACCAGTGTCTTCATTCATTAGTTCAGTCAGAAAACTCACGTTTGTGTCGTTTAAAATATTTAATGCAGCAGAACATAGTTTGTGTTTGGCGTCTCTGCTCCGACCTCATCACTCCTCACAGTTTTGATTTACATGCAGACATTTGAGGAGTGATGAGATGATATCTTAAACCCCCCGCAGTCGGAGCCTGCAGGTGGATGGTGCATGGTGGGGCTAAGGGTAAGAGTGCAGTATGGGTGCAGGTTAAAACTGGTGATGAGAGAGAGACGGGAAGTCTTGCAGCTTAATTAGACCGCTAATTGGAAGGAGGTGTTTTCAGGTGATTGTGGAGACCGACGCACGTCAAGTGTGAAATCATTACAGCTGGAGTTGACTGCCTGAACTAGCTCGCAGGTGTTGCCACATACTGTACGTCTTAGTTGTACGTAGAGCTCTTATTTCAGTGGTAAACAGATCAGAGACACACGTTCCTGTCTTCTAAAAAAAGCTTTGCAACCAAGAAGCTGAGAACTCGTTCATTTTAAAGTCATTTTGCCTGGTGTGAAACTTTGATGTGCAAATGAGCTTATCAGTGCAGACTGAGGACGAATGAAACAAGTTCTCCTTATCAGATGTTTCCTTTGTATGTAAATCTTTCCTCTTATCTCTTCTCTGTCTTTTCTTTCCCTTGCTGTCTTTGTTTCTGCACAAAAGCAACGACAGGAATCTTTGTGTTTACGATGCAAACACATAAATCTTCATGATGTCACAAAGAAATGACGGTGAAATAATCAGATGTGAACATGAGAGAGCCGAAGTGGCGTCTGTTTATTGAGGATCTGTAGGATATTTGAAACAAACATTAATGAGTGATACTCCTCCTTCTTTCAGCTCGCAATGAGGCAAAGGTTTACCACTTCAGGATCCAGCGCTCCACCATCGGGGCGTACTTTGTGTCCGATAAGATCTCCTTTGCCACGCTGGGAGAGCTGATCTCGTACTATCAGAAGAACCCACGCAGCCTCGGGGTGCTGCTGGAGGAGCCATGCGCCCAGCAGGTAGGACCCCAAAAAACATCTCGTTTTTACTTCTATTCTTGTGAGGACCTCGACTGAGACGATGCATTCCCCTAAATCTTTGAGATGAACGATGGCGAAGGTACAGAGTCGGGTTTCTTGTAGTGATGAACATTCATCAGCAGACTCTAAGGTTCTCCTAGAGCACAGTGGTCTTTCCGTCAGTATGACCCAAACTGTAAAGTTGTAGTATCTTGCTGCAGCTCGCTGTAATGTCTCATAAAGTCCCGAGTATACTTGCTTTGAACTACGCTAACGCATGACATCATCCTTGTGTATCCTGCGGTGGTTTGGAGCGTTGGTTGACCACGCCCTCAGAAATTAACGATGTGTTTGCAAGATGCATATAACCACTAGGGGGCAGTGTAGAGTCGTATGGTGATGAGACCGGAAATTACAACATCCGAGACACCAGAAAGCCGCTACAACTATGGTGGAAAGTTTTAAAGGAAGAAGAAAAGTTAAAAGATCAAGTCCGCAACTACCCCCACTATGATGTGTCGTTGTTGTTGCATAGCAACAAACATACGTGCCAAAATAACTGGCGACAGATCATCTCTACTTCTGTGTTTTATGCCGTCTCTTTTATGTGGTGCTCCCTCTAGAGGATTCCTCCAGTAACACGCGTTGTAAAAAGGCTAGTATGTAAATATTCACGACGCGGTGAGTATATTTGAGCCTTAAGGTGGATGCGGGCTGCAGAATAAGCTGATAATTCTCCGTAGGTTCATCACTACAAGAGGCTCCTTCTACTCTGAAACTATTCCAAACATCGTCAGTTTACAGGAATCTCACGGTCCTCACAGAGATAGAAGTACATGAACAGCTGCTGTGTGTTTTAAAATCATCTATAACCACATCATGTATGTACAGTAAGTGTGCAGTCCTGGTGCAAATGTACATATGTCATGTACTAATGAGTATCATTTAAAAAACAACAACAATAGAAACAGATTTCAGAGTTTAGAGAACTCATCAAGTTTATTTCTGAAGCACATTTAACTCCTCAAGGCCTTTACATCACACGCGACTGTAACAGTTGCAGAGAATTTAACAAAACATCCAAATATTAGTCAAGAAAACTAATGATTGTAAGGTGAGAAAAGAGAGAGAATCACTTCCATGATTCCCCGCCAGCCGGGACATCTTTGATTGAAGTGTTACCGAATCATCTGAAAAGTTTAAACGCATTAAATCTGCTGCCATGAAGACTTTTTATTCATCATTCATGAAGAAAAAGTGACCTATGACTTCCTCCGGCCATGAAGTCGAGATGTAAAGACAAAATACTGACTGAGAAACAACAGCAGTCGAGAGTTTGGTGGAGGGTCGTCAGATGAAGTGAAGGCGTTTTAACACCCGTAGCAGCAGATAATCTGACACCTTCCTAGAAGATTAGCTCAGCAAAAATCAAAGCACACGAACCTGAAAGAATTTTTTTAGATTCAATGTGATTTACACTTCCAGAGAAACTCATAATCACTTCATCGCAAATAAGAGTCCACAGGATCTCCCCTTTAAAATGCAGAACTCAACATGAGCTAAGAGCTCCTTGAATATCACATCATTCCCTGATAACTTTCCTCAAACCTTGCATATTTATGGGGTTGCATTAAAGGAAGAATGTGCGACTTTTCGATCCAGTAGATGTCCCCGTTGAGCAGGGGTCACCAACACAGTGCCCGCGGGCACCATGGCGCCCGCAAGGACCATATGAGGCGCCCACAGGCCTATCCTAAAAAATTAAATTGGGAAAATGGTGTTCCATTCAAAAGAGTATTCATGAAATGTAAAAGATTATTTTGTAAAAATGATCAGTGTCTTCACATAGATGAGTATCATTAATCATTAATAATAATATATAACTAAAGGCAAACAGAGCAAATTTGTTATTTCAGAAGAGTGTATCAAACTGGGTGCCCTTCGTATGACTCAGTACCCATGAAGTAGCCCTCAGGTTCAAAAAGGTTGGTGACCCCTGCCGTTGAGCAACAACATGAAACCAAAACAAACTGCTGTTCAGCGACACCTCCTCCATACTGAGGCCTCCGCTCTCCTCCAGAGACACACCTCCAACCCCTCTCCACTCGCATTCGCAAAAAGGAATTTTCAATCAGAACGCTCCATAATTAAGCACTAAGTGGTCAGCGGAGCGGTCCTTCGCTCGAGCTTCAATTACTGAGGCCTGCATTGTTGTGTTAGCATGCTAATGTTAGTGCTTAGTTAGCTTGTGGCTTCACATTGCGTGTAAACTGACACAGAATGAGCGTGATCTAAAAACTCTTCCGTGACATCCAAATAATCAGTGAGTATGTTCTTCTTCTCTCTAGTTCTTGACTAAAACAGCTTTTATACACAAGGGGAGGAGCCGGCCGTCCCGTCCATGTAAACACGGCTCTGACAACAACACAGCCAGCGGGACTCGAGCTTCTCGCTCATTGTAGACAGTCATGACTCAGAGACACATTTACTCAGGAGAGACTGGATTTATGATATATTTATGTGTAGCGTGTCACACATTCTTCCTTTAATACTGTACAGTATATTGGAACAAATCCAGGTATAAGTTCAGCCCACAGCCATCACACAAACACTCCATGGCATCATTATACTTACTCTTTACATGCCCAAAGGCATTATGGGGGCTGTAGTTTTACATCTTATGCCATGATTACCTATAAAATAGAGGTCCAACTAAAATAACATAAGTGACGATAACTAAACTATTGACAAAAGTGTCCTAAGAGCCAGCGAGCGACGCAGCAGCAGGAAACAGCCCGACACAACGTTTCACCGTGACGCCCCGTTTCTATTTTCACTCCTATCGCTCGCGTAGACATGGACGAGGAAGGGTGACACTAGCACTCGCTTTTCTCACTCATCAGAGCTCGTTAGCGAGTTTATACAAAGTGGAGATAATGATGCATCAATAAGATCCACGTGTTTTACGTTTTCATGTGGACTAAGATGTTTTTGAGATGTTAGCGTGCGTGGACCGGATGTTTTTTTTAAACGGAGGACCTAAACCTCTGTTTATAGAACCTCTGTTTTGAAAAATACCAGGCCTTAGTAAGAGGGGAATAGATAGTCCTCAACCAAACTGGATGTGCACTTCAGACAACAGAAATGAACTTGTCTACTTTTTTATTTTACATTGAAAAGAAAATGACAAGAAACTCTCGCTGATATTTACAGGCAGAAGCTCACATTTGAAATCCTCCTTTTCATGTGAGCAGCTTCTGTCTCTGCAGCAGAAACATGAAACAAAGTGCGGTAGAGACCCTGAATCCATCTCTCTATTGTTGCTCTGCAGCAGGACCTTAATGAGCGCTGTCTTATATGCATAATTAACACCAAGAGGCAAACATATTTGGAGCGTAATTAACCACAGAGTACAATATTTGGAACAGTTTTAGACGAAAAAAGGAATCACGTGTCCGTGCTGTAATTACATGCAGTGTCTCTATCTCTGCAGCTCGGCTTAAATTAAACCCTCAGCAAGTCGTTCTTTATTCATGGCTCATCAGACGGAGCCCGGCGGGAGACGACCACGCTCAGCTCAAAGACGTTTCTCACTATCATTTCCTGCAGAATAAGAAAGCAGCTATTTAAAACAGCGGCGCACACACTCGTCACGCTCCTGAGAGAATCACGTTACATTTACAGACGGGTGGTTTGAGGATGAAAACAGTGAGAGATGCTTCAAGTAGAGGTTCTCCCTTCATGAATAAAAGGTGTTTAAGAAGATAAAGTCAGTACCTGTCCTGGATCAGAGGCCGCTCAGTGATTCCTCCCTCTTCTCTCTTCCCTTCCAGAGGAAGCTGTGAGTCTGAGGCCGCCGACACACTGAGGCAGAAACACACAGGGACACACTAAGCACCTGCTCTCATGTCCAAAAATAGATAAAAACACAACTTCATGGAGTTACTCTCTGGTAGATGCATAAGAATAGGTCTCTCTTATTTTGTTTCAAGTTGAAGCCCTTTTTGTCCCTTATCATTTCCTTCATTTTTATATTTGATGAGCTTATGTTGATTTTTTGAACATGTGTACGTGTGTCTTTGGCATTTCAATCAATCTTTATTTGTGTAATGGCGATTCCTAACAAGTGTTAACTCAAGACAAAGTCTATACCTTACTCTTTAACATATTTATAAAGACCCGACATTAATCCACCATAAGTCAGGAAGGCACTTGGCAACGTGAAGCAAAGTTACAGTGGCGAGGTAAAACTGTTAAGAGGCAGAAACCTCGAGCAGAGCCAGACTCTGACCTCTTCTTCTTACTCAGCTTATTTGATTTGAAGCTAAATACACGTCACCATGTTTCTCTAACTCTAACATGTGTCTCTAGTCTGTCTATAAACCCCCCAATGACGAGAAAAGTCCATCCTCTCCGTCTTTCGCCTGCTCCACTTTTCAGAAAATGTGTGCTCAAACAGGCCGTTTGGAGATTTTCCCTTCATGACATCACAAAGGGCAGTAACCCCTCCCCCAGGTGGGTGACACTCCCACAGCTAGGTGTTTGTTCTGCTCTCTGAGTCTGCCTTCTCACCGTAAACAATAAGGCATGGATTTATTGATTTGTTTGTATCAAACCTGAGACACAACTTTGGTTAGACGACTTTCTGCACCCGCTAAAGCTGCTAAACATGAGACGACGATACAGCCTAACGTTACGTCACAATCTGTTCTGAATCATTTCTGCAGAGATGGACACGCTTCTCCCTCGGTCACTCTCTCTTTTTCTCTGCGTCCATAGCAGCAAGACACCTTTATAAACACATTGGTGAAGACATTTCTTGGTAAGGAATTTATTCCCAGATTGGCCAAATATCTGATAAAATCCCCCAAAACAAAAGATTTTCATTCAAAAGTCAGAATATTGTTTTTTAGATGTAAAAGCTCTAAAGATGATATAAAATAAAAGTTTCCTTTAATTACCCCATAGCTGAAGTGTTTGTCTCTCAGATTCCACTTCAGCTGCTTCACTTTACAAAGAATGAGTCTGCTTTTAGAGAATAACACGTTTAGATCTCTGAGCCTGATCGGTTTAATGTTGTACCCGTGAAAAAGAGTCTCTAATGATCCCTTCAATCTCTTTTTATCGATTGTGATTTGGATATCAAACAGCCAAAAGACACGGCCAATAAAAACGGATGGAGCGTGGATTGTTATCCCAAGGACGAGCCTTTAGCTTCTAAGAGCAGATTTATCCTGATGTTTGAACGCCTCATAAACCGCCTCATCGACTGTGTAAAAGCACCGAGTGGTTCCATTTGTCACATTAAAAGCCATTAGTGAGATTACATCGAGTATCTTTGTTGATGGAGGGAAACAACATTTTAATGAGAGAATTTAAATGGACAAATATGCAGGAAACAGAAGAGAAACATTTTTCAATTTAAAGCAGACTCAGATGAAGATAGAGATGAAAGCAAAAGTTAATTTCCTCACCGCTCAGCGACGCACACGGCTCTGATCACGCCATCGTCAGAAACGTGAAGTTAGAGAAGTCAGCGTGCAGAGCGAGGTGTATCCCCGGGGACTAGATGAGACGACATGGAGTCTGATTTAAAAGTGATAACGAAGACTAAACCTAGGTCTGTTTGTCTCCTTCTTCCTGCATCTCCCTGTATCCCACTTTACAAGCCCAGAATAGTTTCAGCAGACCACCATTCAACATGAGTCTGTTTCTGCTCGAGGTTTCTACGTCTTAGGTCGCCACACAAACCTATTTGACATCGCTTACAAACGGCCAATTCAACCCATAACGCACTGCTGTTGGGTTCACTTCCCTAGTTTGGTCCGGATCGCATTCTCACCTACGGCGAACCGATTTCTATTGCACTTGGAAGCAAACAGAGACAGAACAGGCTGTTTCTGTGTCTGTAGCTTTAAATGTAAATGAGCTGTGTCTGACCACGCCCCTCTCTGGAAGGGCTTGGGTGGCTCGGGCTTTCTCGCTCCATGCCCTATTGTTTACGGTGAGAAGGCAGACTCAGAGGGCGGAACAAACACCTAGCTGTGGGAGTGTCACCCACCTGAGGGAGGGGTTACTGCCCTTTGTGATGTCATGAAGGGAAAATCTCCAAACGGCCTGTTTGAGCACACATTTTCTGAAAAGTGGAGCAGGCGAAAGACGGAGAGGATGGACTTTTCTCATCATTGGGGGGTTTGTAGACAGACTAGGGACACATATTAGAGTTAGGAGTTTATTTTGAATACTATGTGACCTTTAAAGTGTCGAAGAGAATGAATGAAATTCTGGATATCATAACTATGAGTCAAAACTTTTTTTTTTTTTGTTGAATTAACCCCTAAATGATTTTGATTTCATACAATCATTTGATTTGTACTGTCGCATTGCTTTTTGTTTTTTAATGTATTACTCATAATGTAATCATTTCATTAACTTCATGTTTATCAAAGCACTTGATCAGCAGAACAAAATGTTTAGTAGCTTCTGATTGTTTCTGAAAATAAAGTTGTCTGAAGGTGTTTGAACACACGTGCCAGTCTTCATCCTTTCAGTTGTCTTTCACTCACCTTTCATTAACACCGCCGACCTGTCCATGCCTCGCCATCCAGAGAACAATGGGTCTGCATCAACCCTGAGATGAGAGAACAAAGAGAAACACATTTTGATTGATTTGATTTATAAAAAAATACGACTGAATAAGCCGCTGTGCTTTCTGTGCAGAGGGAGCTCTTCGACATGGAGCCGTGGGAGAGACCGAGAGAAGAGTTCAGACTGCACAAGAAACTG
>CM036547.1:28071780-28106780 GCA_020745685.1 Tautogolabrus adspersus | reverse complement strand
TGATTTTATGTCCCTCTATTTTAGGAAAAAGCAACAAAGAAGTGTTGGATCTTCTATCGTCAGGGTTTCGACTCCCCTGTCCGACACGCTGTCCTCAGAATATTTACCGGATCATGATGGACTGCTGGGCGGCTGAGCCCTCTAAGAGACCGTCCTTCCACGCCCTGCACAGCCAGCTGGACAGCATATACGCCAGGATATATTTCAAGACTATAGAGGTGTAGAAGGAGGGAGAAGTGTCCTCTGAAAACTGTCAACGAGAACGGACTTCAAACGTGAAGACATTGTTCTCGTCTTTTATGCAATCCTCCCCAACGACAGGGTATATGAACTTCTAATCACTGAGGTGTGAGAGGATGAACTGCAGGCAGAACAGGAGTGAAATGTTCAAAACGGAGAGGATCCAAGAAGAAGGAGGACAAGCTGCAGAAGGAAATGAGGAATACGTGATTTCTCATTGTTGAAAGAAAGGTGGACACTCGAATGACAAAGTTAGCGTGAGAAAGGTGTGTACATACACTCCTACCTAAAAACACTTCGAACCCTTTGGCACATTCACAGAACCAACTCTTTTTAATTTTGTACCCTTTTTGTGTTTTATAAATACTATTTTATTACTCCTGTATGTGCCATGTCTGTGGATGCACACTTTGTAATGTTATGAAATCACAGTCAGGACTTTAATTAATCACCTGTCGTCTGACTGCAGAGCCTGTGCTAAACCATTTGAGGTATTGTGCAATAATTTAATGCTTGCTGGGTTTTTAGCCACGCTAGCGGCCCGGAGCTTCAGATGTGTTTGACCAACACGTCGGTCTTTATCTTATTATTAATCGTAAAGATGTATTTGGCAATGTCATGACTTTTTATCGAGCACAAACATCTCGTCAGAATGTCCTCTTGTCTTGTTTTTAAGCAGTCTATCTGATTCCGAACTGACCAAATCAGATCAACTTAAGCTCTGCTTTGAGGTAAAAGGAAAGAATCAATCAAAGGTATTTAAGACCAATAATAACCGTACTTTACATTTAACACGCAGGTAAAATAGGCGTGAAGAATGAGTTGGACATTTGGGGATTTCTTTGTGCCTTTGCTTAGAGATATAAAAGCCGCGAAGTCTGACACCGCTGTGGTGATACCCTCGAGCCAGGAGATGATTAACCTAGCTTAGCATAAAGACTGGAAGCAGCTAGCATGGCTCTACCCTCAGTTTAATAGAAAGCACCCAACAACACCTGCACAGCTCACAAACAAGTAAACACAAAATGTAAATACACCCATTTCCTAATCACGACTGCAGTCATCAAACACTTGTGAAAAAAAATGATGATGAAGACAAGATCATATTTACAGTTCCTCAAAAGACTTCACGGCCAGAATAACAACAATGCCCTGAAACACTCATTTTTAATTCGATATTATAAAATAAATAATAGACTAACATTGAATAAACCGAGTTATATCGGCCGATAAATGTAGCCGATAGTCACGTGATACGCTAATATCGGCCGATATTATTGACTGGCAGATTAATCCGTCTGGCTCTAGATATAACTCCCCTGAAATATCTAATTTAATAACAGAATTGGAACCATTTAATCGAATTATATTAAAAGGACGAGAAGAGCTAATGATTGGAAAATGTTGTTTCTTATTAAACAGAGAAGCCACAGGAACTCGGATGGCTTCTTGTGCTCCATTGGTTTGGCTGGTAAGGAAGGTTTGCATGCTCTACGCATGTTTGTTTTTTTAATGGAAAATGATACCATCCGTTAGCATGACTTTAGCATGTCAGGAATGAGCTCATAGCACAGCTGAATCTGGAACGACGGAGTCTGACAGAAAGGAGCTCAGAAGGGAGAAAGTTAAACCAAGTCAGGCTGGGTCGAAATGTTGAGAGGAAAATCATTTATGTTGGATAAAAAATAGATTTTCTCTTTTGTGATGACATCTGCACGAAGTTAACTTATCATTTTAATGGAAAAACACCCTAACCAAAGTAGGGTCGAAGTTGAATTTTTCCATTTCCACACATCCAGCAGCGTTTCCTTTCTGGCCTCACTGGGCCCCTAGCGTGGTTACACACTAAACTGAGGTTATGATGTGTTCAGACAAAATGCAAACCCTTTTTTTTGCACAGCGTAATTACGTACAAAGTCATCGGAAATATGAAAGACAGATCCAGGCAAGATTAAATCAGCACTCATTAGCATAAAGCTACATCCCTATAGCTTATTGGTTTCCAGATTCTGCTGAAAGCACACAAAATCAGAAAAGGAAGTTTCTTATCGCCATCTTTCGGGCACTGAGAGAATTGCAGTTCTACTTTTTTTTACTGTAAAGAAGAAGAAAAAGAAGGCTGCAATATTTGAAGCCTGAAAATGTGTAGGCTTCTTGATTCCAGTTATTGGCCAGACTTCAAAGTGTTACTCCCATTGGCTTCGAAGCTTGATCCAAAGGCAACTGGACTTGAAGAAGCCTTTCGGAGGAGATGTGAAACGTCTTCAAGATCTTCAACCAAGTCTAGTTGCCTTTGGAATCAAGCTACGAATTTACCACGACCTGGACGACTGAGAACCTACACAGACTCTCATTGGCTGTTCATGAAACTCCAGCAGCCTTTCTTACTTGAGTTCAGCACCGAGTTTTTGTTGGGTCTGAACACATCATAGGTCTTTTTAAGCTTGTCTTCTGTTACAGGACTTTAAGTGTTTTGGCAAAATGTTACATGTCTCAACTTCTGGAGACGAGTCTTTAGTGTACGAGTAGTATTGGACTGTTTTTAAACCTGCTGTGATTTATCTTTTCGGGGGGCTGATCCAGTGCTTGAGTGGACCATAGAGCCACATGTACAGGCCTTAAGTTATTAAACCTGTTTGAGAAGTCCACATTAATGGCCAGTAAAAACAACAGTGCCTATGTTTACATCATACACACACAACACTCCAAAATGTGGATTGAGAAGAACTACAAAAACAAAGATCAACGGGCAAAGAGACCTGCACGGTGAATCAGCCATATCCGAGAAACTTTCTAGGGGTGGGGGTGAGGGGAGGGGAGGAATTTCTGCACCACCCAATTGTACGACTTTGTTTTAATGCAATGCACATTTTGAGAACAATGCAACTTTTTGTCTTTTATGCATGACATGTACACCAGGCAAAGCCAAGTTCAGGAAGTTTTTAGCCATAATCACCAAATCACGATCAAGATTGAGTTCCATGTTGTAAGCCGTGTTATCAGGCAACAGACACCAGTGATGCAAAGAATAAAGTATTTTATGAATTGTTTTGAAGTATTTCTGTGCTCTTACATAACGTCGACTTTATAGAACGTCAACACATTTCAGCATGTGCAGTCCGGGAAATTAAACTCCTTAGTGAATCTGCAGGGATGCCAACCATTGGCTTGTAGATGGTTTCAATTTAAATCATCCCCATCTTGGTTTTTCAGAGCCCAGGGAGGGGTTTAAAGGTAGAGTCAGTAGATGGTTTGTTGCAGCTTGTAAAAACAACATTCAAACTGGCTCCTCGCCACCAGAAGCACACGCCTAAGCATGCAAGCTACACTGCAAGCTACCTGAGAATATTACATTTGTTGTAATTGAAAAGCTGATAATTTAGCACGTTAGCACAAGTTAACCTCTGGTGTTTGGCACCTGCCTGTCCAACAGAAAGCTGGCCAACTCTGCAGTTGAGGAAATTAAACTCCTTAAAAGACTGAAAATCAAAGTGGATGAATCTGCAGTGATGCCATCTTGTTTTTTTAAGAGCCAGAAGGGACCATATTTGGACAATAAGTAGGAGCTGGAGAAAAGGGAGGGGTTTAAGGTGGAGTCAGTAGATGGTTCAGCTTGTTAACACAACATTCAAACTGGGCCCCTCCTCCTGGGCTCATCGCCAGCAGATGTGCACACTCACTGCAGAACTTTAGCGTGTTCATTTACTGCCTGTACCTACACTGCAAGCTACCTGAAAATATGACAAGTGTTGTGATGGAAGCACTCTAGCAAACCTGACCGCCCTTATTTGGCACCTGCCTGTCCAACAGGAAGCAGACCAACTCTGTGTCTACGGTTGAAAGCCAACCCAAAGTTCACCCTCGATTTGGAACCAGCTTCATCCGCTTGGCGTTTCTATGATTAGATTTTTCTCTTCTTTGCAGCTACGTCCGCGTCTGCCATCGCTGCACACGCTCCTAGCTGTTTTTTCCCCCTAGATGTGCTCAGGCGTTTTTGGAGCGGCCATGCCTCCGTGTCTGTGCCATCAAGCCCTAAGACAGTTCTCTATTGGCTTTGCTTTCGAAACCAAGAGGCTATGTCCACTTTTTAGAGTGTATAGCTGTTAAGTGTGGCGCAGAGTCACAATCCAGTCCACTTGAATCTAAAGTGCTCTACTCACATAATGTAGCGTTGCTCCCCGACCCTGACGTCTGTAAGTTGAAAACTAAAACTTTTCTAACTTTTTTGTTTTAAAGAAGAAAGGAAGCTAAAAGAAATGACGGGAACTTTTCTGTGCAGTTCACCTTCCCGTCAGTGGCCTTTGGATTTTGATTATCGAGCCAAGAATTTAAGGAACTTTTAAGTGGTAAACCTTAAACCACCAAAGTTATGCGACTCATTATTGTCACCCTGCCAGCTTAGCAATCATGGCGAGCTAATCGAGCTAATAACTGAATTGTTTCAATGGAATTGTTCTCACCCGTCGTATTAGAGGAGTTATGAAGACAAAGCGCTCAGGAGAAATAAAATACTACTCTGCTTTCATGAAATAACAAAGTGTCATCTCTGTTGTTACTTTAGAGGTGAACACCTGACGTCTTTACAAGGGGAAGAAGGCGTGATGACAGGACGAGACAATGACCTCGTGAAGGAGCGGCTGTGAACAGATAGAGTATCTCTTGGTGTCTCATTTCACAAATATCTGATTATAGAATTTACTGCAACTGGTTTCCTGCACAACAGGTCCTCCAACCAATGCAACCACAAATATGTTTTCTTCCTGCACTGTGTTAAGACATGTAAACGTTCTTAAATCAGCACATCTGGCAAAATCAGGCGTCCTCATACCTACACGACTAACACATCAAACACATGGATATTGTTGGGAAAGTTTTGCAGTTTGGTTAGCTTTAGGAACATTAACGACTGGATTCAGTTAAGAAAAAAGTGAGTGCTTGGCAGAAATTATGAAAGCAACGTTGGATACATTACCTGGCTGAAATAAAAGAAGGCAGTTGTGATTTTTTAGTGTCAGAAAGAGTCAGACTGTGTTCTTTGGAGTCTATATTTACTGAATGAAATGATAAAGTGAGCTTACTCTATGATCAGACATTAAGGAAACATGCTATGTTGAAGTGCTGGCTTCTCTGACAACAATGCAGCAGCCAGTATGTCCTCCTTCTAACTTTAGATTCTGGTCCTGAATGATCTGGATTTGTGTGGACCAGAGAAGGTAGGCGGTTTTAAGGCACCCCCACACGGCCGTTTTGGACGCCCCTCGGTTTGCCAGATATGAGAGCAGTTATCAGGTCAAACCAACAGGTGTTGCAGCGATGGAAGCGGGCAAGAGAACTGGTTCAGATAGAAGTGATTGTACCCGACCTAAAAAGCCTCTGCATGTTTCTAATAAGCTCCACGAGCAGAAACGTGCTCAAACTAGGATCAATATTGGAGATGCTTTTGAAAAATGGAGAGAGGTTAGAACGCAGAAAGGTTTACAGACCGATGCAGAGCTGGTTAAACACTGAAGCTTCAGTGTCCACCACATGGTGACCTGCGTGAGCATCCACTCTAGAGAGGAGGGGGAGCAAGTAGGATAGTTGTTAGTGCGTGCACCCCATGTACCGAGGCTTCAGTCCTCCAAGCAGACAACTTGGCTTCTAATCCGACCTTTGGCTCCCCTCCTGCATGTCATTCCCCTCTATCTCCCTGATCCCCATTTATCTGTGTTCAAAGTAAGACCCAGCCTGTCTCAAGTCCTATAAAAGTCGAGTTTTACAGCACAATTCTTCTAAAACTTTACAGTAACCTTCAAAATGTGCAAATCAGAAAATATTTGATTCCAAGCAGGGTATAAAAACAAAGCAACAATGAGCAGCAATGAATGATGTAGCTCCCTTCAAAACGACAAACCGATCTATCTATAACATTTCATTTAGAGGTAGGGAAGTCTCTTTTCTGCTTCAGTAAATGTCACAGTATGTATCTAGTCTCAGTATCTAAAGATCATCATTAATGTTCACTAGTTTATTATAGAAACAAAGTGCAAAGTTTGACTTTTATGAAGCGCTTGCCATAGAGGCGGGGCTTACATATCTGTCATTAGTGGCTGTCAGGAGGAAGTTGGTGTCAGTCTTCACTGCAGCAGACAAACTGTGAACAACACAAACTTAGAAGCAACAGTTTCCTCCGTGAACACATACCGAGGATTCTCGTCGCTCCTTGTCCTCCACCTGTCCGACAGGTGGGACTGGCTGTCTCTGTTGACGCACGCGCACAAACACGCGGCTCTCAGAGGGGCCGTTCATGGTCATCTATGGGTGAGTGTCTGCGGAAAGCGTGTCCATGTCTGGAAACTCTGTGGGACAGGATTTTTAGCGACAAGAAGGCTGGAGGCAGTGGAGGAGTAGGAGATGGTGGGGCTGGAGGAGTAGGAGGAGGAGTAGGAGGTAGTGGAGCTGGAGGAGTCGGAGGAGTAGGAGGTAGTGGATCTGGAGGAGTCGGAGAGAGTAATGGAGAAGGAAGCAATGTGGAGAGATCACCGGCTCCGGTCCTGGTTCTTCCGCCGGTGCCACAGCAGGAGAGCGGCTCCATCTACACAGCTCTGTGGCCGTTTGAAGCCCGGCACAACAAGGAGCTGTCGTTCCAGGAGGGGGATCTGTTCAGCGTGATAAACCGGACAGGGGACTGGTGGACCGCGCGGAGGATAGACAAGAACGGGCGCGTGCTGGACACCGGGATCGTGCCCCAGAACTACCTGACCCGAGCCGAGACCCTGCAGATACAACCGTGAGTGCTGGATTTTCCTCTTCGACTGAATAAATGTTGATATAAATCGATCATTTCCAACCACTGCGAGCCTCATTAGATTTTCAGCAGATTTGACTCTCTTCCCTCTTTATTTGCGCTTCACTGCAAACTTCTTGTGCGTTTTCATGCAGGTCTGCACCATATTTACTGAATCCACATAAGAACAGAAAAAGATCTGACAACATTTCTGCTGTTTTTTATCATATTCAGAGAACTGCTAAAGTCAAAAAACAAGCACATGATGCTAAAAAGGAAATCAAAACCTTCTCTTCAATAAACAAATCTTAGACATTCTTGTCACCAATCCCCAGAGGGTTTTATTGCACATTGCAAACCAAGGCAAATAAACGATCTTTCAAGGCAAACAAGTGAAGAAGAATTACATTTTACTGGAAATCTGTGAGGTTATAATGTGCAATAAACTTTGCAAAATGCATTTACAGTGCAGAAAAGCAGAACCAGGAAGCATTGTGTGAATTAAGGGAACAATGATGGGAAGACAAAATGCCAGAAACAGATTTAAAGTACAAATCAGGGAAGACTAATATCCATTACATCAAAGATTAAAAAGTGATTCTATATTCACTCATCCAGAGCTGTAGTGTAAAAGTACTATCAGCCCAAGCAGTTGCCTGCCTTGCCTGTTGACAAGCTCTGGTGGATTTATTGCACAATTAAAAGGTCATGATCTACAACAGAGAAAGAGTCATTTGTGTGTGTAAATATCAAATGTAATAACAGAGGCATTGTTAAGAGAGGTGAGCCGACATCAAGTTATTCTTGGAACGCACAAAACTATTTAAAAGTGGTTTAATTTACCGTCTCAAGCAGCTGGTTACACACATCCTGTAACCTGTAAATCAGCCTGCAGAGTTCCTGAACCAAGCTTCACTGACACTGAAGTTTGAGCTGCATTAAAAGATAACCAGCAGTATAAAACTAAGAGCTCAAACAGGAGGAGAGGTGCAGATTAATCTCAAGTCACTCAATCCAGTTTAAAGTCCACCATGTGAAGTCACTCAGGCTTCCTCCATTAATAAACAAGCATTTTAAAGATTTCATCACAGGTCTTCAGATCAGACTCTATGATTAATCTCAGCCATCAGCACCTGTTGATATGTTGGAAGAACTGAACGTTACACACTTCCCATTCTGCTGAAGCAACAAACGGACAAAAACAGAAGTGGTGAGGCTGACCGTCATTCTGTTTCTGTCCCAGTTTGCATCACTGCTATGATGAGACAAAACACGAACAGTGTTTCTGACATTTCTCAAAATGTTACCTACAGCAGAGGACTGGGAAATAGTATGGTTGGGAAAAAAGATGCTCTCTACTCTCCACATTGAAACTGGTAAAACTTACTATATTGAGAAACTGTTATAGATTAATTGCAGAATATAAAAAAATCCCTGCATGTGTTTGCAGACGCTTCGAACTTGCTACATAAAGTCACGTATGAGGCTTGTATTAAGTCCTCTATAGATATATAATATACATTTATTTTTTAGCAAATCTAGCTTAAAGGTCCAATCAGTGAGATGTGTAGAGACTGAAATGATAAAGTGAGCTTACTCTATGATCAGACATTAAGGAAACATGCTATGTTGAAGTGCTGGCTTCTCTGACAACAATGCAGCAGCCAGTATGTCCTCCTTCTAACTTTAGATTCTGGTCCTGAATGGTCTGGATTTGTTTGGACCAGAGAAGGTAGGCGGTTTTAAGGCTTCCCCACACGGCCGTTTTGGACGCCCCTCGGTTTGCCAGATATGAGACCAGTTATCAGGTCAAACCAACAGGTGTTGCAGCGATGGAAGCGGGCAAGAGAACTGGTTCAGATAGAAGTGATTGTACCCGACCTAAAAAGCCTCTGCATGTTTCTAATAAGCTCCACGAGCAGAAACGTGCTCAAACTAGGATCAATATTGGAGATGCTTTTGAAAAATGGAGAGAGGTTAGAACACAGAAAGGTTTACAGACCGATGCAGAGCTGGCTAAACACTGAAGCTTCAGTGTCCACCACATGGTGACCTGCGTGAGCATCCACTCTAGAGAGGAGGGGGGGGGGGGGGAGACAGCTCTCTACAATGTTTTGAATTTGGACTGTTGTACCCATTTCAAACACTAGTTGTCAGGGTTACATATTGCTCCTTTAAAAAAGGGGAAACTTTTAACGCACTTTTACTAACAATTGATGGGATCTTTGGGGAAAATGCTTCCCAAATATCTGTCAGTTTGTCTATAAATATCTATCACAAAAAAAGGGAATTAAAATAAATACATGTTGACAATCATTGTTGCCTTATAATTGCAGTTTAAGCTTCAATATGTTGTGTTTGTTCTCTGTTGCAAATATTCTATTGATAATGAATACCTGTTCAACGCAGACACACTATTAGTCATCCATAGAACCAGACTCAAACATCTGCAACAAAACCATTCGCATATTTGACGTGCAACTAAATCATTGTATGAGAGGAATTATGGATCCAAGAGGTGTGGCGGCAACCACCTCAGGGTGTCGGGTCAGGACACTGTTTTCAATGTACATGAACAATTTCCATTAAAGGAGTTAGGTAATGATCAGCTGTAGTTACTCGGCTGTTCAAACGCTGATCTTAAAGACCGAGCTTTCAGCCTCAGGCCGTCAGAGCAAAATGTATGATCAGAGTAAAAGAGTCAGGATTGTAACAGCAGGTTTCTCCATCATGTTCTCTGTTTTGGCTCGTACCTAAGAGTTTGACTCATTTAGTGAAATATATAAACTCATTTTTGTAAAGTGTGTGAGGGTTTAAGGGAAAAACAGTACTGAGTAGGAACTGATTTTACAACACTCCAGATCTAAATATTATTACATTCGAAACCATGCAAGCACTTCCTCGTTATTTCTTTCATTTCTTTCACTTCTGTCTCGATCCAGATGGTATTTCGACACCATGAACCGCTTTGAGGCCCAGAGTCACCTGATGGCTCCAGATAACAAGGAGGGAACGTTCCTGATCCGAGAAAGTGAGAAGGAAAACGTCGGATACGTCCTTTCAGGTAAGACGAGAAGGAGAGGAGCGTGGAGGAAAGTCGAAGACCAGAGTGTGAGAGGAGTGTGGTGGCAGTAGGCTAGGGGATTTTTACTTTCGCTTAAAAAGACTGCAGGTTTTTTTAGGGAAGGAGAGTAATAGCGCTTTCACACTTGCAGAAAAGTCCTGAATTTTTTTTAAGGAGGAGCTGTGAGCGCAAACAGACACATTTTTCACTCTGACTTTACCCGGAGTTTCTCCTCCAGCCTCCTGGTATTTTTTCCTCATTAAGTCTGAATGATCTGATGTGAGAACACAGCAGGATATAATCACGAGAATTCACCTTTTGTCATGTCTTGCCTCAGGATGACCCACTCTGATCCTGTATTTGATCATGCCTATAAACCCCTCTATTTCAGCCCTGCTCAGAACAGGCTGTTTCTGTGTCTGTAGCTTTAAATGTAAATGAGCTGTGTCTGACCACGCCCCTCTCTGGAAGGGCTTGGGTGGCTCGGGCTTTCTCGCTCCATGTCCTATTGTTTACGGTGAGAAGGCAGACTCAGAGGGCAGAACAAACACCTAGCTGTGGGAGTGTCACCCACCTGGGGGAGGGGTTACTGCCCTTTGTGATGTCATGAAGGGAAAATCTCCAAACGGCCTGTTTGAGCACACATTTTCTGAAAAGTGGAGCAGGCAAAAGACGGAGAGGATGGACTTTTCTCATCATTGGGGGGTTTGTAGACAGACTAGGGACACATATTAGTGTTAGAGAAACAGTAAAATGTATGTTGCATAATATGTGACCTTTAATGGGGGAAAGCAGCTGTGTGCAGGATCTTTGCATTGATTCTCTGCTTCTGTCTGACTTTGTTTGTGTATTGCGTCTCTCTGCAGTGAAGTCCAGTAATCGTGTGAGGCATTTTAAGATCCTCAAAACAGACGAGAGTAAATTTCACGTGGATAACAGCCACAACTTCAGCTCTCTGATCGACCTGGTGGAGTTTTACTCCACACACAACCTGATCAGCACATGCAAACTGGGAAACCCCTGCAAGAGGGTAAGACAGGCGGAGTTTGTTATGTTCCTGTATCTGTGCTCCTTTCTTTGTTTGTTCCTCTTATTATTCTGCTCATGTTAAAAACAAGAAGTTTGGACATTCAGCGATGACGTCAAAAAGAAAAAAAACATGTGAGCGCAGTTACGGATGCATTTGCTGACTGTGTGTGTGTGTGTGTGTGTGTGTGTTTATATGTTGTCCTCCGTCAGAAAAAGCCTCAGACTCAAGATTTAAATCATTTCACGGTGGACGATTGGGAGCTTCCTAAAGAGGAGTTCGCTCTGGAGGAGGAGCTCGGCAGCGGATATTTCTCGGACGTTTACAGAGGACGCTGGAAAAGCGTCATTAAGGTCGCCATCAAGATCCTCAAAAGTGGTACATCATTTTAAAATCTTTTTACGGATTTTCAAAGACTAAATAATATCAAAGTGCACTTTGAGAAAGTATTTGCACAGTTGGTCTACCACTTACATTCAGCTTTCATCAGCAGAATATAAATGTGATTAACGAAACAACTCTTAAGCCCATTCAGTGCCCATTCAGTAATGTCTGATCATAGAGGAAGGTCATGTTATGACTTAATTCAGTAGCTTTCTTACATATTGCTCCTTTAATGCTTAAAGCCCTCATGTATTCGGAGTTTTGTGTGGGATAAATAACCACATAAACACCTGAGAGCTTTGAGGTGCAGCTGCAGACCTTCACACAAACATAAACAAATCTAAAAGTATATATCCACATCTTTGGCGGAGCTAATTAATCATCTTTCTGGCTTGTCAACACAACAGAAGCCATGTGGACGTGAGTGCACTGCAGCAGCTGTCCAAATGTTGTTGTTTTTTCAGCTTGCAGCATTTGTGCAAAGCTCAGCTCAATCTGACCTTTCATTTCCCAAATGCTAGTAAATCTTAAAGAGCCTGACTCAGACGTTTCAGGCTGCACACCACTCACAACTATTTCTGCCCTAATTCTTGAGCAGTGGAGTGATTTGTGCGAAAGAAAAACTGACCTCTGTCCTGTGCTGTCTTATTATGCAAACGGTGTTTGGATTGTAACCCGTTAGACGATGTTTGAGTGAAACTGGGTGTGGCTTGACAGGTAAAGATTAGTCCCTGTAATACTCTTTGATACACCTCTGATGTTGTCATACATATTTGGCAAGTCGAGCAGCGTTGTTATGTTTGGAATTAAAGTGACACAGTCGGATTGTTTAACTCTTTAACAGCTGCCTTGTTGTGTTATTGTGGAAATTCTTTCATGTCAGGTAGACGTTGCAGGTTTTTTTTGCATAAGACTGAGTCTTGGTCACTGCTGTTTTTATGTGTTGTTTTCAATAAGCACCGCTGGACCATCTCTCTGTCACAAATACTGTAGAAGGTAGAGTGAGGGCAGGTGGCAGAGGAGTCAGCTGATAAAAAACGCTTCTGTCAAGGTGCTTACTTATCTGAGTAACTCAAATAATGCAAAACTCTTCCAAGCAGGAAGTTTTTTGTTTGTGTATCTTATTTCCAGTTATCACAGTTCAAAGCACAAAGCACCGCTTTTTTTTTCAGACTCAAGAACTAAGGTCTGACCGATATGAGATTTTTGGGGCTGCTACCGATATTGTGGAGAGAGAGGAAAAAATCTGATGCTGATATATTGTATATATATATATCTTCGATCTGTAATGATAGATAAAGATAAACATGTTCCTTGCGTTGATCCCTCCATTGCAGTTATCAAACACGTGTGGAAAAGATATTTAATGAAGACAAGATGGTCACTCAACTGGAAAGTAACTGAGCATGTACGTGCATCACCGCTCCACACTCTGGAGAGTGATGATGCTTGTTGTAATCCATATAGCGCCCTCTGCTGGTGAAAGAGAACTGCTAGTGTAAAGCAATGAAACTCAGATTAAATGCTGTTTGACTGGTGAATAAATCTCGTAATATCGGTGCATATCTGTGATTAAACAGCCGACACTGATAGTCACTGGATACTTAAAGATCGGCCGATATTATCAGCTGGGCGATTAATCGGTCGGGCTCTAACGTAAACCAGCTACCATAACCAGTTGCGCACTGCATTATGGGTTGTGAGCCTTTCACTTCCACAACAGCAGCCTGATGAACCGTGGACTCGTGAGGAGGTACAGTTGCTCATTGAGATTTGGACGGATGACTACATGAGCTCACAGCTTTCGACAACACAAGAACACCGACATTTGCCAACTTGATAAATGCAAACAATAAAAAACCGATGAGCAGAGTCGACATCAGTCCGTGAAGTCAGTTAGAAATTGTAAAGGATCTTTGAAGCAGCCACAGCCAATCAGGAGTTGACAAGTCTTTGTTTACCTTAGGGAGTTTTACCACAAGAAATTCTGACCAATCAGAGAGCTTTCCTTTCTCATCACACATTTTGGTCTGCTTGTAAACGTCCCCGTGTGAACACAGAGCAAACTTTAAGGAAATGATGTAACAATGTAAGAAACTGCTCCATAATTCAGACCAGAGCAAACGAGCTAGAGGTGTGAAAACGCCCTGAAACGTACATTAAACACTATATTATGTAAAGCACAGACAAGCTCAGACCATACACAGAGTTACACCTGAAAGCACAAGGCCTGCTGGAATAAAGACAAGAGATACACGATCCTTTTTAGTCCCTCAAGTGAGGATTAGTTTTGTAGCAAAAGTGATACAACAGGAAAGACCTTCAGTTGATCTTTAGCTGCATAATATCCAAACATGTTTCCTCTCGTGTGTTGCAGAAAGTTCTCCAGGGTTTCATAAAAAGGATGCTTACAGTACTTGCTCAATACAAGGATGTGTGCAACTCTTAGTTTTGTCAGTGGTATTGCATTTGGCTGTAAACTATGAAGCTTCGCCCATTATGCACCCACTAACCTTCTATGTTTGACCTCTGATAGTGATTTCATACTTGCAGAAAACTCCTGAAAAACTCGTGAAGTTTCTAGGAGAAGCTGCATGTTTTTGTAAATCCTCTCTCTCGCTCTCTCTCTAGACTCAGAGTTGAACCATCGGGAGTTTCAGCGTGAAGTCCAGATCCTGAAGAGTCTCCGCCATCGCCACCTCATTTCTCTGTTTGCCGTCTGCACGGCCTCGAAGCCGTTCTACATCATCACCGAGCTGATGGAGAAAGGCAGCCTGCTCAACTTCCTCAGAGGTAAACCTCAGAGTTCCTCTTTGGATGTTTTATGTGAGCACTAATCACAGTTTCAGGTCACAGTGTCAGGGTTAGACTATGCCTTTTATTTTTACTTTATTTAAAGAAAGTAGACGCCACTACAGCCTAGGATATCAAACCACTTGGTCATCTGGTGCCCCCAACAGATTCATTCTGTGGTTCTCGGTGTTGTGATGTTCTCGTAGTCTGATTCTTTGTTGTTCTCTCTCAGGTCCAGAGGGTCGGGATCAAGACATTGCGTCCCTCATCGACATGAGCGCCCAGGTGGCTGATGGTATGTCGTACCTGGAGGAGAAGAACAGCATCCACAGAGATTTAGCGGCTCGAAACGTCCTGGTGGGAGAGGACTACATCTGTAAGGTGGCTGACTTTGGACTGGCCAGAGTGATCAAGGTAGGAACGGAGGAGCAAAGGGAGGGCTTCTGCGTCTTTGTTTAAGTCGATGAACTGTTTTTAAGACAGAGATACTTTTTTATTTTGATCCAGGAGCCATTTTACATCACAGAAGATAAAAAGATTCCCTACAAGTGGAGCGCTCCTGAGGCCATCAGCCACGGAAAGTTCTCCAACAAATCCGACGTCTGGTCTTTTGGTGTCCTGCTTTTTGAGATCACCACGTATGGAGGCGTTCCTTATCCAGGTCAGTGGAATGCTACAATGATTTTTTAAAAGTTGGTTCAAAACACACACTACGTCCTGCAGTGAGTGTGGAGGAGGGGCCCAGGAGGAGGGGCCCAGTTTGAATGTTGTTTACAAGACTCCACCTTTAACCTTTCCTGACCTCTTCTGTCTCTTCTCTCTCTCTTCATTATTTGTTTTACATTCAGCCTATAACAACCAGGAAGTGTACGAGCAGGTGATCTGTGGGTACAGGATGCCGGCACCGCCCAAATGTCCGAACTTCCTTCATCAGATCATGCTGAAGTGTTGGAGCGGCGAACCCGACGACAGGCCGGACTTCAAGACCCTCAAAGTCCAACTGGACAGCAGCTCGTATGAGTTGGAGTTAAAAACATAGGACTATCTGCAGTACAGACTCATCACCACAGGGGGCAGCAGAGAGAGCGACCCCGAACAATCTTTGAAAACAGAGACTTTAACTGATTTGACATGAAGAAAGACTGATTGTGTTTACAACGTCCAAATCTGCAAATCCTGATTCAGTTCACTGTGTCTACAATAGTGATGGACCTCATCGTGTTTACTGTCTTACTAACCAATCAAATCTGAAACACAGTATCTTCTAGTTTCTATCAGAATAAAGACAGATTGTTTGATCTGATATTTTGCTACCCACTCTAATGATGCCGCCTACAGACAAACAGCCACATAAGACTATGAGGCGGACACATCTGGCTGCAGATGTTCTCCCTGATGTGCTTGTGGATGATTTTGACAAAACATCTGCCTTTTAAATTAGTTGTTTGTGTCATTAAATGTTTAATAATGTATGTTTTTTTCTTGTATTTGTGTGTGTGGCTGCTCGTTGCCGGACCGTCGTGGTGAAGAGGGAGCTGAGCCTGAAGGCAAAGCTCTGGATGTACCGGTCGACCGTCGTTCCAACCCCTCACCTGTGGTCATGAGCTTTGGGTAGTGACGGAAAGAACGAGGTCACGGATTCAAACAGCCAAAATGAGTTTCCTCCAGAGGGTCTCCGGGCTCAGCCTTAGAGATAGAGTGAGGAGCTCAGCCATTCGGGGGGAGCTCGGAGTAGAGCTGCTGCTCCTTCGCATTGAGAGGAGCCAGTTGAGGTGGTTCGGGCATCTGATAAGGATGCCTCCTGGACGACTCCCTTTGGAGGTTTTCCGGGCATGTCCAACTGGGAGGAGCCCCCAGGTTAGACCCAGAGTTCACTGGAGGGATTATATATCCCATGTGGTCTGGTCTGGGAATGCCTCGGGATCCCCAAGGAGGAGCTGGAAAACGTTGCTGAGGAGAGGGAAGTCTGAGTTGACTTACTGCACCTGCTGCCACCGCGACCCGACCTCGGATAAGCTGAAGAAAATGGATGGATGGAAATAACTCAGATGCACCAAAAGTTTTTTTTTAAATGTGCACTGTCTGCAGTATCTACCTTTGACCAGCAGGGAGCAGCAGCGTCACAGTAAACCAGGATAATTATTCTTTTCTTTTGTAATTGAGGGATTTAGTTTTTATTTCATAGTGCGTACTCCTGATAAACAGTAAATATATCTACCAATCAAAGGTTAGATCGAAACAAAGTTTGTCTCTTTAAATGTTTGATGTAATATAGATGTAAAATAAACGTGTTGATGTCTCCATGGAAACAGTCCTAAACGACGTTTATTCTTTATGTTTGAATTTATTTGATCAGTTTGTTTCCGGTTCCACTAAATGCTGTTGATGTTCGTCGCTGATGAAATTCCAGGTAAGACCTCGCTGTGTCAGATGTGTGGAAGATTCACTGAAGCACCGCGAGTGTGTGTGTGTGTGTGTGTGTGTGTGTGTGTGTGTGTCTTGTATGTATCTGGGCGCTTCGCTCCCTCCTGCTGTCGGCTGCAGGAGTTAACTGGGTCACTGATGTTTGACCTGTATATTCTCTCTGCTGGTGGAGTTCAAAAAGCTTAGAATGATAGAATGACACACACTGCTTGTTGCATTAACAAAGTCAGGATATTTGGCTGCTGTGATCTAAAAGTGAGATTCATATACTGACGCTGGCTGTCCACCTGACAAAGGTAGAATATCACAAGTTGTCAACAGTGTGCAGGACTCACTGATTCTTCTGTTTTAACAGGTTTTCATTGAACACATAAACCTACAGCATCAGACTGATGTTTCAAGGCGGGGCTCATCCTCACTCACGGATGTTGCCGTTAAAGACAGCTCAACATCGAAGTTGTTTCACTGTCTGCAAATGAACCACCCGCACAGAATATGAAGAATATGAAAAGCTTGAGAAGTGAGCAGACTATCACGACCGAGCAGCTCAGGTCTTTTCAGTTTTTGTAACACATATTTAAGCGATGCAAAACATCGGCAATTATCGTTATCGGCAAAATCGTGTTTAATTTGTGGATAATTCTGGCTCTCAGATTTGGAAAAGCTGTTACAGGGGAGGTTGGAATATTTGTCTGCTGTTGTGTTATGAGAGTAATTAATCCGCACTGCAAAGTCACTCTGCTGCCATTTGTTCAATCTTTCTTTTTGCTTGTCGCTCCCTCATCTGTCCTTCACAACAAGCTCTCGGCGTCAGTAATGATGCAGCATTTTCAGAAACCATAAACATGCACCAAATAAAAACCTCGTACTGATGAATACCTCAAATAAAAAGAGAGCTAGTGCTCGAGGTGTGTCACATAACCCAACTGTGTCAGTGAGTTCTTCTGGATCAGAGCCAGGACAGGCTGGTGAATGAAACTGGATATATGCGTGTGTGTGTGTGTGTGTGTGTGTGTGCACGCTTGTGTGTGACTCCATATCCTCCCGTCCTGCTGAGTCACGTCGCTTGGTTAAACCAGTTCAGCATTATGAATGGAGGACGGTCACAAATAGAGTCAGACCCTCAGATTACTCCCAGGTGGCCCCGCTGACCTCGATTGGACAAACATCTGATCCCCTGAACTGTCAAACCGCTCATCACAAGTAGGTCGAGGACCCTCTAAAGGAATATGAAAGAGGTAGCTACCATCGCTGGCCTCAAACAGTGCAAGCTGTGCAAGTTAACTGATGTGCAGAGAACAAAACAACAAGATATGCATCCTAGAAATTCAATAAAAAAGGAGCAATATGTACTGGGGTTGAGCTGGGAGTCAAGTAGACTAGTTTTTCATAAAGCCTGAGAGAAGTGGGGAAACTGCAGCTATGTTTTTGAGGGGCAACGCATAGCCTAGCGGTTAAGTCGGGCGCAGAGGCTACAGTCCTCCTAGCAGCAGAAAGGTTTCAACCCTGACCTCGGCCCCCTGCAGCATGTCACCCCCCCTCTCTCTTCTCCTAACATTTCATGTCTTTCTTCAGATATTCTAACCATTAAAAGCAAAATGGCCTCAAAAATGTCTTCAAAAATCGCAGCTATTTCAGACTTTGTTTGCAAGAACTTGAAGAAATAGCGCTCAGCTCTCGGTCCTGGATTATAGCTGGTAGAAAGGACAAATGTTTAAAGTAGGGAGTTGATGGATTTGAATATTGGGGGCTTAAAGCAGGGTTGTAATTTTTTAATACTAGCATGATTTTGAAAGTAGCATTTGAACTTTTCTTAAACACACAGAGTCTGTCCCACATTCAGCTCCTGTTCATATGCTCAGGGAGCGTCCGCCCTGCGAGCTTGGAGAACTGCCAAACCCGTGTTTTTATATGGTACTGGAGGCCCAGATTCACAGCAGCTGAACCCGCTCACCCTGACAGAGAGCTGGCTCGGCAGCAGAGCCACATTCAGAGAAAACACACATGCACTGAACAAATAAAGTCTGTGCCCTGATGTGTTCCTACTCTTTCCTGTTATCCTGATTCCACAAACTGAGAATGTCTCAGATTAGAGCAAGAAGACTTGAGACTTTTATGATCAGGAAGCAAGACATTACGTCACAATCTGTTCTGAATAATATCTGCAGGGATGTACACTCTGTTTCCCTTTTTCTCTTCTTAGCTTCATCCTTCAACGTCCTCTTCCTCTTAGCCTCAGCTAGTGTTGCAGTCAAGACCACACTAATCAAGACCAAGACATACCCGAGACCAGAGAGCTCCGAGACAAGACCAAGACATTTAGGGCTTGAGACTAAGTCAAGATCAAGACCAAGGCAGTGCGAGACAAGACCAAGGCCATATAAATGAATTGAAGTTATTTGTTCTTTTAGAAAGAAGCGTTTTCCTTCTAATCACAGTGATGACGTGAGAAAGAAGCCTTTCAGTGATGGTCTCGACGGGTCTTGCTTTAAAATTCGGAGTTCGCCCAATCTGAGAGCGAGACAAGACCTTTATACAGAGTGACCTTTATACAGACTAAAACTTCCCACCAGGTGATGCTGCAAAGAGGAAAACAAACACAGCTCAGCAGATTTTTTTCTTATCTTTTCCTTTAACCTGTGAGGTTGTGTGAAGGCTGAGATCTGTTACTGATGTCACATTCAGTGGGATTTATCCGCTCACATTTGGACCGTCTCATTCAGAGTCTTGTTCGACGTATGATGAGCCTCGATGTCTACCAGCAGTCGGGTTTGTGTTTAAAGCATATCGTTTTCTATAATGTAGAGGAACAACATTTACAGGTTCTGCTTTCATGCCATTTAGTTTCACAATCAGATCTAAAACAACAACTCGTCTGCACCACAAGATCCAACACAAATCAGCAGCGCATCACTAGATCTCTCTCACAGCATTAATCCCAGTACAGGCTTTCAAAAGAAGCTGAGGTCAAAGGTCGTACTTTCATACAGACAGTAAAACCTGGAATGAGGTCACACATTAATCCTGCATTTAAACTGCGATTCATCTGTTTTAGAAAATATGATATCAGTGATTTACAGTCTTTCTTTCTGCACTGTCACAGGAGTTTAAGGAGAGCCCACGTTTACATTACTGTGACCTCTGACCTACATCCACTTTCTATGTGGGTCACACTGAGCTAAAAGAAGCAGCTGTGTGTGTGTGTGTGTGTGTGTGTGTGTGGGTGTGTGTGTGGGTGTGTGTGTGTGTGTGGGTGTGTGTGTGTGTGTGTGTGTGTGTGGGGGTGATGTTACTTCTGTAGAAGTGATTGTGTGCGAGCAGACAGGCTGGAGAGTTGACACTGGTCATGGCATGTCAGATGTGTGAGGTCGCTGACCTACAGCGTCTACATCCTCGACAGAGAAAGGGGCAGGTGGGCATGTGTGGATGGACAGAAGAAGGAGTGATGACTCAGCAGCAGATGACTCTGGTGTTTTTATCTTTCAGTGACTTGGGGGGGGAGAGAGACCAGAAACTGCACCGTCACTCCTCCCCCTTTGGAGGGAAACCTGCAGGTGTTTGGTTCATTTCATGATCACTGTTGAAAGTCTTCAGGACTCTGATTCACTTTGAGTCTGTGTTGAGTGACAGTTTCATTGAAGAGAGGGAGGAGATGATTGAAGATAACCTGCTGTGTAGGTTCTCAGTCATCTCGGTCATGGTAAATTCAAAGCTTGATCTGAACGCGACTGGACTGGCTGAAGGTCTTGAAGACGTTTCACCTCTCCTCCTCCGAAAGGCTTCTTCAGTTCTGAACTATCTGAAGGACTCCAACGACCCACACACGACAATTGAAACTTCGAATGAGTTAGATTTTAGATGCATGAACTCGTGTTGCAACAAATCCTTTCTTCCTTGTTTCCATCCCTCCGTCTTTAGTCCTTTTACCTTGCATCCTTTCCTCTCCTCCTTCTTTCAGTCTTTACCACTTCCTGCACACACCCCCTTCTTTTCCTTTCCTTTCCTTTCCTTACCTCCCTCCTTCATTTCTTTCTTGTTTCCTCTTTCTTTCTTTTTTTTCTTCCCGTTTCTTTATTTCTTACTTCCATATGTCCTTCCATCCTTCCCTCTTTCATGTCTCCTTACATCCTTCTTTATTTCCGTTTTCTATAATCATCACTTCCTATGTCCGTCCGTCCGTCCTTCCTTCCTTCCTTCGTTCCATTCATGTCTCCTCATCATTAGCTCAATGTTTCCTTGTTTCCTTCCATTCTTCCCCCTTTCGAGTCTCCTTACATCCTTTATTCTTTCCCCATGTTCTTTAATAATCTCTTCCCCCTTTCATCTGTCCATCCTTCCTCCCATGTTTCCTTCCATCATTTCTTTTTTCATTCCATGTCTCCTCCTGTCCTTCCACCTTTCCTCTCTCTCTCTCTTGTCCTCCTCCTTGTTTCCTCTTACCTCCCTTCCCTCTTTCCAAGTTAATTTGTTCTGAACTCATCTGCATGTTTTTCCTCTTTCACTGGGTTTCTCCTTCCTGTCCTTTTTCTCTTTTAAACCTCTGTTTTTTTAATCTCATGTACTGATGGATGCAACAGCTGGATGAGGACATATGTTGAAATAAGAGAGAGAGAGAGAGAGAGAGAGAGAGAGAGAGAGAGAGAGAGAGAGAGAGAGAGAGAGAGAGAGAGAGAGAGAGAGAGAGAGAGACATGGTTACACGATGTTTGAGGGAGGAAAAGGGGGAAACGCTATAGGAGGATGACCTTTCCCCTACATCGTCTTCACAGAGTCCAGACTTATATAAGGAGTGTTCAGGCTGCTGCTCTTAGTTCATGTAATGGTTCAGGATATATATGACCCTTTACACTGATTATACAGGTTACACATATTACACTTTAAACATCCTAATCAGTGTTTGAGTTTTGTCATCCATATGACCTCCTGATTATTTCCTGCTGCGTTCTCACATCAGCTCACTCGGACTTGATGCAGAAAGACGAGTGAGGCTGGCAGGAGAAACTGCAGCTGTGTTCACACATGCAGCTCAACTGGAAAAACTTCAGGAGTTTTTAAGGAGTTTTGTGTGAGTGTGAAAGCACCTCCAGAAACAAAAGAGGTTTTTAGAGTAAAGATGGATTTGTGTACATAAAAGAAGAGAAACCCAAACATTTCAAGTTCTTTTCACTGTGCTCATCGTCTCTGTTACATTTATATGTGATGTACTGGTGTCCATAGAAACATACCACGTTGCGTTAGTGAGTCGCTGCATTTCTGCTGACAGATTCAACATCAGGTCATGATCTTTGTGCTGGTGCTGCAGTGGAGGATTCACGCCGTACAGTAAGTGTGTCAGACCCGACGCAGCAGAGCAGAGAGCGAGAATTAAATCAGGCTCAGTGTGTGACGAGAGGTCACCTACATATGAAATACCACACTGACTCTGAGCTGTGAAATACTTTATCTCTGCAGCACACACACGCTGTTTTCATCCCAGCATGACCACACTGTGACTACACAGGAGTACGGCGACAACTCTTCTCCTCGGCCTATCTTAAGTGTCACGGCTACATTCATTTAGGAGTTAATCTCCCCACACACACACACACACACGTTGTTTTTTAGCATATTCATTTAATGCTCCGTGTCCAGAGACAAGTTTTTAGTTGCTGGTAGATTTAGGACTGAAAAAGCATGACAGTCTTTACAGATGCATGAATATGAATAGATTTAAAGTCTTCATTTTAAGTCGACAGCAACAACGAACGAGGACAACTGCAGGAAAAAAGTGTTTGCAGCGCAAACAGGAAAATTCAAGGTTTGCTTTCAGCACCATGATCTCTGAGCTCAACTTATCTGTAAAAATAAATGACCACCCACAGATTGCAACACTCAGATCAAATACTTCGAGAGTTAACAGACCTTCACAGACGTGAAACACCGCAGAGCCTTCAGGAAAAGTCTGATTTGGCAGCTGATCACTAATTTACCTGCCAAAGACCTTAACCCAGAATCCCACGTCTCTTAGTATCTGATTTGACCTGATTTCATAAAACGAATCAGTCAGTCAGTATATCAAAAACAAATGGTAAATGGACTTGAGCTTGTAGAGTTCTTTTCTAGTCTTCTGACTACTCAAAGCACTTTTTACACCGCAGGTCACACCTACACATTCACACACTGATGGTAGAGGTTACATCAGAAGGAACTCATCCATTCAGACACATTCACACGCCGCTGATGAAGCAGGGAGCAACTTGGGGTTAAGTGTCTTGCCCAAGGACACATCGGACATGAAGCTGCAGGAGCTGGGGATTGAACCCTGGTCCTTCCGGTTGAGACTGAGCCACAGCCGCCCCATCAAAACATCTGAGAGATGAGATCTATCTGCTAGATGTGGCTCTCAACTGGTGAGTCGGGTTTTATCCGACTAAAATCAGTATCAGTATCTGTTTCTGATGGACCTGTTACACATAACCAGGATACATCAGGGCAAACAGGAGACCTTGTGCGATAACACAGACACACAGTGAATCTAATTATAGCATCATCAGCGTCCAGGTCAAAGGTTACCCACACTGACCGTGCGTTCATCAGAGTTATCTTGTCCTCTGTTTGATTTTGACCTGTTCAGACCTTCAACTCTGCTCTTATTTACCTCTCTCTCTCTCTCTGCCTTTGACTTCATGCTTTGGGCTCTTAGCTGGTGCAGTTATTCACTTTCTATAGGTGACGCTATTGGCCTAGTGGTAAGGTCCCGTCCCATGTACAGAGGCTATGGTCCTCGAAGCAGGTGACCCAGGTTCAGAGTCAACAGCTCGTCAATTCCATTTTAACACATTTAACAAATATAACAAATAGTGTATGCTGGATTAAATTACCAATCCTTACCAAACTGAGCGGGGGGCAGATGGACACGACACAAACACTTAAAGGAATCTTGGTGTTCAGGCGTTTCTTTTAATGTTGGGGGGGCGGGCCGCCCCCCTAATATAATGCTAGGGGAAACACTGGGTTTTAAGGGATTTTTGGTGCTGATACCGATATTGGGGAGAGAAAAAAAAATCAGATATCAGCTGATTTGATTTGAGAGTCCCCGCTCGACACTCTGGAGAGTGATGATGCTTGTTGTAATCCATATAGCAGAGAACTGCAAGTTTAATACAACAAGCATCATCACTCTTAATACAACAATACTCAAATGAAATGCTATTTGACTGGTGAATAAATAATATCAGCGCATATCTGTGATAAAATTAGCCGATACTGATGGTCACTGGATTTGCTAATATCGGCCGATATTGTCGGGTCCAAAATACAGAAGTGGAAATGGAGATAAATTACTTTACTCCATCTTACACTAAAAAACGAGAACAAACAACATTGAAATATCCCCAAATGTCCCCCACACACTGACTATTTCCTCTTTATAATCACACACACACACAGAATCAGCTCTTACACACAGCAGAGGTCTGGCTTGGTGTCACACTTCCTTCATGTGACTCACGTTCTGCACACGCTCTCTAAAAAAACCGCAGGAATAAAGAACCTCACAGCGACACACTGATATAAATACAAGCTGACCTGAAACGATCTCATAATCAACTTAACAATAATAACCCCGAGGACAACGAATATTCTGTTTGAGAACCACACGAACAGTCAGAGCAGACGAAGCCTACATTCATTAATTTCCACATACTTCATACACACCGCTGTCCGTCGGCGCCCACTCTACGCTGCCACTCCAGTCAATAATTGTGTTTCCACAGCGAGCGCCGCAGTCAATCTCTGAAGTGCGCAGAGCCACTACGCTTTGCTTCTTTCAAATACGCTGCGTGTATTTTTTTCAACTAAGCACGCTTCAAGCACGCGTCGAGCTGAGCAGAATACAACGACCCAGACAGGAAGTCAGACGGGGAAACGCACAGAGCGCCCGGTCAATTCCAAAATTAAAGACAATAACGATCGTATTTGTCATCACTTTATCAACATTACGTCAAAACAGGCACCATTGTATATGATTATGCACACTGCCTATAACCCTTGTTTTGGTTTTTCGCCTAATAACAGTTTAATTATCCCAGTTTCTTTTGTACCATGTCTCTGTTTTTTCTTTGTTTGCAGGAAAAAAACTTTGAAAATGTAAACATGTATGCCAGTTGTAATTTCATTCATTTGTTCAATAAATATAACTGGGAAAAAAAAAAAACAGGCACCAAATGAACATCAAATCATCCTCAGGAAGACAAAGCAACATGTTGTTTGCATGTTTTTCTCTTTATTCCCGCGTGATCTTGTAGTGGGGAGGGGGCGGGGGGAGACAGCTCTCTCCAATGTTATGAATTTGGACTGCAGTACCAGTTTGAAACACTAGGTGTCAGAGTTACATATTGCTCCTTTAATTTGCCATCAGTGATACAATTCAAAGATAAAAACGAGCTCTGACTAATGTTTCCTTTCCACCTTCAAGTTTGAACATTTCGGTCACAAGAAAAGTTAAAATTTTTGACCCGTGAATGTTTGGCCTCCTGAAGAAGTCATTTCCTGAAGTTCCAGTGGCTTTTGTAGATCAGTGAGTAACTGGAATGAGTGGGAGGCTTCGAGTGTGTGAGGCACACAAAGACATGCCTGTGTGCTCAGTAAGTAGGTCAGTTTTATTCCACTCAAATCAGCTCAAGTTAAACTGGTTTTCCACATGTGTTTAGAATAGATTTTTCCTCGTCTTTATCTACACAATCTGAGATTTTATTAAAAATCATTAAAAACCAGCAGTATGTTTCCATCTCTCTGGTAGCCTGGTTTTCCTACTGAAGAAGGAAACAAATAGAAAGTTTCCTTTTCCCAAAACTACACATTTCCTTCTGCAGGACACTCACATGACTCAGACAGCAGAAAGGAGTGAGGACTAATGTCTGCCAGAAATGAAGGTATGAGCAGGGCTCAGTGTTACTGTATGCCATAATATATTGTGAGGTTTCTTGTAGCCAATCAGTGCGCGTTCTTTGATTTGGCCCTTACAACAGCAGCTGGTTAGAGTCTGTGAATGAGAAAGACAAAGTCTGATCTTTCCTTCCACTTTGCAACGACCCGTGTTCAGACATGCACCTCACAGCTGGAGACTATCCCTGTTGGACGGGCGGGTTCTCCTGAGGCAAGACGTGACGTAAAAAGAACGATGCCAAAGTGGCGGATGAAGCATCAGAGTCCTCTATACGACGCTATAATGAAAATATTTGTCTTTCTATCAATGCTACGTGTAGTTCAACAGAATCACAATCTGAACTGAGTGGAGAAGAACATACTAGAGAACAGGAAACAGAATGCAGCAGGTTCATCAGAGCACAGAGATCATAGCCTAGTGGTTATGCCGTGTGCCCAACGTACAGAGGCTAAAGTCCTCGTTGCAGCAGCTGTGGGTTTGAATCCAGTCTCAGCCCTTTGCTGCATGTCGTCCCCTGCTCCGTCCACCCAGCATTTCCTGTCTCTCTTCAGCTGTCCTATCTAGTAAAGACAAAAGGCCCAAAAATATCGCTTTAAAAAAAGACAGTTTGTTCTCTCTGTGTGAGGTCATAAGCAGACTTCCTGTCTCACAGTTACACCAGTAACAGTTTCCTCAACCTGGGTGTGTAACTTCATCCTGTGGAAGTGTTGACAGAGAACATTTCGTCACGTTTACTGACATGGAAATTGTGTTTTAGCTCCAAGCGGAAAAAGACATCTCTCTTTATCAAAAGAAGCAAAGCTACATTTTAAGATACACCACTCCCAGCAAAAGTCCTGCAGACATAATTGAACTTAAGTAAAAATGCAGAAAAGGCTGTTTAGAAAAATAAACTCAAAGAGTCATGAATAAAAGTTCTCAGTGTGCATAAAATAACCCAATAAAAGTGTAATCATACTATGCTAGTATACTGGTATTATACTGGTATATCCTGGCTTTTGGCTAACAAAGGTTGAGCACTTTACTGCTGCTGTCTCTGTCCAGATGAAACTGATTTCTGTTCCGCTTTTTGGCTCAACAAATTGTTTTCTTTGTCGGCCCTTACAGTGTCAAACATGCAGCGTCGTGGGGATTTTTGGATTGTGGGTTTTATAAAAAGGAAGAGATTTAAGAATGTCAACCAAGGAATAATGAATTCATGTGTCGTTTGAGGAACCATTCAAGTAAGTGATAATGCAAAAATACTAAACTTTCTATTAAATTTGGACTTTTTGTTGATTCACATGATGGGTTAGGGTTAGTAGTAACTGACGCAACTTTGGCTTTTATATAATACAACAAGTTTAAAGGCACAGTGTGTAAACTCCGCCACCAGGGGGCTCTCAATCAAAACAATAACAAAAGATGATGTCGAGGCTTGCGGGGAATCATGGGAGTGATTCTCTCTGCTATCATGGAGGCAGCTGCAACAACACACAAAGACTCTAAAATGAATAGAAGAGTTCCTCTGGCTTTGATAACTGTTGGAAATATTTGAGGTAATGTAAGCACTCAACAACAATAAATAACATAGGTTCAGTCAATTTTAATTAATTACAATCATTTAGTGAAAATATTCTACATATTACTTATCACCAAATGAAGCCCTATTCTTGATACTCAGAACTTAAATCAGGAAACCAAAGAAGAGCAGATGTTTAGAGGAGGGAGACGAGGGAGGGGACCCTGACACCAGGAATGAAATAAAAAAAGTGCTCCTTCACTCCCATTTTTGACGACCCTGCGAGCACCCAATGACCTGGAAAAACTGCAGCATGGGAGTCATCCCGACCACTCAGCTCTTTAAATGAACCACGGAACAAATCCTCTTTTCAACCTTTTAACACGGTCATACAGAGAGGCCACTTTACAGCAGCAGCAGCAGCGTCTCCCATTGTTTGTCTTTCCTCTGTTCTATAGAGACACACAGAGAGGCTGAGGGGTGAACAGGGTGACAGCAGTGCTTACACTAAACCTATTCTACACTCAAATAAGAAAATCCTCACGTCAGGAGGATCAGTGCCAAACGACTGTCAGCGGAGATACTTTTCTCAACATCAGGAAAACGTTTACAGGAAAAAAGATAAAAGGGCTTTGGGGACGGGACTTTGGGTATCACATGAGGACTAACAAATGACTTTGTGTTTGATTTCTGCGTCGACATCAACATCCAGTATGCATCAGCTGACAGACAACAGGCCTCAAAGACACTGTGACAACCATTCAAAGAAGGATTTAGGCATGTTTTTTTTGTTTTCTTTTCATTATCTTTTCCACAAGCGTTTGACACATTTGAGCGGACAAATATGTGTTTATCTATATCTATCTCTCACTACAGATCGAAGATAGATCTTAGAGAGATATCGGCCGATATATCAGTGGATATATCAGCATCGGGCCCAAAAAATCCCCTATCGGTCGGGCCCTACTTTGCAGCACTTGACAACACAAATCAACAGATACACAGAACAGGCTGCTAAATTGTGTTGGCAGGCTCAACTCAAACACTCCTCAGGGACAGTCAGTGCCAACGCAAAGAGACAATACAGCAAAATACATCAGCACACTTAAAAATGTAATTAAGATAAACAGCAGCTGAATGAAACAAACATGTTTAAGCTCTAAAGGCTTTAATCAAAAAGAAAAATGACTAAAGACACGTAAATCCCTCACTGGGTGCTGGATCCAAAAACCACGAATAGGTAAGAAAAGCAAAACCAGATCCACACACCAAGAAGCTCCCGTTTGAAGGGACGTTTTGAGCCAACATGCTGTTCCTCAGACATCAAAAAGAAAACAACAGAGGCTTTAAGTTTTAAAAAATGGATGTCAAATTGGTATTAAAGACCTGAAGAAATCAATGTCAGAAAAACAGATTGTTGTGGATTTCATTTGGATTTTTTTTCCTGACGGCGATGCAGCCAATGTGCTAAAATATACACTGTAATAGCATCACATAATGCAATATGAAATACTACTGAACGAGGACTTATCACTACTATCACATGCTACCAAGGTGAGTCATGTAAATCTGAAAGCCATTGGTCAGCATAGTCAGCTAAAAAAAAGTGCAAAAGTCAGCTGGTTATTATACAAGATTTCATAACAGCAATAGAGGACAGGTTGTCGAGGTCATAATGATGAAGGTCCAAACAGGTTCATTTGTGTCATAAATTTGAGTCGCATGTTGACCATTAGTCCTTTCAGAATATACTGTACAGTTGGCATGATGTTTGGGTCCTATCCCCATCAAGCACACAAAAACACAGCAAAGTAGACCTTGTGGGATTTCCCCCTAAAAACAGCATCAGGTAGATTAGATAGAGTACATGTCCAGCCAAAGCAAACTCGACACATGGCATTTGAGTTGAACATTTAGGTGTTTTTCAGAGGAAGGCAGTCAGTAGCTTATCTCTGACCTCCAAAAGTAACTCACTGTATTTAGAGCAACACCAATCTCAGTAAAAACACAGCTGGATTATCTACTGTTTGCATGAGCAACTGATAAAACCTTATCCTAATATAATACATTTCTCTAACTGATAAAACTTGCCGTGTGGTCTTTCCCACATTAGGCAACAACCACCGCAGGAATTGATTTCAGCAGATTCAAAATAAAGAAGATTATGGCAAATTAAATGTTATGAAGCTATATGGTAGTCAGACATTAATCAGCACGAGCATGTTAATTATATAAGCTAAATGTTCAAAAAGCAGCAGCAGAACCCAAAGAACAGAAAATATGATAACAAAACTTAAAGCTAATGAGGTACAGCTTCAATTAGCATCGACAAGAACCCTACTTCTAAATCTACCAGGGTTGGAAATAAGCATCAAGGTGTTTTTGTGCAGTGTTGGGTCAATTTGCTCAACCTAGCGACCACGGTGGCTAACGTAATAGGGTGAATTCTGACAGAAAACAATGTAAATTGAATCCCGGTTTTCCACTTTGACTTTGTTGACAATGATGGGCTCTGTTCTGAAATGGCTTGACCCGGTGTCACTTGAGATCACAGTAGCACAGTTGTCACGCATCAACATGGGGTTATGCACCCTTGTGTCTAGTCTACCCATCTCAATATAGAAGCTGATAGGCTAATGGAAAATCCCTTATTTTTGTCTTGAAGTCAACCTCAGATAAAGCAACACATGAAAACAAACACGTCATAGATTAAACTCAATCCGAACCAACTCTAGAGAATCAACAACCTGAAATCAATATGGCTCATTTCATATGGCAAAGCCTCCATTTAGCTACTCATTTAATGCCAATGTAAATACTACAAACAGATAGAGCAGCATTTCAGAACTGCAGCCAAAAACCCCAAAACAGCAAACAGTAATTAATAATCAACCACGAAGACTAGAACACCAACTTTAAAAAACAGCAACCAAAAAACTAAACAGCAACCAATAATTAATAGACTAGACTAGAACATCAACCATCAAAACACCCAAACACATAACAGGAACCAATAATCATCAACCACAAAAGCTAAACATCCACCATCAAAAAAATACATCAACCACAAACACCTAATTTAAACCAAAAAACAGGAAACCAAACCAAGAAACATTAACCACAGACAGAAAAGGCCTACGTGGCATCACATCCAGTCACACAAACATGTACGAGCCTCCCCTACCTTTAAAGTGAAGCATCTTTCCTCAAGTTAACTCCAACTTCCGGTTAAAAAATGGCGGACGCGTCCAACGGTTTAATATGAAAACAGTTTGTAGGCTAACAGTTAAGCTAGCTAACAGCGGCAACTAAAGGTGACACTAATAAAACGATTCTAGTTTAATATAAAGGTGTTGACGTAATAATATTTACCTGTTGAGTTCATTTATAGCACTACAAGCGGAAGAAGTCTGAGTAAAGACCTACACCCGTTATTCAAGTAATTAGCATTAGCCACAGGTGGACGAACAAACAAACAGGGGCGGGGTTTGGAAAAAGGTGCGTTTGTTTTATTATACTGCTGGTCAGGAAGAGTCATGTGCTAGGCTGAAAAACATCTTGGTTCGTCCTCAAACATTAAAAAGAAATAAGGAGAACTAGAAATAGGTTATATGTTTTATAGATGCTGGTAACTGTCATAAACGCATTGTTGGAACATCAATTGGTTCATGTTTTGAGTGTAAATTTAAGGCCTACTTCTACTGTTATTGGGTAATTCATTTTCACGCATCACTGTCTTTAAAACCAGTTCAATGGTTCCCAAAGTGGGGGTCAGGACTCCCCAGAGGGTCACAAGCCACCAAGAAGGGAGGTTAATAGAAGCTTTCCAAAAAAAAAAGGAATGATAAAATACACATATTTTAAAGGGCTGGCTACTTTTACAAAAAGTAAATGATTTGAGTATTCTCTCCACAGAATAGGCCTACGTCGTGTACAGCAATGTGTTCATACCCCTATTAGATGCTTGTCTCTGTAAGACTTTGAACTCACATTTAGCGACTTGTTTTTTCTCTCTCCCATCAGTGGACAGTGGAGGCTATTATTTTTTTAAGTGGCCTACATTTTTGCTGACAGTGCACTCAGGAGAATCAGGTGAGAAGAGCAGGCGAGCATCTTGTGACATTCAAGCAGAAAATTCCTCCAGGAAATGTCATCAACCGTTCATCCATTCATCATGAAAAGTCTGCTGGGGTTTAAATGGCTTTGAAAGCAAATCAGGTACAAATGTTAACTTAATTTGGAAGCAGAGATCAACAGTTTGATGTAAAGTTTACTTTAAAAACATACAAATGAATAACAAACTGACTTCAGAGTGGAGTTGAACCTAGTTTGTGGTTTAGTCTGTGGAGAGAGTGCTGTTGTGGTTTCTCAGTGAACAGTTACACAACTCCAGACTCTGAAGTGCTGCTCTGTCAGTGTTTGCTCTGTTCTTGTAATAACCCTGTACAGAACAAGTCAACCACTCCCTGACTTGCACAAACACTTTCACCTCCTGCTCCTTATAGGGCTCTTTCCAGCAACAGCTGTCTACACATCACTCAGCAAATAAAGGAACTGGACATGTTTTTATTTATACAGTTTAAGGCTACAGGGACCATGTATATTTATGACATTTCTGTAATGTGCCAGTTTAGCCATCATGGCTTATTTTCAGCTGTAGTCCCTGTGCAGGTGAGTGACAGAACAATAGAAACTCAAAGGTACGTTAAGAGAGAGCAGCAACACTGTACACTCATCAGAGCACATGTTAGACGCTTCAAATCAAACCCACACTTCTATTTTCATATTTTAAAACCTCTCTTCTTGTGAATGCTGAATGTTTGTCTTTAAGAGTAAAAGGTCGTGTATGAGCAGAATAAAGACATGGCCAACAGAACTTTAGGCTGCAAGAGTCTACTTTTATTGCATTTGCAATCACAGGGTGACAGAAGTGTAAAATGTTGAACAAAGTCATGTGGATGTGAACGTACCACAGTGTCTGAGCACCACAGGTTTACAAACACAGAACAGTACAAATGTTTATAAAAACACAAATAAAGGAGCTTATCAGTTTCATCATCGTCTTGTTTTTTTTTCTGTCATTTTTAATTCTTTTTGTTGTTGTCAATAAAAAACACACACAAGGTTACCAAACAATAACAAGTAAAGCAGCCTATACTACAATGAGGAATAGTATAAAAAAAAACTAGTAAGGTTGTAAACGGGACGTCCTCCCGTCACCTAGCGTTGGTCGTTGGTTTGGTTCCCCCCGAGGTGCGGCGTGGAGCAGACTGAGACTTGCAGGATCAGGAGGAGGTGGGGCTTCCTGCTTCGCTGCTCTCACTCACCTGACGTTGCATCACCATCTCCCTGGCAACGCAGGTGATCTGACCATTTGTCACCGCACCTGGGACCCCCGCCCTTAGAGACACAAAGAGAGGGATGGTGAATAGTTGTTTTAAACAGTTGTATAACAGAAAGGGTGTGGCTGTGTGTCAAACGGGTGAGGATTGATCCATTAACACAGTGCAAGTCTAATCAGGTCAGCTTTCATTTATTAATCCATGGATGTTATAAAAGAGCTGAATGCAGCACATCCTTTGTGCAACACAGCCATCTTTGAATCTTCTATCCACTTGTCATTTTACATCTGAGGTCCAGAACCCGTCACATGGATTGTTAATAAAAGATTAACCGTGGCTTCATATTGAAAAGTGGATTCCTCTAAAAAATATTTGCTGAACATTTTAACAGCAAGAAGCAAGTGAGCAGCAGCTGGGTGTTTTAGACACAGGTTAGCTTTTAAACTGGGAAGATGATGTTGAAGTTTCATTTACTTCAGACACAGCGGCAGTGTAAAGAAACAAGTCGGACGTGTGTGTGTGTGTTTCTGCTTACTTCTGCTGTGCCTCCTCGGTCAGTGGGGTCATCCCTGGCTGCTTCCCAAAGAAGAAACTGGACCACCAGTGACCCGAGTCCTGCTTGGGGAGCCCTGTGGAGGCAGAGGAAGGAGGCATGAGGCTTCAGAGTTATATTAAGTCAGCACTCAGTTCTTTTTTCTAACTATAGCAGCTCATCTGGTCCAAGATATTCATTCGTAGTTCTCAGTATACAGTATACAGTATTTCACCTGTCAGTTGGAAAACTCCCTCAACAGGAGTCAAACAGGTTTGATATTTGACGCTCTGTGTCTGTGTGGAAAGTTTTCAGTGCATTAAAGCTGCTATTCACTTCATTTTAAATTCAGGGAAAAGTACCAGCAGCTGTAATCTCTGAGGCGAGACAGCAGACTCAACGTTACGCTGACCAGTGGTTTAAATGTAGGGTATGAGTGTTTGAATCTGGTGTGTGTTTCATCAGGGAGTGACGGGGAGAAATGACTCAGGTTTCTGCTCTCAGGCCTCTCAGGTCGTACGTGTGGCTCAGAGACAAACCGACTGTGACACCTCAGGTTGTGTCTGAGCAGCTGCATTCAGTTACAGACAGTTATACTTACAGTACAACTTCAGTGTGCTATAATTAAATTCTAGGTCAAGGTAGTCAGTGACACATATATGCTTTCTCACTCTGCATGTGTGCGTTTGACCAGATGTACGGAGGCCTGTATGGTTTTCACATCATTCTGATGCAGTCAGATGAAGCTGAAGTTATCCATCAGCTTCTCTCTGATTCATTAGTGCCCATTTAGTGGAGAACAAAAAACCTTTTTGGGTTTATTTGGATTTAGAAGGGAACCAGATGTTCTGTAAACATGAAGAACAGCAAACAGACTAACAGAACAGGCTTTGAAATATCAATGCACGAACACACCTATGTTTCCCTTTCACCTACTTTTTTGTGCAACCCTGTGTGTGTGTGTGAAAATGTTAGCACCCTGACACCATTTCAAGAAGCTGACCCAGTGGATAAAACAGGAACGCAGACTCAGACCTGAGCCAGCAGTTAGCACACCAGCCAGATGGTTTCCACATAGAGCTGAGCTGGGATTACTGGTAGGAGTCTGCAGATATGAACTTCACATTTAGATTGGTGCAGCGGGGGCTGAACGCACGTGTGACAAAGACTGGGATCACTTCTGATGTTCAAGAAGTGTCCTCATCATGCAACTCCACAAACTCTCTGTGGGTTTCATGATGACTCACACATTTTTAAGGCAACAGCTGACTCAACCTGAGCACACACTGTGTTTAACCAAATCAGAGCCCTTCCTGTGATATTACCAGATCAATGAGAAGTGTAACAACCAGATGAAAGTGTTACCCGCATTCATTCAAACACATGAGCACATGCTTTGACAATGAGTAACATCTGGATCTGGCACAGACACAGGATGTTGTTCCTCTTGAGCAGAACACCCCGTTCTGTCCAAAACCACGGCTAGATAGAAAAGGAATACTGGTCTCATCACTTTAATACATACATTTTGTCTTATTGGCGTAAATGTAGAAACTGTAACAGCAGCACTCTGTTCAATCATTAACCATTAACCCTGTCATGGAGCTGTAGGACAGAACCACCACGTACTCTGTTCTGTGACTCAAACCGTGTGATGGTGTTAGTCCACCTCCACTTTGGACTTCATTTGAAGGGTTTCAAGGATTTGGTCTTAACTTCTGAAAGGGGTCTTAATACTGTTTCAGAGGTTTTTCTAAACTGGCACATTTCACTGTGCAGGGTAACATTGAAGTAGAACAAGAAAAAAGTCTGATGATGAAAACTCGTATAATTCAGACACTCACCTGGATGGTGAGGGATGACCTCTCCGCTGTACTCCGAACTGCCACAAGAGCTGCTGCTGGACGTAGAGCCGATGCGCCCTGCAGGAGGAGACATCACGCAGACAGAACGTTAAAGACATGGTTGGTTTAAACACCATCAACTCAACTTTTAAGCTAAA
>CM036547.1:27926780-28066780 GCA_020745685.1 Tautogolabrus adspersus | reverse complement strand
TTTTTGTGCACATTTCAAATAATGACAGACATATTTTCATTTAAAGGAATGCTTTATTGATATCCAAACATATACAACAAAACCAAAGTGTTTATAATTCATTCACCATAATCTTTCAAATTGGATCCCTTTTGATTTCTACATCAGCACCGCCCAGGACCTAAGTAAAGCTCTAAGTACTCTAACTGTCCTCCAGCCCGGCTCAGAGCGGGCTCGGCGTGTGCTGCACTTCCCATTGGCACCCAAAAACAAGAGTACGTCATTGTTTCCTATCCGTCAAATAAACCCCAATTTGACCGCAGCTTTTAACAGGCCACATAGAAATCCATTCAATCAGTCTTTCTTGCACATAGTGAGATCCCTGCCTGACTACAAGCATCGGGATCGAGGGCTGCTCCGCTCTGCGCAAGAAAAACAAGATTTCAAGAAGGAATTCCGAATAAACGAGAAATTTCATCTTGGCGAAGCAGAAAGTCAGAGTCCGTGAGATTCAGAGGTCAAAAGAGAGATTTTTGTAACAGATATTTCAATGTTGGCATCTTCTTTTTTTTTTTTCAGCTGATGGCAAATTATTTGTACAAATCTTCTCTTACAGACATTAGGCCAAAAGAAAAAAGAACAGCAAACCTAACAGGAAGTAATTACCTACCAAAATAAAGGATCAACACCAATGACAAAACAAGAAAAACACTCTCGGGGGATGACACACTTGAAGCAGTTTGAAGTTTGTTCATTGTAGTCCAATCGATGATTCCTCTCATCTTACTTTCATTGAATTTAAGGCTCTTTTATTGGTATAATAGTTCCTTTAAACCTTCATGGGAAGTTTAGGCTTTGATCATTTAGTTTATTGATCAGAAGTACAACACCTCAATTTTCCCCTTTCTACACGGACCACACTGCGCCGAGCAGGATACAAAGGCAACGTTAACACAGACGTGATTACAAAGAAGATTTCTGGCAACGGATAAGACCGTCACTGTTTTAAGAGCAACTTGGGATTGGCCGACACTTTTGGCAAAATGCAAGATTGTTGTTTTTTGTATAATTGTCAGAAAATGAGTCGTGAAAATGTTGCCCTTGTATCAGCCAATTCAGCGCACAAGACCGAAGTATTCAAGCTTCTTTTTCATGCTACAGAGAAAAGTGCACATCTCTGAGTGTTTGTGTCTGAGGGCGTGTCGCTTGTAAGAGCTTCTGTTTGTCACATTAGAGCACAACAATAAGTGAGTTTGTACAGTTTGTGTACGTTTGGCCTCATGCAGCATGTGAGTGTGTAATCTTTTCGTGTGTGTTAAAAGGAGTGCGTGTGTGTGTGCATTAAGGGGCTTGTTGGCAAAGAGATGTTTTCTATGACACAACTCTGAATATTTAAACACTAATCCTTCAATCAAACCAGTCTGTACAACTAAAGGAGAAAAGGAACATAAAAAGAAAATAACAAAAACCCTTTCCCACCAGCTAAATTCAAACTAACGAGTGAAACATTTGAAGTGAGTAAGGCCGATAGAGAAGCGTCGACATTCACCAGGTAGTGTACACAGCAAAGCATCGTCTCACATCGAGTTCTGTGTTTGAACAGAAAAGGGAACAGCAGTCAAACCAGAAGAGAAACACAACCAAAGTGGTCTGAAAACATGTCAAACCACTTTGATGACGTCCCTTCTTGGCGTGGATTTGTGCACGAAACGACTGCAGCTCGTTAATGAATCAGTTTGACAAACCTCGAAGAACTCGTGCTGCCCGTGAAACTGACCCATAGTGTTTCTATGTTTTTGAGTTTGCTTATCCTCCCTCCTGCTTTTTCTTGAACCTCCAAACCTGATCACCACCGTCCGGCAGCATCAGTGACAATATATATTTACTCATATATATTTATACATATCGATAAAAGTTATGTAAAAACATTATGCAAAGCAGTGTAAAATAGTTCTTAATACAAAATGGTTTGTTTTGGTTTTTTTACATCCTGGGGTGTTACACGGGACCGAGGTCATCTTTGCGCGGTCGTTTTTTTTTACAACTGAGATGAGATATGCACATGCATGTAGCAGTATTAGGTCTTAAAGAGTGGGGGGGATGGGGGGGGGGTGTCCTGGATCCTCCACCTTCTCTTCCTCCCTCGACCTGACCTCTGACCTGCCGGTGTAGCCTGCGTTTGCAGACGCCTGGCTCCTAAACTCTCCGTTTGGACGCACAAACACACAAGCAGATTAAATATTTTGATGTTTTCTCTCAACAAAACCCCGATGTAACCTGATTTATTTCCTTAAACTTAAGAACCAGACATCTTATAATGCCATATTATCCTTTTTTTTTGTAACCATGTAATTCAATGAAACAGTTACCGTTTTAAAAGGTATCGGAGGAGGGCAGGAGACGAGGGCGTCAACTTATTTGGATTAACAAAGGGGGGAGGAAGTGGAGGCCGGAGGTGGTGGTGTAACAAAGTAAGGTCTGTAAATTATTTAGACAACAACAAAACATTTATCTTTTCTTTAACAGAAAAAAGGGAGTCAGAGGGAGCAGCAGCCTGTCCCACCCCAAACCCACGAGTCCTTCACCTCCACCTGTCGGCGCTTACAGACCTAAGAGGGGGGAGAAGTGGGTGGTGGGGAGTGGGTGAAGTGGAGGTGGCGACGGCGATGTGATGTGGTAACAGTACAGTCTCAGGTCGTGAGGAAGGTGGCAGCGAAGGAGGAAGAGGAGGAGAGATGTGTTCAGAAAGGCGGGTTTTCCTGAGTGGGGGTGGTTTCGGTAGGGGTGACGGCCTCCCCGTTTCCTTTGGGGCCAACAACCTTATACTGAGGACAGAGAGAGAGAGCGTTAATGAAAGAAGAGCGAAAATATCAGAAATATTGATTTAATGAATAATATTCTGAGTCATCACACCGCGTGTTCCCTCTGGAGGTTCTCTGAGCTCATGTTTACGGTTGGCTCACCTTCAGGTTCCCCACTCGATCCTCAAAGGACTTGAAGGTTGCAGAGTTCCTGCAGGTCACAGACTCAATGTCACATTCACACAAAAACATTTAGAGACACCATCTTAACTAAATAGGCAAGCGAGCCGTACACCTGAGCTGGTGGGGGCAAAAATGAAAACCTTACAAAACATAAAAATAATAAAAGAGAAGCTCAATCAAATGTTCAGATGTGTAAACTTCTGGTTTCATGCAACAACAAAAAAGTAGATCATCTTATATACACTGACGAAACATGTTAAAGGTAAACAAAGGCAACATATAACCCAGAACTTCCACCAGATACGCTTCGTTACAGCTCCGTGCTCCCTCATCCGTCAACACCCACAGGCTGCGTTCTCAGAGTGCAGCCCGGAGCAGCACCGCCGGACAGCTGAGACAAAAGAGTTCCCGCGGTGATCACAGATTAACACAAGACAGCGCGAGTATGTGGTATAAAACCCTTATAAACACAACAACAAACACACGTACGGTCATTGTTCTGAACCGTCAAAACAGAGTGTTTTATTCTGAAAATAAACAGAATGTTTTAATGTTGTTTCGGTGTCTGACTTCCTGTCCCACTCGATCTGCTCTGTGGTGAATTGATGCTCCGTGCTCCGGCATGCTGCAAAAATAGAAGCCTTGTGTATCTGCTGCAGAGAGCTCCGGACTGACGGAGCTGAGACGCAGCGCAGCGGAGCCAGTGGAAGCACACACATTAAATAAAGTAAAAACCTATCAGCTCTGCTGCCGAGGCGGAGCGGAGACGGCCCGAACACGTATCTGGTGGAATCGAGCATTTTCAGCTTTGAAGGGCTCCACATGTTCAACACATCGGAAGTACAAAGTGATTGTTGCAGCAATTAAAAAATAAAAACACCTGCTGTTAGAGGCTACTATTGATTCATTAGCAGAGATCTAACAGGTCACAAAGTGCTTAACAACAACTTCATACAGAAGTGAAACAGCTGCAAATCAAAAAGTATGTTTATATACAACAAGCTGCTAGATTCTGTTTTCTGTTGACTGAACAGTTAGAAATGATTTAACCTCGCTCGATTCAAACTCTATAAAACATGGAAGGACACGAGCAGGTCCAGAGGAGGACAGCAGCTGATGCAGGTTAAAGGTCACACTGACAGTTAAAGTGAAGCAGAGCAGGTTTGTGTGTTACTTTACCTCATGGCGGGCATACTTATCGAGTGGCGAATGGAATAGTTGCTACTTTGAAAGCGTTAAAGAGAGGAGACAGAAATGCAAGTGTTATAAAGCAAGCAACCAGAGGCGCACACACACACACACACACACACACAATCACACACACACACACACACACACCATAATACAATTAACACATCAATTATTCTGATGATTTCCAGATAACAGCGCTCGATTTCTCAAGAATCCTAAAAAAGGATCGGGAGCTCCTGTTCTCAGGATGATGAGATACAGCACACATTCAGGGTTACCTTTTTAATGCTGACTGATGCACAACACGTCAATCAAAGAAATTAATCTATTTTAAAAGAAACCGATAAATAACAGAATAACATAAAGTTCAGTGTCACTGCCATCGTGACAAATGCCGCCCTGTGAATGTATTCAGGTCGAATGTGATGCACAATGTTTCAGTGTTAAAATCTTAACAACAAGCAACATGTCGGGACAACAAACAATTCCTTAAAGGAACTTTGTAAACAGAGGACGGCATGCTCAGCAGGTTTTTATAGGACTGAAATGATAAAGGATTTCTCGTCTAAAATAAACTGATGAAGGATCACAAGCAGAAACAGCAGAGCGTCACCCTATGACAGGTTCATGTTGTTCTTATTAAAGTCTCATGTGTTCTAACAGGATCGTTAGTCTTACCTAAAGGAATTAGAGAAAGGTAGAGCTCTGCAGGTCAAACCAAGGCAGCGATTAAAAGAAAACAGAAAACAAAGGGGAGAGAGCGTGAGCAGAGAGCAGCAGCATCAGGAAGTCAAACACAACCCAGAACAGTCACAACAAACAAACAAACAAACACAAGGGGGAGGGGCTACAGCAACGTTATCAGCAGGGAAAGCAACACAACCTGGACTGTACTCCGTGTTAGAGCCCGACCGATTCATCAGCCAGCCAATAATATCGGCCGATATTAGCATATAAAGTGACTATCAATATCGGCTAATTTTATCACAGATATCACTCGATTTATTCAGCAGTCAAATAACATTTAATTTGAGTTTCATTATATTACACTAGCAGTTCTCTGTCACCAGCAGAGGGCGCTATATGGATTACAACAAGCATCATCACTCTGCAGAGTGTCGAGCGATGATTCACGTACATGCTCAGTTACTCTCCAGTTGAGTGACCATCTTGTCTTCATTATAAATCTTTTCCACACGTGTTTGATAACTACATCTGAGGGATCAACGCAATAAATGTGTTTATCAATCTCTACAGATCGAACACAGATCTAAGAAATACATCGGCATCAGATTTTTTTCTCCCTGATATCGGTCGGGCACTACTCTGAGTCACGGAGCAAAACAGAGACATTTAAAAAAACGAGATTAAAAGAAAGACTTCTGCAGAAAATGAAACATGCATCATGCAGGTTGGACATGAAGACTGATGATGACAGAGGAGAATGAGCTAAACGATGCACACACACACACACACACACACTTGTCAGCCGGTTCATACAGAAATGTTGTCGCTTCCTCACACACCCTTTCATGAGGATCAAATGTGACATGTGGGTGGATAAATGGAAACATTAATGACATTACAGATGGTCGTGTAAGTCAACAAGGTGACGCGATGTGAGGGAGTCAGTGGTTCATGCATCTTCACTGAGTCGATCCAAAGATGTGTTCACTGCCTCAGCCCTTTATCACACTTCATGATGACTGATTTGGTACTTCGTTTAACTGATCAAAGTTTGAACATTTCACAGCGTGGATTTGTCCCCTCAAAGTGTGACTCCGGGGTGAAACGTTAAAGCGTCTACGTTAAAGTGATTGGGATGGTCCAACGATTGATCCACTGCTTGAGCAATGAGAGTCAAAGAGATGCATTTTGATTTGTAATGCTGGGAAAATGCCAGTTTGAGTAGAAGTTTTTTTTAATAAATCTTTTCTTTGGGGGCCGATTTGAAATCCGATCCGATCTGTGGTCCAATCAGAAACATGAGATTTGTGATCTGTTGCAGCGCTAACATAGTGGTTGCTCATTTTAATATCAAAGAGGACGGGACTGTTGTGTCTTCTAAGGCTTTAACTCAAAGACTTCTTTATGCGGAAAGACCAACAGTGATCCTTCCCTTTCATGATGAGTCTCATGCCCCAGCTGACATCTTTACTCTGTACAGATATTAAATGTTGAACCATCCCGTGAGGCAGTACAAAATATACGACCACAAAGATGTTAAGATAAAAACTATGTTAGGTAGTTGTGCAGAATACTTCAGGACTCACAGATGAGTTAAGATCTAAAGGAGCTGATGAATGTTCGGCACAACGATTAACACTCGGGGCTCAAAGAAAAAACGAGCAGTGGACACGTCACAGTAACGCCATTTTCAGCGAGCTTTAAACTCTTCATGAGTAACATCGTGACTACGGGGACGCTGGTTATGAGCTTCATCCTGGTGTTGATCTTATCTGAGAAATGAAACTCACACGGAGATCACTGTCAGCTCACTAAATAGAGGTCTGTTTTCGTCACATCCATCTCCTCCGAGTCGCATGTTTATGTTATAAGAAGTAAACAGTCATCCGAGATGGAGGACATGTTTGAAACCAAGCGGAGTGAGCTGGTCGAGTTAGCAATGATCCATTGTGGTGATGAAGCGAGGCTACAACAGGTAACGCCCGCCTCCTTTACCTTTAGCGTGATATTATGCCACAGGGACGGGCAGGAGCGCCCAGGAGCCCTAAACATAAGTTCATATCCCAGGGTTGTGTTTGGCGTGACACATACTACACTTTATTTTGGAGCACTTTTAACAAAACCTGGTTTGTCTACGTTTCGATTGTGAGGATGTACAAACTAAAACGAGCTCCAGATTCTGCTAAAGAGGACTCAATCGAATCTAGCTCTTTGCTGTAGTTTATATCACATGCAAAACAAGAGTATTAATAAGAAGATGATACCTCTCACACGTCCCAGAATATGTGTATGATATTTTCTGCTCGTTTGGGATGTTTCTGTTTTAACACTGTCCACTCTGCTCGTTTGTTCTTGCTGCCCTATCAGAGCGTCGGCCATTGTGGCTGCGTCATACCTCATGTCGCCAAGTCTCCTGCTGATGGCCGTGCCCACTGTAGTGAGAGCTGCACTGGTCTTCTGTCCCGCCTGGGAAAGAGTCTCCTGAGTCTTCTTGTATCTGCAGAGAGGAGGAGGGATGGAGGGATGGATGGAGAGCGAGAGGAAGGTGGGAACAAGAGAATGGAGAGAGAACAATGGACAAAAGAAAAGAGGAAAGGACAGATGGTTTGAGAGGAATGAAAGGAAGATGTGGGGTGGCAAGAAGAGAAGACGATTTACAGTACAGGAGGCACGAATATAAAAAAGAGGGACAGAGGATTGATGTAGAGGAGACGACAGAAAACGAGCAGGAACAAAAAGAAAATGAGGAGAGACAGGAAGAGGAAAGACAAGGCAGATGGGTGGGGACAGGGAGGAGAAAGAAAGAGGTAAATTAGAGCACAGTAAACAAAACACTAAAGTCAACAGTGATTTAAGTTACTGCTCCATTATTCACGAGGCCCAATGGTTAGTAGTCCCACAGAAGTACAGTCACATGAAACAGGAATAAAAAGCAAGAAGGCAAAAAACACCACCAGTAGCCTCTCCTTTAACTTTATATGCGCTTTAACAAACAGACATGAGATTCCTTCTCTCAGCATTTCTCTGATTTCAGACTTTTAAACTTTATTTTTCTCCTGAAACTCTCCAAAGTAAAGACCTGTAGCTTTGGATAATTAGCATGTTGTTGTTTCAGTGCATGATGGCAAAATAAACTGTCAAAGCTGTCAAACATCTCTTAGGGCGCGGTCACACTGGCAATGCGCACCATGCCCAAGCACGCTCTAACCCTAAAGTCCAGTTCGTTTGGCCAGTGTGACCGCTCCGTACCGTGCTCAGGCACGGTACACTTCCTTGGCTTTGGCACACTTCGGAGGTGTGCTCAGGCACGGTACACTTCATGCACGAGCACAAGCACGCGGGTACACAACGCTGACAGCCTTCATTAGGGAGAAATCCAGAGTTTTATGGCTGTATCTGACTAAAATTACTCAAAATAAGTCACAAAGTAGCTGTCATGTTCTCTGTGTTGTTCTCCGATGTTCGGACGCGGACTCGACTGCGCGTCCCTTTTTTCTTCCCTAGAGTCCGCCTGTTTATAAACTGAGCACGCTTTATAATAACATAAAGCATACATGTGCTGTATTACGACGTTATGTACAAGAGGTAATCGTGCTTCGGCACGGTTAGTCCTGATGCAGTGTGACCAATGGCGCAGCGTGGGGCCAATCGTGCTTGAGTACGGCACGGTACTGATTGCCAGTGTGACCGCGCCCTTAGTGTGTGGTTTTATATCAAGTGTCCAATATCAAAGATTGTCTTTAGAGGGACGTTATGATAGTACCTGCATGGTTTTATGAAGTAAAGAATTAAAACATGTATTCTAACCTTTCCTACACTGTTTCTTAATGCTGACTGCAGGAAGAACTATTAGGATTTAGTTCCTGAGTGAGGTAGAGCATGAATTTAGTGTGCTTCATACAAAGTGGTACAAAGTGTTGTTGTTACTCGTCTGAAGGCAGCAGCCTTCGTAGCTGCTATAAACGGTCAGTGGTGATGAGTTTGTCTTACCAAGAATTTACTAAACAAAATGTAGACAGGGAGATTTTAAACCCAGGTTATTTTCTAACATCTGTACAGCAGGCAAATCACTGTTTTAAGTGGAAATGCAAGAGCTGAAAGTTTTCACACAACCAACACACACTTAAAAGTCAACATCATGATCAGCTAAACAGATCTTAAAGTCTCAGCTTCAGAGGGGTCACAGAGTCTCAGCTTCAGAGGGGTCACAGAGTCTCAGCTTCAGAGGGGTCACAGAGTCTTAGCTTTAGAGGGGTCACAGAGTCTTAGCTTTAGAGGGGTCACAGAGTCTTAGCTTTAGAGGGGTCACATAGTCTTAGCTTTAGAGGGGTCTCAGAGTCTCAGCTTTAGAGGGGTCTCAGAGTCTCAGATTCAGAGGGGTCTCAGAGTCTCAGATTCAGAGGGGTCTCAGAGTCTTAGCTTTAGAGGGGTCACAGAGTCTTAGCTTTAGAGGGGTCTCAGAGTCTCAGATTCAGAGGGGTCACAGAGTCTTAGCTTTAGAGGGGTCACAGAGTCTTAGCTTTAGAGGGGTCTCAGAGTCTCAGATTCAGAGGGGTCACAGAGTCTTAGCTTTAGAGGGGTCACAGAGTCTTAGCTTTAGAGGGGTCTCAGAGTCTCAGCTTTAGAGGGGTCACAGAGTCTTAGCTTTAGAGGGGTCACAGAGTCTTAGCTTTAGAGGGGTCACAGAGTCTTAGCTTTAGAGGGGTCACAGAGTCTTAGCTTTAGAGGGGTCTCAGAGTCTCAGCTTCAGAGGGGTCTCAGAGTCTCAGCTTTAGAAGGGTCTCAGAGTCTCAGCTTCAGAGGGGTCACAGATAGGACTTTCTCACTTGCACAGAAAACTCCTTAAAAACTCATTTTAATAATTTTAGCAACGCTTAGTCACTATCTGGGTCGAGTAGTTACTAAACAGAACTTCAGATATGAAACCGATACAGATGTATGGAACCACAAAACAGAGGGAAAAATGATGCACAGTCAATATAAAGACAACAGAAAAACCCAACTGAAAAGAAACCTTAACTCATCTATAAAAAACAAAACAAGAACACAAAAGAGAAAGGGGTCAACTCACGCTTCAGAGCGGGTAATGTCATCCAAAGTGGCTGAGGCAGACACATATCTGAAGACACAACAGCAGGATAATGACACAGGGGAAGAGACACACACTCACATTACACAACAGTCACTTCAACACCATGTCCTATAGTTGTTCTACAGGCTGGATATTAAAGGCTTTAAGTATTCCAAACATGGCGGCAGTGAGCAGAGGGGAAATAGCAGCGTTCATCATATAACAAAACACAACGTTCAATTATTTGAGTAATGCAACTAATCTCTTATCTTCACTGTATATGAATGATTACAAAAAGTCACCTTATAATCTGCTATATCGTATTATTTAAACAAAAATACAAACTGAATTTAAACTTTAAAGACCACATTTTATGTAAAATCCTCTTCACCATGTTTTTCTAACACTAATATGTGTCTCTAGTCTGTCTACAAACCCCCCAATGATGAGAAAAGTCCATCCTCTCCGTCTTTTGCCTGCTCCACTTTTCAGAAAATGTGGGCTCAAACAGGCCGTTTGGAGATTTTCCCTTCATGACATCACAAAGGGCAGTAACCCCTCCCCAAGGTGGGTGACACTTCCACAGCTAGTTGTTTGTTCTGCCCTCTGAGTCTGCCTTCTCACTGTAAACAATAGGGCATGGAGCGAGAAAGCCCGAGCCACCCAAGCCCTTCCAGAGAGGGGCGTGGTCAGACACAGCTCATTTACATTTAAAGCTACAGACACAGAAACAGCCTGTTCTGAGCAGGGCTGAAATAGAGGGGTTTATAGGCATGGTCAAATACAGGATCAGAGTGGATTTAGAACAAGACACTTCACACACATGTTTTGAGGAGCTCTGAGACTTATTTAAACTGGTTGAAGAGGAGGAGAATATGTGACCTTTAAGAAGACGCTCAAGCACTGGGACTCAAACCACAGATTCTTACACCCCTGTGTGACATATCTATGTTATTATCCTTTTCTCTAAACTTTTCTTATGTTGGCATCAATCCATCCTCAATGTCACATCTACAAGTACTACAAAATGCAGCAGCTAGGTTGTTAACATACTGGTCGTCATTGTCACATCCCTCCAAGTCTTGACTCCCTTGTTTGGCTTCAGTTCAGTTTTGAATAAATGACATAGAAAGCCCTGCATGTCCTGGCTCCTACTTACATAACTGAATCACTGTGTGCCCTTTTTCTAGCAGCTGTCCTCTCCGATCAGCTGATCAGAGGCTTTTAACAGTTCCTCGTTCATGTTCTTATTTCAGAGGTTATAACTATTAGACGAGCTACTGATGACACGAGCACATGTAAACAATGCTTCATTTTAAGAGAAAGAGGGCAGTTTGGTGTCTAACATGTTACACTGTTATTTTAATCCCTTTACTCTCCTTGGTGTAGTATTCAATGTTCGATATTTGAAACGTCACAGGAAATATTTTGCAAGCTTAAACACTCATTCACACACATGCAGAGCATGTACACATTTTCTGTGTTTAGTGGACAGGAATGTAAGTGTGTTTGTGTTGACAGTAAAACAACAGCAGGGTAGATAAGGACGCACAACCAACAGGAACGGCAGGAGTTCTATCTGGTGGATGCAGAGACATCAGCTATATACAGCAGACTTCCTACTGCGGCTAATGTTAGCTTGGCCAGTTTCTATGTGCACGGCTTGTTCTTAGGTTGGGATTTCACCGTTCAGAAGGTTATACTGAAATTAAAGTTGAGTTATTCACCAAACCTGATGATTAAAACGAGTAAAAACACTGAGAGTTAAAGGACTTTCACTTTAAATTTAACAACTTCTAGTCTGGAAACGCCTCGGGATCCCCCAGGAGGAGCTAGAAGAGGGAAGTCTGGGGCAACTTGCTTAGCCTGTGCGACCCGACCGGATTAGCAGAAGAAAATTGATGGAGGGACTTCGCTCTTTGTTGTAGATAAAATAAAAGCGCCAATAACAATTATTTCCAACCAAACTCTTTAGGTTCCAATTGAACTACCTAACTATATATTATATGATACTCGTTCTGCATGTTTTTGTTCATGTTTTACAAAAGATTTAACCATACAACAATGATGGCATCTTTTCATATTCTTGGAACATGTATATACAGCTGTTTCCTTAAAGGCTATCAAACTGGTATGGATCAGTTCACAGTATCGGTATCAGCAGTGTGGGAACATTTCAAACATGGGACCTACAGAGTTTAACTTCATTCAAAGTTAAAGCAAAAACAATTGACTGAAGAATATCTATTTTCAGTGAAGAGCGAGAACATCACACCTATCACTGCCAAAAACACACAAACATACCAACGACAGCAGAAAGTAGGACTGCAGGAAATGAGGAAAATATGCAATGTGTCTTTACAGTGTTAAATATTAGTATAACTAGTGTTAAAGTTTCGAGATCAGTCTTTGTCTTTTTAAAGGTCTCTGTCTCGGAATCTAAAGCATTTTTACTCGGTCTAGTCTCGGTCTCAGACTGGGCAGTTTCCAGTTTTTTAAATCAAGACCACCACTGATCGGGTATGTTTCCACGGCATTACTGTGATTAGAAAGAAAAATTAATTTGTAGTTTGATTTTTATCCTTCGGTTACGGCCACAACGTTCACAGTGTTACAGTCTAAATGAGTGACACGTCCCTTGCACACAAGATGATTTCTCATAGATATTTATGGTGTTGGTCTTGACTCATCTCGATCCCTAAATGTCTTGGTCTTGTCTCGGCCTCGGAGCACCCGTTCTCGGGCATGTCTTGGTCTTGACTACGGACTAACTATAACAAAACCAGGTGTTAAACATCAATTATAGAGCGCACAAAAGCTATAACTCACAGTTTCTACTGAGGACTTTAAAAATGTTCACATGCTGAATGAGACAGCATTGCTTTTATTCATCAAATAATTTGGCAATACATTTGTTTTGCGATGTATTTATTGCGAATCCTCAGGTCTTGATAACAATGAAATCCTAATTGTGCAGCCCTAGCAGAAAGGGAGAACCGTGTTTTACCCGTCTCTAATATTGTTACAGTAACAGGAGACAGCTCTGCTCCACACAAGGACAGTCTGTACACTCTGACTAACATCAGCACAATGCTGCTGACTGTACCACACAGTGACTTCATACAGAGTACTGTCTGTCCATTCACCACTTCACTGTCTCACTGCTGAAGAGAATCACAATCATTTTAACAGAAACATTTGGATTTTGGTTTATTTCTACCATCCTTGCCAACAATTTGCAAGTTTGGCTAAACTGTTTGTCACACTGATGGGACAACAATTCTGTTTGAATTGTATTGTTATGCTAGTAAAGCACACTTAACCGAGTGCAACAAATGACTGACTCTCGCTCCACACACTCCAGTTTTCATGGCAAAACGCTCTCAGAGTCTTTCTGCTTCCAGCATATTCATAATTTATAACCCATTTACTTCTTTGTTTGGTTGAACTGCTCTGTGTGCTCCTCATACCCTCTCTCTGTCTCACACATTCCTATCTTTCCTCCCACTATGTTTCTGCAGCAGCGAGTCTGAGCTGACTGTCTGGTCGCCAGGCACGATCAGGGCACATGCATACTATCTGTGTGCGGATGTGTCAGAGATACACACACACACACATGAATTCCTGTACTGTATTTGGCATTGCGTGGGTGCATATGTAGGCCTAAACCAAGAATAACACGCCTGTCTGCTTGTGTTTCTGCCTCTCTAAGCAAATATTCAAATAGTCCACATTGATTCTGGCTGTGTGGGTGAACACATAACTGGAAATCCAAGACAGCGAGTGTGAGAAATGTGTTTGTGCTTCTATTTCTGGTCCAAAAGGAGAACAAAAACTACATATGGAGACTGGTGCACCTGCCTCTGTTTGTGAAGGTGTGTGTGTGTGTAGAAGTTAAGATCAGTGTCAGCAGCTTTCATCTTCTCAGCAAACTATTTGAGTGAGCTCGCCAATCCAGTTCATTTCAGGAGCCGCCACATGGAAAATTCCTTTAGCTTCAGACCTTTCAGCATTAGAAGCAGCAGCACGGTGGTGAAAACAGGCAGAAAGTTCTGGATTCTTCCAACAACTGTATCCTTTAAACTTTCCTCGTCAAACCGACTCCGGGGGAAACTGCCAACTCAGATATTTTATTTTAAGTCACACAAACAGAAAGAAATGGCTTCCATCTGTCAATGCCAGTCGGGGGTTAATCTCTGATATCGTGACGTGAATAAACTTCCTTGCTAGCTTGGTTCAAACACTTTTAACCAACATTATTATTAAAGGTCAAAGCACACAGGAAGCTTATTTGATTCCTCTTTTATTAAAAAGCTCTTTCAAAACAAGACAACATTGTTTAAACTTGTTCCTTTATTATCTATCATCTCATAGAGATGGAATAAAACAAGTTTAAACCTGGACTAGTTGTCCAATCTCAAATAAAATAAAAAGACGTTAAGAAAAGAGTTAAAACTCAATCTATTAGGTTCAACTTCATAGGAATACAGGTTGCTTCTTATATACCCTACATGAGGTAAAACAATCAACTTTCAGGGTCAACGGGTTCGACACCCTACGGCTGCAAGATCAGGCTAAATCGTGTAGTCTGACCTCTGCATTAGGTCGTATTATTAAAAAGGGGAATAATGATAGTTTCATTTCTCTTGAGTATTTCAAGCTCCAACACAAGCTGTGTAAAATTAGTAAAAGAATGTAAATGTTTCTAGAAGCAGAAAAGCTCTACTTCCAGGTTATTTACCTGCAGGCTGCAGCTTTCTATAAAAAAAGGGCATATATTATTCTATGGTATCTTGTTCAATATTTAAAGAAGGGCGGGTCTGCAGAGTTGGAGGCTTGGAGAAGAAGGAGTCGCAGAGTCTCTTCCTCATTAATGATCTAAATAGTGAAGATGAGGATACATTTTCAGGTAAGGAAAGCAGATAAGATCTGCACCCCAAGAAGCGCCCGTTTGAAGGATTTATTAAGCGACGTTTCGAGCCACCATGCTCTTCCTCAGACTAGGTGACATCTTCAACCAACATCAGCTCTAAATATTCAAACATTTAAAATATGTCACATGCAAGATGTAAAACAAAAACCATGAGCATCATTAATCTGGATAACCTGTCGACAAAGGTTTCTAATTTTAATGCATCGGCTTAACACTGGATATAAATCAGTACGTCACTGATGTTTTTGTGTTTTGGGCAACCATTTCTGCATCCGTGCCACTGAGGTAAACAACAACAGAATTAAGTATTTCTTTCTAAATAATGAATGTTACTGTGCTAAAAAATCTGCCTGACAACCTAAATAAAAATTGACTGGCCCTTTTTACCCGTTTCTACAAAACCTCCCACCGTCACCTCATATCTCAGCAGCAAAGGTAAAGAGCGTCAGTCCTCCAACATGGTCAGTGGTATTAAAAGCAGACGGGAAGCGTGTGAGAAGGTTTCAAATGAGACAGAAATGTTGATTTGGAGAGGAAGTAGAGAGGAGGACGTGTGTCATCAGTTCTGAACAGAGCAAGAGACGACACCTGACCTCTGGGAGAGGAAGCTTAAAAAGCTGATGATGCTGAAAGGACAGAAAACTGAAGAGTAACACGTAAAGGATAATGTATAGTGAGTGGGTTATTATCAGGGAATTTACCCCAACAGGCTGTGTAGGACCCCAACGCCAACTACACCTTACCCCGCTTATTACACGGCTACCAACTTAAAAAATCAACACTGTGACACATTCTCAATGATTTTAAATTGTCTAATTTCTACTGCTAAACAAATGAGTCTGTTGATATCGACAGTTAGAGTATTGTCCATAGCAACAGTTAACTCTGTAGCCTTCATTAAATGAGCTAAACTAGCTTTCATCACTCACATGAAACTCTCCGACTCTTTCCACTGTCCTGTCTCTGAATAAAGGCATAATAGCCCAAAATATGTATTTAACTGGAGACAAATCTGTATTCTAAAGTTCAAACATCTTGTAGTGACAGCTTTGTTTTAAGATATCCTTCCACATCTAAAGACTCACTGAAACATATTTGCCTACGGCTCCACCTCTTCTTTCAAACAGTAGGAAGGTGAGTCACAGGCCTCAGTGGACAAACAGACTCGGGTGAATCAGGAATGTAACTCCGCCTGTGATGGATAGGACTCCACGTCCCAGCTGAAAGCTAACAAGCCAAGCCGAACGTAAAAAGATCCTATCAGCAGCAAATGCACTGATTCTGAATAAGCTTGTCGTGATTTTTAATACCACATGTTTTACAATGACATAATCTCAAGTCATTTTAATGACTAATAGCATCTAGAAGTAAAAATATTTTAACCAAAGGCTGTTGTGAGGGAGGGAGACAGAGAGAGAGAGCACTATCCAAATTCCCCAAATTCGTTTGCAACGTTTCAGGACTGAAACTCAAACCTATTGGTGCCATTTGGACAGTTAGCAGGAGTTTGCCAGCGATATTTTGGGAAATAAAAACAAGAAATCACCCAATATTGGGTGCCGAGGAATTGTATTTTTCTTTCCGTCTCGGGCCAAAAAACTCAGCCCCAACCTATGCATGCTCTCTTCGACCCTGACCAGCCCTCAGTAACTGGATTTATGGGCCCAAGCCCGACTTTAAAAAATAATAATAAGTTGGCTTTTGTCTCAATGACAGATATTGGTTTAGATGACATCTTAATGAGCGCTACACAGAAGCATGTAGGCTGTTATATAATAAAAACGCATGGATCCCTGTAAGCAAAGATTAACACTGCTCGTCTCCCGGGCTGTTTGGCCGCCCTAGCCCAAGGTCGGGTTTCGGGTTCCGCAGACCTCTGACTGATAACCTTTATGGGGGCCTTTTATCTGTACTGGGTGGGACATTGGATAGTGTCGGAAAAACCTGGATCAGAGGGAGTGGGGAATGAAAGGAGCCACAGGTTGGACTTTAACCCGGATCGTGAGTTTGGAGGACTAAAACCTCCATACATGGGCTCAACGTAACTGCTAGGCCATCTGCGCCCTGATACTGATATCCTCTGACTGACTGTTCAGCTCAAGCAAATCCAAAAGCTAAAAAACACACACACACAACAGTAAAATAAGGTATTCTCCTAACTTTGACTACTTTGTATAATTCCTGTGAAAAAGTGGTTTGTTCTCCGTGCAGACACAAAGTTCAACACCAGCGTTCTCAAACATGGTTAGGAGGTGCGAGCGGAGAAGCATTGAGAGTGAGTGAGAGTCAGGAGCGTGAGAGAGCAAACACAGCAGACGTTCAGACATCATGACTGGCGAGCGAGCAGCAAACAGAGCATGAACTCACAGATCGGAACCGGTAACTCTCTCATTCCACTCGCCCAGTTTCTGAGAGGTTCTCACATAGCTAGAAACAGAGACACCAGGGTGTTAAACTGCAGACGACTGGGTGCACATCCAAGCGAGCTCCAAAATCTGTGTTTGGTGCTTATAAAACGTTCGGTGCGTTGAACAGTCAAAGAAGGTCAAACTGCCGACCGTCAGGGAACAGATTCCCCAAAATGTATAATTGTGTTTGTATTTTTAGGCCTGTGTTTCCTGAGATAAGAGCAAGCATCCTATTCATCCAGAAATATGTACAAGTCTCACAGTTCTATTCATCACTAACTTTACACTCAGTGCTTCATCTTCTGTGTGGATACTCGAGGCCTTGAAGAGAACCATTTCTCTTTCTGTCTGCCGTTAGCTGATAAAGCTCCTCCTCCTCGCCTGGAGGACTTTGCACATATTTATTCTCCAATCTCCCTCATTGCATCAAACAAATATCAACAATGAGCGGACGTTTGTAATGCAGAATAATTATATTGTTTCAAAGGAAGAATGTGCGACATTTACAGATAAATACAACAGAAATCAAGTCTATACTGTGTAAATGTCTCTGAGTCATGACTGTCTACAATGAGTGAGAAGCTCGAGTCCCGCCGGCTGCGTTGTTGTCGAGCCGTGTTTACATGGACGGGAAGAAAAGAAGAATTACACAGCATACTCACTGCTTATTTGGATATCACGTTAAGTGTCTTTGGAACGCAGTCGTTTTGTGTCAATGTATGTGCAATATGAAGCTATGAGCTAACCAAAGTGTGCTAACACTAGCCTGCTAACACAACAATGCAGGACACATGTGATTACAGCTCGAGAAAAGCAAACAGCAAACACGAGTGGAGGGGGGTTGGAGGTGTGTCGCCGGAGGAAAGCGGACGCTTCAGAATATCGGAGGTGTCGCCCAACAGCAGTTTGTTTTGGTTTCATGCTGGTGCTCAAGAGCGACATCTACTGGATCAAAAAGTCGCACATTCTTCCTTTAAGGTCAACCTGTTTCTGCACGTTTTCATTTCAGATGAAATATCCTGAATCAATCCATCTTTAGTTTGTGTACCGGAAAAATGTGTCTACTAGTGAAAATAGCAGCATTGAATAAAAACATAATAATGATTGTGGGGTTAGAAAGATAAAATGTTTAAATACTGGAGCTCAGTTAAATGTCAAACCTGCTGTGTTAAGCTTTTGTTTCTTCGAGCTGTTAAACCAGAAGGTTCAGAGACCCTACATTAATCTGTGGGCTGATTCATGCTTTCATTGTTTTAGCTTGAAAATAAATTAAGATGAAGCTCAGTAATGATCTCCTTTTACTGGAAAAACTCACTAAGTTAGTTTGTAATGTGCTCATTACCACTCTCTCTCTCTTTGTGTGAACACCTCCTGCTGCTCGATTCATCACGAGCAATCATGTCGCCTTCCATCTCCCAGCAAAGCTTAATGATGTTCAAGTAATATTTTGAATATTAAAACAGAGGAACTACTGTGTTAACATCAGTGAAAAAGTGCAGATAAATATTTACCCTCTAGCTGTGACAAGCTTGATTAACATCATCATCACAGCACCTTTAAACACATGATTATATCTTATAACACAGCAGCTTCCAAGGTCGCCTCGGTTTCATTCGTTTACAAAGTTTGCTGTCAGATTATAAAATCCTCTTTAGGTCTGAAGACGTTCGAGGTCTGTGTGTGTCACCACAGGATGAGTCATTGTGTGACTGGCTCACTCTGATAACGCTGTCTTCAAGAAGTGCTGATTCATGCTGCTGCGCTGTCACCAACGTCATGGCTGGTAAAAAGGCTCTTTTTAAAATAAGCTTCAGTCATTTTGGACGACTAATGATGCTTCTTTAATCTGACCTGGTTTAGTGAAATTCTATTTTTGCTGACGCTACATCAGATGGCCAAGTCGTCAGCACGGTACAACGTGAGAGTCTCTCTAGACTCAGAATGAACCCCTTAAATGCTTTTTGTTGTTTCTGTGCACTGATGGTAAAGTTCAATTCATGGTTTAATGTTGGGTCTTTGTAGATAAAATAACAAAGAGTAAGGTCTTTAGCTGCTCTTTTGTAAAGTTTCTTGAGATAACAAAGGTTGATTGATTAAAATAGAAATATTTGTTATCATTTTGTTGTGGGGATTATCATTAAATTAACTGTTCTTTCTGACTCTGAGAAGTCCTGAGGAGGTTTTTAATCGCAATGCGGGGGCATCAACTTCGTTTAGATCGACATTAAATATGTTAGAGGATATAATCCTGATGATTAGCCTCGACAACATGCACAAGATGTTTCTATTCTCTTCTTCAGATTTGATAATGATAACATAAATAATCTTTTGTTTTGACCACTACAATCTTTTAAAAAACTGATTGAAGAATCTCAAAGACTACTTCCAGTCTATTTCAGTCCCACGTTGTGAGTCAAATGATCCAGTGCGCTCTATACTTACGCGTTGGAGGTCTGTACGTCCTGCCAGCTCTTGGTGATGTTCTGCTTGAGTTCGTTGAGCGGGCTGAGGCCGAGTTTCCTCTTCAGCTCTGTGGCGTGTCTCTCTTTGGCTGAAAGAACCTGACGCAGGGTGTTGATCTCCTCCTCCACCTGAAACACAACACACCAATCAGGAAGAGTTTCTGTTTCAGGATTAGTTTTGATTTAAATTCTTTACCTGCATTTAACTCCTCTCTTTGCTTGGGTACCAAAAATGATTGTTTCTTATTTTACAGAGGAATAAAAGGAGGCAGATGGATCAACTTTAAATCATCCGCTTTGCTTATAACAAGTCTCACTGGTTTTAAAAAAAGTGTCTTTTGACTGACTACACCAACAGCTGATATAAAAATCTATCAGGTAAAGCACAATTACGATCAGTGGCGCTGTAAAAGAAAGTTAGAACCATTCTAAGGGCCCATGACTGACAGGGGCCGCACAAATATTTGAACACAAGTTAATTTTCATTCATTTATAACCATCATTCACCATCACCACAAGAGAACACTTTCTTCACAGTGTGCTCATAACAATAACTGTTGCACGTTTTTTTCTTGTTCATTTTTGGCAGTAACATTCACACAGCCTCAGTATTACAACTTGTGTTGTGTGTAAACATTGCCGACAAATCTGACGGTAGCTCTGATTTGAGTTAAAGTCATTTCCCACAGTACACACAAACATCACATGGCTGCTGTAGCCTGCATGTAAACACCTGGTGATGTTGGAACTTTACGGTCGTACCTTTGTGAGCTCGGTGCGGAGCTCCTCTGCCTCTTCCTCTGTCAGACCGGGTGGGAGAGGGTTGACCGAGTTCCCCACTGCTCCCTCCACCGGCACGTCGGACAGGCTGTCTGAATGATCCACGCCGAGACCTTTGTTGGGAGAGTTCAGGTTGATATCTGGGACGACAGTAGAGAAAAAGAAAGAAGACGTTAATGGGGAGAGTGAAATGCAGAGGGCAGCAGAAGGGTAAACAACACACTCAGATGAGTTGAAGTGCTAAAAGCTCAGAGTGGTTCGCTTAAATGATCCCTTTTAGTATCCGTTTCACACTGACACATGTTGAAACGGAAGCCAGGAGAAGGCTTGTGTTTCCAGCAGGAAGAGAAAGAGGCAATTAGCTGAGCCACAAGTTGAACTGCACTCAGAGAGAGTGATGTAAGAAGCCCTTTGTCTGGAAACCATTTTGTTCTGAAGTAAACAGGAACAGCGAGATGAAGACGAGCAGAAATATTAAATACAAACATCAGGAGAGAAAAGACTTAACAAAAACATCAATGCAAACTTAAACTTATCTAGAAGCAGTTGACAGTAGAGACGGGAAAGAAATTAATTCCATAAAGCATCCGTTTTTTTTGCTTTAGACCCCTTAATCAATGTTTTCTAGTTCAGGATTTCTGTTATAACCCTCGAAGCTTTTTAGAACTTTTCTTTGTTTTTGTGAGGAGGGGACCTCTGCAGAAAATCTGGTGAACACTGAAGTGAACCAACAATAGCCTAAAAATAAGCTCAGCATCTAAGAAGCCGAGCTAACATATATGGTAGCTCGGCTGGCAGCCCCTTCTGACATCCTGTCTCCAAAGAAGGGCACCAGAAAACGGGTTTCACTGCTTTACTTGGCATCTTGGTGGTTTTAATTAAAAGTTTAAGGAAAGTGAAAACAAAGCGGTAAAATGTGACCGAACACATTTTTACTCTGTCTTGTCTCGGTCTCAGACTGGGCAGACTCCCCAAGACCAATTAAAGACCAGTCAACACCACCACTGAGAGGATATTTTGCAACATGATTACTGTGATAAGAAGAAACACGCCACTTTCTAAAATAACTAATAACTTTAATACACTCATAATTAGATTTCTTCCCCCAGTTATGGCCGCAACCTTCCCAGTGTTACGGTCTAAGTGAGTGACACGCCCGCTGCACACAAGATGATGATTTTTCATTGATATCTATGGTCTTGTCTCAATCCCTAAATGTCTTGGTCTTGTCTCGGACTCGCCCTGCCTTGGTCTTGGTCTTGTCTCAGTCGCAATCCCTAAATGTCTTTGTCTTGTCTCGGTCTCGGAGCACTCTGGTGTCAGGTATGTCTTGGTCTCAGTTAGTGTGGTCTTGACTACAACACTAATTAGAACCATGTTGAAGTTTAAAATTCTAGTATCATGACAGACCTACAATATACTGTATATCCTATCATATCTAACAAGTATCTAACAGAATCAGTGTTTTGAATCCGCTATAGTTGACAGCACAAAAAATGTCATCATAACCACTAAAATCATCCTCTGTCAGACTCAGCATCTCTGGGACATGAAGAACACATTGCATCATTCACCCGAGGACAACATCACATACTTGGCAGCTACACGAGCTGGGCACAGCCAGAGCTGGCATGGATGGAGGATAAAAACAAGGGCAAGAAAAAAAAACTGGAGCCTGCAACTGTGGGTAAAAAAAAATACTTTATGCAATCATTGTGCAACATTTTAATCATTCTTATTCAGGGGACGAGCCTATTTCTGAAAGCTAAACTTTCACAATGCCTTGCTTACAAACACAACAACTTCCACAGCAAAACAAAAACAGGCAGTGTGCTGGATGGAAGTCTCTGACTTATGCATCTAAAATATCAAGGTACAGTATGCATGAAAAAAGTTTTGCACGCAACACCGAGATTGCCTTTATGCCCTGCTTCACAGTGCAATATCCACGTCTACACAACTGATTGTGCAGACTTGCAGAACACATCAGACAATAAGTTTGCAAAACAGCCAGATTATCTGCAGGTCATGTCCTGTCATGTTTCTCTATCTGAACAGGGACAGACGCACTGAGATGAAGGTAGAATCAAATACCCGATTAAGACGTTAATAAATAAACTACAAGGATAGACAATTAAGTTTCCTCACAACTTCCAAAACCCTGAAAAGCAGCACAAGTGACGCTCTGTGTTCAAGAGTAGCAGTAACAACATCCGCATACAAGCTGGCCACAGACATGACGGCTCCACCCTCAAGGCGTATTGATTCAGTAAGGAGTGATTCAGAGCGGCTCCAAGAAATAACAGCAGCGAGGTCAATACGAGACAACAAGGCTCTTATGAGAACAGAAAAAGTACAAAAAAAGATTTATTATTATTCAATATGGACCTAAAGGATAAAATACAGGGCATGCATCGCTTCATCATTCTATTTCACCAGTAGTCTAACTGGTCCGTAAACACTGAAGCATGTTTGCAATCTCAACCACACCCCTTACTTCTAAACATTCTTGCTGCTGCATTGCATCCTGGTCTAATTCCTGCTGATATGGAAGTACATATTATCCCCTGTTGTTTGTTGGTGTTTTAGGATTACTTCAGACCCGACTGTTTGACATATTATATAACCGAAAACAAAATATTTACGTTAACAGTCAAAATGAAAATCTTCCCTAAAAAGAGCAGACTAAGACACACCTCAGACCCTTGTACATGTTATTATTTCAGGATGGAGATTGACTTAACATCAAAAATCCTGACAGGAGGAGTGTCATGTGAGAGTGCATCAGACTGGAAAAGTCCCTGCCCCAGTTCAGGCAGAAGTCTTACTCTCAGGTTTCACATCATTAAGGGAACAGTAGCAGCAGGATTGACATGGCCTAGTTCACTCCGGTTTGTTTCACTTGAAGACAGACAAATGTGGGCAACCCTAATCACTTTCTAGAAGTGCTCGTTCTGAGTCACAGGAAGCCTGATACAACGTGACACGTCGATCATGGCCGCTCATTAGTCCAAATATGGAACACAGGGTTGGAAGAGTCAATATGACGATCGCCCTTAAAGGGATTGTGAAGCTGTAAAGATCTGAAGATAGAAAGTGAAAGTAACATTGATTTGTGACATAACTTTAATGGTATCCTTTACTGATAATAAATAAACGGTGCAAGACAATTACAAGGTGATATTGGAAAAAGATTATGTCACCAATCCTACCTTTGGACAGTTACAGTATTTGTATTCTGTCTTTGCTACTGAAACACTGCCAGTGTATTTGAGCAGTTTAGACAATGTGACTGAGTGTACTTGCATTTATCAATAACTGAAAACAAGAAATCCCCTTTAATGGCTTCCTAGGACTTTTGTTGCTGTGGTATCAAACAGGTAACGATATTGTTTGATTGTCATATCTTAGCTTTAAATCCTAGTATCATGACAACCCTAAAAGTCACAATAACAAACTGTAGCTTTTATGCTAACCCAGAGACAAATGTAAGTTTAGTGTGAAAACTTAAATTTGTCAATGAAGGTTAAATGAAGAGGAATTATCCGCCTGTGAGTGAAACAAGACAGAGGATAATAAATATAAAATACACTGAGGTGAGTAAGAGGTAAAGTCAGGGTGGTGTCCACTACAACTATCTGTTTTAGCTAACATCGGTCCTTTTGTTTACAAGCCTTAACTGAACCTGGGCCTGTTTTCATTGGGTCATTTAGGGAAAGTCTAACAGAAGACATGTTCACTTTATTAGTGAGTTATTGTCAAACATATTATATGTATCTGTCTCTAGAAGTTGGTGATAATATTAGTAACACGATCATCCTTCACTTTCTGCTCCAGCGGGCCGTCCTGTCCGCACGACTAACCGATTATTCGGATTTATTATCATAAAGTATGAATCTTCATACACACACAAGCACACACACAAACACGTAAAGGTGCTGTCTACAAGACGGTTGAATACATTTAAACAAACGTTGGCTGTCTGCTTCTCTAATACACTGAGCTAATCTTCACGCTAGCTAACTAGCATCAGTAGCTAACTAGCACCAGTAGCTAACTATTTACGTTACCTTGACTGGCGGGGTCCATGGCGTCGATGTGTCACAGTTGAAACTTCCCTTTTCGTCAAAAAGTAAAAAACAACTGATTAGAGATTCAAACAGAGGACTTGTTGAGGTATTTTCTCCGCTAATGTGTTAATGTTTAATTCTTCCTGTTCAGGAGGCTGCTAGCTCACACTCAGAGAAAGTCGTCGACAGCCCAACGGCCAGCTCAGCTTTAACGGCTCTTAGTGTAAAGTTACCGGAAACCGCAGAGGGACATCCGGTGAGGAATTTCAAAATAAAGATAGAGATAGAAACACACTGCTGCTACCGGAAAAGAGCGTCCAAACATCTCAAACCCACCATGAACTGTCTACCATACGTGTATCACTATAGCCCAGTTTCCACCAAGGGATCTGTGCCGTCCTACTTTTTTGGTACCCTTCTGTTGGGGGGCCAAGGGTATCTGTCCCCCCCATATATAGGATAGAAGGATAGGATAATACTTCCCAGAGAGAATCAGCTGATGCAGCAGCACAAGACGAGTAGAAAAAGGTCAAACAAAATACAAATTTAAACAGAATAGATCAGATCAATATAAATAAAAATGGGGGGTATAGACAAGTACAATACGAATGGTGAAGTTAACTATACAGGGCAATTAAGACATTATGTGCAGTGAATGGCAAGATACAGTGACAAGTGATGATTAAAGTGACTTGGTATGATTGAGAGCAGCAAGTTATGTAAACAGTGAAGAGAGGTATCGTATCACTGTAATGCAGAGTGCAGTTATATAGTACAATATAGTGTAACATAATAATATAGACTAATATAATATAATAAAAAAATACAGTATATATGTCGATGCTAAATAATAATACAGTATAATGTTAATAAAATAACAATGGAGTCTATCATGGGGGTAGTGTTTGTGTCAGGACAGCCTGTTGTTGTCACAGACTGCTGTTGTACAGTCTGATGGCGGTGGGCACAAAGGAGCGCCTGAAGCGTTCAGTTCTGCACCTGGGGGGGGATGAGGGGTTGGCTGAAAGAGCTGCCCATCTGCCACAGCTCGTCATGGAGAGGCTGAGAGGAGTTATCCAGGATGGATATGATTTTGTCCCTCATCCTCCTCTCAGCCACCGTCTCCAAAGTGTCCAGATCAATGTGGGTAGCCCTAATCACTATATAAATATGGGAGGGGGGAATCCATCAAAAATTGCAATCAAACATTTTTCAAAACTAACTGTAAGTGTCGAGTTTAATTTTGTGCTTTTACGAAGAGGCGTGTCCCCGCAAACAGGAAGTTATGTGACTCAATTCTAACACTTAACACATATTTCCGAGATTTCCCTTTTCCGGCGTGGTCAAATGACGTCACAGAGACAGCTGTTGTCCAAATATTTTGGTTGAAGACTTCATTTATTCTTTAGCTCTTTAAAGATTTTTAGTGAAGTAGTTTTACAACAACCACTTAGTGTTTAAACTCTGATTTACTTTTCTCCACCCATTAAATTTTCATATATTTATACACTTTTTGGTGCTTTATATGATGTTGCCCACTTATTAGTTACTTCCTCAATGTTTTCCTTAATTTGTAGTTGAAAAAGAGGGATTATCTTAAACTTTTATTTATATACATGCGGTGGCTGTGGCTCAGTGGTAGAGTCGGTCGTCTCTCAACAGGAAGGTCAGGGGTTAGATCCCCAGCTCCTGCAGCCACATGTCCGATGTGTCCTTCCTTGGGCAAGACACTTCACTCCAAGTTGCTCCCGCTGCTTCGGTGGCAGTGTGTGAATGTGTATGAATGGATGAGTTCATACTGATGGACTCTTTACTCAGCAGCCTCTACCATCAGTGTGTGAATGTGGAGGTGTGACCTGCGGTGAAAAAGCGCTTTGAGTCATCAGAAAACTAGAAAAGAACTCTACAAGCTCAAGTCCATTTACCGTATATTTGTGACTGGGACACACAGACACTCACTTCTTGATTGAACAAAATTGATTTAATCTATACATTTTTGTATCAAACAAAAAACAACATCTCATCACAATCACTGCGTCCTGCATTATGCAGAGACACAAGCTTACAAAATATCAAACACTCAGAAGATATTCACACACTCACCAAGAGACGTAAAAATCTACAGCAGTGAAAATAACTTCAGCAGGAAACCAAAACACGCTGAATCACATTTAGCCTCTAAATTAAACTCTTATGTTCTCGTGGTGGAAGCACAGTTAGATATTTTAAACACTGCGGCAGCTACAGTTACTCTACTTCATTCTATTACTACTTTAACAGCTCTTATCTCCCCCAGTCTGACACATTGAGTCGTTTTTACACGTCTGCACTAAAATGTCTGAGGCTTTAAACAAGTCAAATAAAAAAACACACCTCCCACATTATGAGATAGTAAACTTTAGATCGGAGATATTGTCAGAATTAGCAGAATTCATTCAAGTAAAAGCTCTTAGTGCACCCAGACCTGCAGTGAGAAGTTGTTACAGTAAACAAAGAACCATTAGTAGTTCTACTAATAGAGTAGGAGGAGTCCAGATGATGCTGCTTCTTCTTCTACACGTTCTCCTTTAGAAGCAGAGCGGGATTTTCTGGCACAACTTCACTTCACCAACTTCCGAGGTGCATGAAGAGTGAAAGAGGTTTAAAAAGCTCCAGCAACACTTGAAGTTTGAAGATCAACTTTATTAACATGTACGGAGGCTATTATCCTCGAAGCAGGCGGCCCAGGTTCAAGTCCGGCCTGTGGCTCCTTTCCTGCATGTCATTCCCCTCTCTCACTCTCTCTCTCTCTCCTTGGTTTCCTTTTCTATCCACTGCTCTATCAAATAAAGGCAAAAAGCCCAAATAATGAATCTTTAAAATTAGGCCGACGTGTTTCGGCTTGTGGCCTTCATCAGGGTCTGCTGAAGCCACAGGAAGCTGACGCTCCTTGGATCGGATGTCGTCATTATTTGCAGTGAGAGACTGGAGAATGCTGATGTGGTGTTGGTCTTCCACGGTGAGTGCGTCTCAGAATAAAAAAGCACTGAAGAAGCAGAGCGGGATTGTTTGACCCTGATGAAGTCCACACGCTGAAACGAGTCGGACTCATTTGTTAATAAAGTTGATCTTCATACTACAAGTGTTGCTGGAACCAGCTCTCCTTTAATCTGCAGTGAGAGTAATCAGATATTTCAAATCTCTTTCTAATGCTTCTTCTTACCACAAACGTAACAGTTTAGAAACCTTTGACGGGAAAAGAATCGTCTGTTTTCAAACAGAGAAACATTTCTTTCCATCCTTTTTTTGCACACAACACAGAAGATGTTTTTAAAAGTTGAAGAATGAACTTCTATAAGTCTGCAGGTTTATCCAGGTACCAGTTTGTTTTCAGAGCAGCTCTCAAGTGAATGTCCAGGAGCTCCTTTCTTTTCTTCATGAGGGGGGGTTCAACAAGGAGACGCAGAATCTGGGTCACGAAGGAGCCTCGCTGAAGTGAAGGAGGAGGAGGAGGAGGAGGAGGATGAGGAGGAGGAGGAGGAGGAGGAGGAGGAGAAATGTGGAGTGCTCTCAGACTCTATGTGGAGTAAAGATGAACAGCATTATTATCCCACTGGGAGTCCTTGGATAACAACTATCTGAAAAAGGAAAAAAAAAAAAAAGGTTATTTAAAGAAATCAATGTTCATTGTCAGCACGTTGAAAAAGACCTGGAGACAAACTTCACTGATAACATATTTAAAAGTGTTATTTATTACTCCATACAGCATTGAAAAACAGGAAATGAACAGGGTGGTTGATTTACCCACACATCTTTATTAGTTATGATACTTGAAGTAAACCGTGTCTGCAGACCTGCTGTAATTACACAGTAGTACCACTAGGTGTCAACAGAGCTGACAGAGTGAACTGTTGATTGTATTCAATGGATTGTAGTTTAAAAGTATCTTCAATAAAATAAATTGTCCTTGTCCAAAATGTTTTTAAAATATTTTGGGCTATTTTTGGCCTTCATTGGACAAGACGGCTAAAGAGAGACAGGAAACGCCGGGAGGAGAGGGTGGGACGACACGCAGCAAAGGGATCAGAGGGTCAAAGGGTCAGACCTGAAGCCACGGCCGGCACGGCGAGGACCACTGCCTCTGCACATGGGGGGCTTGACACAACTGCCAGGCCATCCGGCGCCCCCTCAAAACGTGTTTTAAGTTTAAAATCATTAGCCTTAATGTAGATACCCTTCATTTCCAAAATGAAAGTTTTCCACAGTACTTAATGTTGCAGTGAGCAGGAGTGTGTGTGTGTGTGTGTGTGTGTGTGTGTGTGTGTGTGTGTGTGTGTGTGGTGTGTGGTGTGTGAGTGTGTGTGTGGTGTGTGTGTGTGTGTGTGGTGTGTGTGTGTGTGTGTGAGAGAGTGTGTGTGCGTGTGTGTGTGTGTGTGGTGTGTGGTGTGTGTGTGTGTGTGTGGTGTGTGTGTGTGTGTGTGTGTGTGTGTGTGTGTGTGTGTGTGTGTGGTGTGTGGTGTGTGTGTGGTGTGTGTGTGTGTGTGTGTGTGTGTGGTGTGTGGTGTGTGTGTGTGTGTGTGTGTGTGTGTGTGTGTGTGTGTGTGTGGTGTGTGGTGTGTGAGTGTGTGTGTGGTGTGTGTGTGTGTGTGTGTGTGTGTGTGTGTGTGTGGTGTGTGAGTGTGTGTGTGGTGTGTGTGTGTGTGTGTGTGTGTGTGTGTGTGTGGTGTGTGGTGTGTGTGTGTGTGTGTGTGTGTGTGGTGTGTGTGTGTGAGAGAGAGAGTGTGTGTGTGTACCTGAGCGGTGCAGCAGTGAGGGTGGATGTGTCTCCTGCTGGTGTTTATATGCGAATGAAGCAGCCGATGTAAGACCAGACCCTCTGCAGGATGACCATGAAGGCGAGCAGGTAGAAGAGCAGAGTGATCGCCTAAAGAGAGAGAGGGAGGGGGAGAGAGGGGGAGAAAGAGGGAGGGACGGATAGGGGGAAAAAGAGTAAAAGGTGAATGAAGGAGGTGACAGATACGTACAGGAGGGAGACAGGTAGAGATGGAGAAAGAAGACGTGTTAGAGAAACATGTTGAAGTGTATTTTGCATCATATGTGACCTTTAAATATAGATTGTTGTTGCTTAAATATCAATATTTGTTCAGTTGGTGTACCTGTAGTGTGCTCATTCCCTCCTGTTGTTCGCTGATGTTTTCCTCTTTAACGGGATCAGGAGCTGCACATCTTTTCTCCTCCTCCTCCTCCTCCGCCTCCTCCTCCTCCTCCTCCTCCTCCTCCTGCTCCTCCTCCTCCTCCTCGTCCTTCTCGTTCTTCATCACACCTGATCCTCCATCGTTTAAGTCCAGGGCTTCGCTCTCTGGCTGCAGAACGGCTCCTGCAGGATGCTCAGAGTCTCTCAGCAGATCTGCAGCTGGAAGAAGTGGGACTGGTGTTGGTGCAGCTGTCTGAACTGGTTCCACTGGCGAGGATATCGATACTGGGATTGTTTCTTTGACTGGCTGTGCTGCAGAGTCCTGGTTCTGGATTTGGGTTTGCTGATGATTTGTTGGCTCTACGTTCTGGACTGAGGTTTCTGTGGGTTCCTTTGGTTCTGGTTCCACCTCCGGTTCTTCAGGAACGTCTTCTACAACCACAGACGGACAACTGTGTTCAATACCTGTGAGTTTTTTTCTGTGTAGATATAAAAGACGTTTTATACTATACAGAGTGTTTTATCGAACAGAAACTCTCCCTCTTACGTTTGGGGAAGTCGATGCTCCTCAGAGCTCGCTCCTGTCTGCTGAAGTTAAACGTGTAGTGACTCAAACTCTCGTGACCCGGTGTCAGAGTCTCCGCTGGAGAAAAGCTGGCTGCTGCCAAAACTCTGCGGAGATGAGGAGAGGAACATGGAGGAGGTGATGTTCATCATCATTTAAAAAAAACAACTTCACGAGAAACAAAAACTAAAAGATGAATCATGCAAAGTTTATTTGACGAGAATACTCACTTTGTCACGAGCTCTCTCGAACTCTGAAGGAGGAAACAAAAAGACAAATTATTTCTTTTTCACTGACAAATATCGTTTTGAAACTTGAAGGTAAAGGTAAAACACTCAGACATCTGAGTGTGCAGAGTTAAGCTTTTTTTTTTTGGCCGACAGGATGAATCGATAAGAAACACACACCTGAACAAAAGCAGCCACGTCCGGCTCCTCCATGCTGCTCGCTGCTCTCTCCATCAGCCTGTTGTTGGCCTCCACGCTGTCTCCATAGCAACGTATCAACGACTGGGCGTGTCCCGTCTTATCGTCCTGCTCAGAAGTGATCTGCTCCATCATCGCCTTCGATGTGATCGTGCAGCATTAATAAAGGAGACGATGACGATGTGTTAAAGACTATAAGAGCACACGTTCATTCAGTCACATTCTCATAAAATAATCAAAATCATGTTGCCATGCTGCCCGATGTTCTCCAACAAACTACTACATATAATAATTACTTTACAAAGTACAAGTGAAGGTATATAAAGGAGAAATCAAATCATTTCAAAAAGAGAAAAGAGTCGTAGCTAACCTTCCGTCTCTCGTCCAGGATGGACAACATGTGATCGAGCTGCTCACACACTCGCTGCTTCTGCGTCTTGGAGTTTTCCTGCAGAGGGCAGAAGGACGACATCACGGACTCTCGTTATAAATGAACTGGAATGAGTTTGTTTGACTCTGTTTTAATGATGTTATGACTACATACAGGCCTCCAGACGTCTCCAACTTTCAGCCAGATGGAATGAGTGTGAATGTGGTACCTACCCGACCACATGGCCCCTAACGGCCCCCACAACCAAAACACACTATATCTCTGGTGCCTAATTGATGCAGTGAGTGTCTAAGGCAGAAGAAAGGTTGACAGCGTGTGTTCATCATGTGAACAAAGAAACATGTCAATCAGCGCAGCAGCGTGGCTCATTTGAGTGTTTTTAAATCCAGCTTTTCTACACCAGAGATAATGTTAGATATAAATGTTTAGAAGATCTGTATTAGTGTGGATTAAAATACGTGGATCTTGTGGGATATTTACCACATACACACACCTCTATGTTTCTGCAGGTCTGCTCCAGGTCGTCGATCACGGCCTGGACTTTGTCGTTGTACGCCTTCAGAGAGCTGACCTCCTCACTGAGCTCATCCTGGGATACAAAAAAAAGAAAATTAACTGAATAGCAAAAAACAACAACAGTATAAGATACCATATAAGAATTTAAAAGAACGTATCTGCAAGCACAAACATATTAAGAGTTCTTATTTTGACCTTCTGCAGCCGGTAGACGTCGCTCAGAGGAGCCACCTGACAAGACTGATGAGCCCCGAACACCTTACACAGAGAACAGGTGGGAACCTTACAGGTGAGACAGTAGATGTTCACCTTCTCCCCCTCGTGGTCCGGACACGTCAGCTGAGCAGAAGAGGGAGGAGGAGGGAGGGCGCTGGAGACACAGACACACAGAGACAGCAGGTATTAAAACATCCATCCATCCAGCTATACGGCTTTTCAGGGTCGCGAGGGGCTGGAGCCGATCCCAGCTGTCATTGGGCGAGAGGCGGGTTGCACCCTGGACTGTTCGCCTGTCAATCACAGGGCTGACATATAGAGACAGACAATAAGACACACTCATATTCACACCTACGGGCAATTTAGAGTCACCAGTTAACCTAACCAGCATGTCTTTGGACTGTGGGAGGAAGCCGGAGTACCCGTAGAGAACCCACGCATGCACGGGGAGAACATGCAATCTCCACACAGATTCCTGTCTGACTTGGATTCGAACCAAGAACCGTCTCGCTGTGAGGCAACATCGCAAACCACTGCGCCGTGCAAACATCTGTATGTTATCATGATATTTCTTGTGGTCTCTCCTCACCTTGCAGCCTTGTTGTTGTAGTTGGCGACTTCTTGTTTGTAGACGTCGATGATGTTCTCCACCAGCAGGTTCCTCTGCAGGCCGAAGACTCCGTGGCGATCCAGCACCACCTCGTGTCTGCAGGACGGGCAGCGGAAACGACCGCTGTTTATCATCATGGTGGTACGAGCCTGGAACAGGGAGGGCTGAGGGAGACAGTGAGAGATACTTTTAGCATCCTTGTCAACACCAAACAGTTGGTTTGTGGTCATGCAACCCTGCTGCATGCTGGGATTTCAATCAATTATTTGATACAGTTTGGAAAGCTTGCGGAGAATGCTGAAAATGTAAAGTCAGGGTTGAAGTCAGAGCTGGTTCAGGACGGGTTACTGTGGGACAGGAAAGTCCCCTGTTCACGTAAACACACTGTGGAGCTCAGCGTGCTACAACAAACACACACTCATTAAGTCCCCGATAATTCATCCTAATCTCAATGAAGAAAAGATACACACACTCTTTGTCCACCTCCTTCTGTGGGAGTCATTTTGGACATCAGACAAAGAACCTCTGTGTTGGAATTAATAAGTAACTACAGCCTTGTTCTTGATGCTAAGCTGATCGGTTCCTTTGTGCAGCTCTGTTCTTTAAACATGAGCAGGACAGTTCAGGATCTCGGTTATATTTTCAGAAAATAAAAAGGCAGCAAAGAATTTAGCAAATATAGCTGAGGTATTAAGTCAGGATGTCAAAGTTAGTTACATGAATGGATCCTGATCGGAAAAATGAAGGTTAGTGTAAAAACAGAGAGAGTGAAGAGACTGATGGAAGGTTAGAGGGTTAAAGCGTCCTGAAATAGAGGCCTTTAATGATCCTCAGCTGCTGCAGGACGACCTGACAGAGGATCAGACCGCACACCGAGCACTGCTACAGAGACCAACACTCAGAGACACAGAGAGAGAGAGAGAGAGAGAGAGAGAGAGAGAGAGAGAGAGAGAGAGAGAGAGAGAGAGAGAGAGAGAGAGAGAGAGAGCGCTGGGTGATTATACTAATAATAGGGCTGTCAGCTTTAAAGTAGTTAATCCTGATTAATCAAGGTGTGAAATGAATGCATTACATTTTTTTTTCTCATGCTATTTTGTCCCTTCAGGCTCACCGTAGATAGTGGTCCTCAGTGTCTCCCTGTAGTCTCAGTGATGTAAAAGAAGGACACTGCTGCATCTTTGAATGTCTCATTTCACTTTAACAAACTCTCAGACAGCTCAGCTGACGAGTCCAAAGTCATATCCACCTTATGACATCAAATCATGGAATCAAACCACAAATGATTTGAAGTTATTTGTTCTTTTAGAAAGAGGCGCCCAGCCTCCACCATCGGACTGTGTCGTCCCCATAACCACCGCTGTCCTTATTCATGCACGGCCTGCTCCGACCTCCACCTCAGCGGCAAGGAAGTGTGGACAACAGGAACGCGAGGAATACAAAGGAGAAATCCTTCCTGCATATTATCCCATATGCTCTTTTTGCCTGAGATAACACTTGTTATGAATTGGCGCTTTATAAATAATGATTGATTGATTGATAGATCCCCACAAACATGGAGGTCAGGTGGCTCACTTACACCTATGAAAAGAAGAACTCTGCTGCAATCAGTGATGCCTCCAATAAAAATGTACGACCACAGGGGGTCATGACTTCTGAAAGGGGACGTTGCCAAATGGTGTGTGTACATCTGTGTGTTTGTAACAGCCGGGGGCGTAAACAGTTAATCAGGTGTCCATCGACTCATAACCAACCTTTACACAACAACTTGTGCAAGCCTGTGAATCCACCAGGATGCACCCTTCAAGAACAGACAGTCACACATGTTATTATAACCAGTGTGTGTTTCAGTGTGAGCGTGTTGCAAAGGACAGTTCTCTAAGGGTCAAAGGTCATGAACATGAGCCGGACAGTGAGTGAGGACTCTGCACAGGTTAGGTTTCTCTCTGGCTTACATTGACATGTAAAACACACGTAAAAAAACATGTGAAGACGCAGGTTAACACACGTGTAAAATGTGCTGACTCATGTGGGTTGTGAAATAGCAACATGACTTCAAATGTCAGAGACGATAGAGAGAGCTGGAGCCAGATTCTAAGAAGCGTTTAAATGAGATGGTGTTTGGTTCTGGTTGAACGCTGAACATGTGACTTTAGTGGAAAGCAGAATCTTATGGCTCTTTTCTTTCAAGCTAACGGAGAACAGGCTATTTGTGTTTATGGATGTCATTAAGGCTAAATTAAATGGAGGAACAATTGGACCCTTATTGCTTAAAACACCCTTTAGGCTGGCTCCACGCTCGCCTGATTTGAATAAATTAAATCAAATTATGACCCTCAGAATACACCAGATCATTCCTCCAGACTGCAAGACCACACCCGAATGCCTCAGACTTCAGCTGTCTTCTAACTTTTCCTCTAGCAGAACCATAAAGTTGACGACTTCGGATGGACATCAACTTTCCAACTTTGTCATTATTTTTGTTACACACCGATGTTGCAGGGTTGGCATGGTAGCAAAAGAAAAAACACACACACACATACACGCACAATCTAAACATTAGCAGTGAATGAAGGTCATACTGTCTCCATGATGGAACCAGTTAAACATCCACTGGTCCCATTTTAGACGCAGATAATCCACTCTGCAGGCTTTGTTTTAAATGTGTGTGTGTGGGAGTGTGTGTGTGTGTGTGGGTGTGTGTGTGTGTGTGTGTGTATATGTGTGTGTGTGCGTGTGCATTGTCAGAGACCTGGTAGAGCTCGTTGGCACACTTCCTGCAGAGGTTGTGTTGGCAGGGCAGGATCACAACAGGTTTGTTGAAGAGCTCCAGGCAGATGGGACAGATCAGCTGTTTCTCCAGCGTGGCCAGAGCAGCCTCCCCCTCCGCTCCTTCGACGGCCTGCAGACAGCTCAGGTCTGCAGGCAGAGACATGGCCGCTCCGCCAAGCTTCACCTCCTCCTGATGACACCAGAAACATTGTCATGAGCACAAAGGTGCTCTCTTGTATGTATTTATCATACATCTCAAGTTACTACACTGACAGCCCTGCAGTCAATGTTTAGCCTCTTTATGCAACAAACAATTATAACATTTGTGATAACATACAATTTGATACCACACAATATTGTGTGAAACGATACGATACAACATTATGCACTAGGATACGATGTGATACGATGTGATTCATTGTCCCTTTGGGGAAATTCGTCCTGGACATATTACGTGGTTTCCGTTGAGTTTGGTCTAATTTGGGTTCTAGATGTGCTTCTCTTGTTTCTGACGAAACGTTCGGAGTTCGCTTTACAATCAAAAATCTGACTTCAGTATATTTCGCTGTAATCCTCACCTGCGCTCTGGTTACAGGTTGTGTGGATGTGAACACGTGTTGGCTGCTTGGGTTCGTGTTTGTGATGACTAAGCCTACCTACTACTAAGTGTTTGGTCAGTTGAGTTTTTAAAGACGTCTCCAAGACTTGACTTCACAAAACACCTCATGATGCTTTTATTTGACTTTAAACTCAACTGAGAGATCAAGAAGATTTCTAGAATCGTACCTTCTTGCAACTTGCAAAACCCTGAAGACATTTGTGAAAATCTAAACTCAAGCCAATGCCACAGTGGGGGATTTCATTGGCTGGCATAATTTGTAATTTAGAGTAATGCATGCTAACCAATGTCTGCCTTAATCAATCAACACACAAGCCTCCATAACAAACATCAAAATGTCCAATAAACTGTTTACTCACATTTCTCTCCATCTGCTGATGGTGGCCGAGTGTTTGGTTTGTTAGCAGTCAGTTTGTCTCTGTCATTAAAATCTTTGTGGACGATGGAGTGACTATGCAGATAGTCTTACTCCTCATGCGTCTGGTCCTCGTGCTCGTCCTCAAAAGAAAACCAAATGCTTTAAAAAAAAAAAAGATGTATTTATGTCCCAATGAGCAAATTCCCTCTCATCTGTCGTTTTCCAAAATCACAGCAAATTTGAGGTTCTGCAAGATTGAGCAAAACACCAACTGAGGAAAACTCCTGCAGGTAGAGACATGTATCTCTGCATATTCTTCTTCTTTTTGCATCCACAGACAATAAAAGTGCAGTTTAATTTTTCAGGATTTGATTCTCTCAGTTGTTGGGTAAGTTCTGCATAAACCTGCTGACTTGAAACGCTGTCTGTCTAATGTTCTGGAAATACCCTCCTCACTCAGTCTGTCAGACAGTTTCAACATTTGGTTGTCAGATTTATTTAAAGCTTAAATGACAGTCTCTCTAAGGGTATGTGTTGCTTTGGAATATCTTTGCATTTCCAGTATAAAGTCACACAAATCCCAGCTGGAGTTTTAATCAGTTCAAGTAGAAAATAAGAGTCATATCCAAAAGAGAAATGAAGCAGTAGGTGGGGGTTCTCCTCTTCAGCTCCTGTGACACCAAACGCTGACACTAAATCTGCCTGGAAGGACATCAGGCCAGAGTCCAGCCCTGGTTCACGCTCTTCTCTCTGCTTCCAGTCCTCCTCGTCCAACAATCACTCCATTCCTCTTTCTCCGCACAAGTAGAGAGACTGCTGTGTTTGTCAGTTCACAGCCTTCCTGACATCCACAGCGAAATGTGTGTGTCTCTGTGTGTGTGTGTGAGAGTGAGAGAGAGGGGGGGATTTGAGTCAGGGAGGGAGTTTCAAGTTTCAGCCCAGTGCCTCTGAAATGATCCCAACACACACACACATAGACACACAAACCAAATCAGGCAGCGACTGGTATGTGGACAGATTAAGACCAAGCCAGGCTGTGCTCTTTCTACGGTTACACACACACTCACTGTCCTCTTAAAGGTGCTCACTGCTGCATTTTAATATGAACTGATGATTAGCACATTAAATCTGACACTTTAATCACCAACAGCGGACATTCACACTGCAGAGACCTCTGCATGTTTAATTGCAGAGTATAACCAGTTGTGTTACTGTGTTTTAACTTCAAGTAGTTTCAATTAGTGGTAAATATATCAGCCCCCTTATTTAGCATTAATATCAGCATTTAATAAATAGTATCAACATCGCCTATAAAGACATTTAAAGTATATATGTATATATTATTATTCGTTATCAATTCATTTTATTACATTTTTGAATTGGAAATGTCCTTTTCCATAAAAACCGTAAGGTATTTGTTGAGTTTGAGGAACATTACATCATATATCAGGAGTTTAAACTATGAGGTGTTCCACAGGGAAGGTGTCTTGGTCCCCTTCCTTATTATTTATGCTTCTTTGGAAGGAATCTTTTCAGTACAAAAAACATTTACTTATAAAAAACAAATTCCTTAATTTCTGCTATTGTTAAATAAAAGTCAGAAACTTGCTTTACGTTTACCTTTTACAAAGAAAATTACAAAAAATCACCCTATATTGGTTATATCCGATTTGATTTTAGTCTGAATGTTATTCAATGGCAAATGCAGGCTTGAGTTATTGTTATAAAGGCGTTTAGTTAGGTCCTAGTGACCTTTGAGCGCCTTCATTTTGTAATAGTTTGTTAGTTGAAGTTCATCTCATCAGACTATAAGTGTGTTCACACTTGCAAAAAACTCCTGAAAACCTCCTTAGCTATCCGGCGCCCCTTGTTGGTTTACCATACTTTTAAAGTACTGGATAAGTCATAAAGCTCAAACAGTTCGATTATTCTGCTGTTTCAGTTTAATGAATGCAGACCTTCCTATTCTGAGGACATTTAATTCAGTTTTTTAAATATTTTTTAGAGACTTTAAGATGTAAAAGGGTTCCCTGCATATCCATATTTTTTATCATTTTTTATACAAAAAATGTGTTACTTAAATGTAACGTATATTCAAAATCTTGTATTAGGAAATAATTTTACATTCTAAGGTGTTCCACAGGGCAGCTAGCTAGGTCCCCTTGTTTTCACTTAAAAACATTAAAATGCCTTTAAGGTCACATATTATGAAAAATACACTTCACCATGTTTTTCTAACACTATGTGTCCTTAGTGATGAGAAAAGTCCATCCTCTCCGTCTTTTGCCTGCTCCACTTTTCAGAAAATGTGTGCTCAAACAGGCCGTTTGGAGATTTTCCCTTCATGACATCACAAAGGGCAGTAACCCCTCCCCCAGGTGGGTGACACTCCTACAGCTAGGTGTTTGTTCTGCCCTCTGAGTCTGCCTTCTCACCGTAAACAATAGGGCATGGAGCGAGAAAGCCCGAGCCACCCAAGCCCTTCCAGAGAGGGGCGTGGTCAGACACAGCTCATTTACATTTAAAGCTACAGACACAGAAACAGCCTGTTCTGAGCAGGGCTGAAATAGAGGGGTTTATAGGCATGATCAAATACAGGATCAGAGTGGATTTAGAACAAGAAACGTCACACACATGTTTTGGGGAGCTCTGAGACTTATTTAAACTGGTTGATGAGGAGGAGAATATGTGACCTTTAATGGTGATGGTAGCATTTGAGGTGAAAAACGTAAACCTTTGTGCTGTCTAATGAAAGAAACCCACAGTAACAAAAGAGGATCTGAAGCATCAGAAACATTTATTTTACAACAGTACATCAGATACTTCATTTATCCACACGTCTGAATGACAGACGCCAACATTATCAGCCCATGCTAAAAACAGAAAATCTCTACATCTCTATGTACTGTGTCACTGCGTGTATGTACAGCAGGTCGGCCATTTTGACATTTCAGCGCCAAAACGGTTCACATCTAACACTCTATACATCCCCCTCCACATACTGGCTAGTCGTTAATCAGTTATTAAAATCATAAGAAAAATAAAATAAATAAAATAATGCTTCGATATTATCATCTGGTCGCTATATTCACACTCACATTAGTTCTCGTTATTTATGTCATTGCTATCAGTGAAGTTTTTCAAGCGTGACGCTGCTCTCGGACAGTGTTGCATGTTTAGTCGATAGCAGGAAAAATGAAAAGGAAAGAGAGGTTTTGTGTAGCATTGAAGCGGTCAAATGACATGAAGCACAAAAGTAAAGGACAGAGCATCTGCAGGCCGAATAAAAACTCTTTAAACTGGAAACTTTTGTCCGAGTTAAAAACTGGAAGACACAAAGAAAAACAGCAGCCTCTGTCTTTACATGTTTTTATTATTACTCTAGTATGTACTCATTGGAGATAGCATTTGTCAGGTTTTTAGTTAAAGCAATGTATTTAACTTTAAAGATAATTAATTTGCTTCTTCAGCAATTAAAAAAAAGCTAGTTTTGAGTTTTTATGAAGCTGCAGATTTCCTGAAACAACTTTTGTAATTTGTGATTAGCAGTTTGGATATTGCTTTTCCTCATGATATGTAAAAATACATAATGAACAAAGCGTCTGATTAAAAAGTAAAACACAATATACTCATAAAATAATCCTTTTTAGATCAATGAAGGTGGTTTTTTTTGGTATAAAATCGTTGACACAAACAACCTCAATGTTCCTGCGTGTTCTAATAAAAAAGAGCTGCAGTGCTACTCGTGTGCAACATTAAAGTAAAACTAGAAAACAAAAAAAGACACGCTAACTTATCAGTGTGATCGTTTTAAAAACTGCTCTTTAGTCGCGATGAGGATTGTATAACCTACAAAACTGCTGCAACGCTAACGAGTAAGACTCTGATATCAACATCGTCCATTCGTCAACAACATAAATAAGAAAAACAAAAAGACGATGAAAAGCAATTCTACAGAGACAGAACAAAAGAAATACTGTGAAGTCAAATCTAAACATTCAGTTTACACAACATGTACAACAGATTCTCACAAAACAAAATGAAATCTAAACACAAAGAAAAAGGGGCTCAATCAGTGTTTTATATGTCTGTTCTTCTGGACGAAAGTAAGAGGTCACTAACGCACGGTAATCATGGACTTGTTATGTTTCTAATAATAACACAGGACTGTGCAACGGCTCACACACACACACACACACACACAGCTCCCAGCCCGAGTCAGGGAGCTAAAGTCTTCATACACAGAGGAGAAAGTGTAGATTTAACTTTGAGGAGGAAGAAGAGAGGGAGAGGAGAAAAAGGAGGAGGAGTTCAACAGCTCTTATTCGTCACAAGGACAACTGTTGATTTAATTGCACAACGCGCTTCGATGGTTCTGTGATGATTTAAGTGAAGAGGACTCGATGCCAACACGGCACCTGTTGAAGTGTGAGCTGCCCGCTCCATACTGGAGGGGGCTCCTGTGGTGAGCATTGAGGACAAATAAACACCCTCACCCCCCCAACCAGGACTATCAACTCCTCACTGAACATATAGAAAGGATCTCTGACCTACTTCGAGCCAGCGTCACGCTGCGAGAGGAGCCTCGACAAGTGCTTCCCCGCAGGATAACTTGACACAGACGCTATCTCTCCTGCTGGAGGATAAACAAGCTTCCACTTCAGGATTTGGAAAAACATAATCGTATCTGGAAGGGTTAAACGTTCACAGTCCTTAATTTGAAAACTTCTTTTTGAATACCACGTCGAGCCTTTCATAAATTTCCATTTGATAAATATCTGATTTGAAGATCTTTGTATACTTTAAACAAAATGAAAGGAAGAATTATGTGACAAGTTACACATCAAATTAGCAGAAATCCAGTCTCTCCTGTGTAAATGTGTCTCTGAGTCCTGACTGTGTACAATGAGTGAGAAGCTCGAGTCCCGCTGGCTGTGTTGTTGTCAGAGCCGTGTTTACATGGACGGGACGGCCGGCTCCTCCCCTTGTGTATAAAAGCTGTTTTAGTCAAGGACTAGAGAGAAGAAGAACATACTCACTGATTATTTGAAAGTCACTTAAGTGTTTTTAGATCACGCTCATTCTGTGTCAATTTGTGACACATTTTTTTGCGCTTGTGCTAAACTCCTTCGTGCAAATCTGAGGGGAGGGGGGTTTGAGGTGTGTGGCTGGAGGAGAGCAGAGGCTTCAGAATATCGGAGGTGGGGCCATACAGCAAATCCTGTCTCACCCTAACTTTCAGTCAACCTTCAGTCTTCTAGGTTTATTATTGGTTGGTACGGTTTCCTCAATGTTTGCTTACCTCTTTCCTGATCCTCAAAACGTGTAATCTCGCGCGGTTTCAGGGTAAACAAACATGGCGGACAACCCCTCCTCGTCAGTAAGATTGTGGTATGTTTTCAAAGACGCGTTGTATAAACATTCGTGTTGTTGCCACAAATAAACGACTTGGTCCTGCATTTCTGACGTCCGTCTAACTTTATGCTTCGCGTCTGCTTTCGTCGCCCTGGCTGTGTTAGTTGTGCTTCCTGCTTCAGTCAGCTTGCTTCCTGATTGGCTATTGTGCTGTTCCACAGAGTGCTTGCTCGGCTGTCTTTGGTGTTTTCCCCACACAACAAGATTGTCTGATCGTAAATATTGAACATGTTTAAAATATGAATTTAAATCGGGACAGCCCTGATTGTCTTCCAAGCAGGTCGGGGAGGGTAAAATCACTCTCAACACGCCTCACACCACAGCAACATCTGGCGACATCATCTCTGGAACCATCACATAATTGAGCCTTTGGTGAGTTTGGTCGGAAGTGGGGAATCGGGCTGAAAACTCTTTAACTTCTTCCTCCTTAAGTTGTCTTCCTCCTTCTTCCCTCCCTCCACAGCAAATCTTAAAATCAATAAAAACATTTCTTATGGTTTTAATATTCGCTGGTTTGTCTGTGTGTGCAGCTGCAGAAAGCTGTAAAGAGTGTGTGTTCAGTATATCAGTCCTGTGATTGTGGTGGAGCCGGTTGTGTGTTTGGTTACCTATATGTGAACTGTATGCTGTTTATGTGTGTGTGTCTAGTATGCGTCGGTCCTGTAGCTGTGGTGCGCATCAGAGGTGAGCTGGGTGGTTTCTGTGGCTGAGGACGGCTGCATCACGATGGGCTCACCGCCATCTGGGGAAAAAACAACCACACACACACACACACGTTACTTTTATGTGTCAATGTGGGTTAGCATGCTCAAATATAACGTTTACTGTTGATGGATGACAGAGGCCTGTGACACAGCATCATTTTTAGAGTGAACCAATAACCACTTATCAACAAAGACGTCACGCTTCCTCACCTCTCTCGTCAGCGGTCATCTGGGCCTCGAGGTCCTCCGGGGACACGTAGAACTCGGGCTCCTGGTCCATGGGCGGCCGAGGTTTACATTTCCCGCAGCAACAGTTACAGCAGCAACACAGACAACAGCAGAAATAACATCCTGTGGACAGGCAGCAGAAGACGAACAAAGCCTGTGGACAAAGAAACAATACAGATATTAGATCATAAACAACCCATCAGTCAACAAGAGTCATGCTGAGTCTGTTTCCAGATACAGATGTTTTAATAGATTAACTTCTTTCTTTTACTCCTCGTGTCCAGCAGCTGGTAAAAAACATGTTTTTTATTTCAGAATCAGATCCTGCCTTTCTTTTCTGAGAAGAAGAGAAGAGACATGCTGCTCGACTATGGCGATGTTTTATACATGCACCCCTCGTCTTAAAGCTTACGTTCTCTGGACTCTGAGGTTCATCACTAACTTTTAATCCCTCACTCATCACTGTTTGTTGTATGAAGGTGTAGGATGGTCTTCTCCGCCACACGCAGATTTAAACACTGGAGTGTTCTTATCTACAAGTCTATTCACAGTCTGCTTCCTTCGCACCCTCTGACCTACATCAGTCCGAAAAGCACAGGAACGTGAACACAGCCATGAGCAGCTGTACACACATCACAGGAGAACTACAAGATCACGTGGGAATAGAGAGAACAACGTGCAAACAACATGTGCGTTTCCTTGTCTGACTTCCTGTCCGGGTTGTTATATTCTGTCCAGCTTGACGCGTGCTTGAAGCGTACTCCGTTGAAAATAGACTCGCAGCATATTTGAAACTGAGCAGACGTAGTGGCGCTGCTGGCGCGCTCCGGAGAGGGACCGCGGCGCTTGCTATGGAAACACAATGATTGACTAGAATGGCAGCTACAGTGGCGTAGAGTGTGGCGATGATGGACCGAGGCACGCATGGAGTATGTGGAAAGTATTCAAAAAGTAAGGTCAGAACTAAACAAATAATGATTGATTGAACTGATAAAGGGGAAAAGGTTCGCTGCTCCTTGTTTGTCTGAAACTTTGTGAACTGTGCTGCAGAAAGGCAGCAGGACATTCTTACCAACAGATTGTTAATCTGTCTCTCTCCTGGTTAAATAAAAGATGAAGGTAAACATGGACAAGTCTTAACATCAGTTTACGTCAACAGTCCTAAAGTCCCGTGTGTGTCTGCGTCACCTTGGCCCACCAGCTGGACAGAACAAAGTAGGTGTTGACGTTCTCCTCTCCGAACTGCTCCGCGACGTAGAGCCCCAGGGAGCCGTATTTGTCGTAGATGTTCTTCTTGGTGGCGTCGCTCAGGATGGAGTGGGCGTTGTTGATTTCCTTAAACTTCTCCGCCGCGTCTGGATTGTCCGGGTTCTTGTCTGGATGAAACTTTAACGCCAGTTTCCTTTACAAAGAAAGAGGAGGAGGATTTCAAAAAGCGATACCGTGACACCTTGTGAAGCTGGCGTACCAGGTCTATACTCTCTTCATTTTAAACATTAAACAGACATTAAGACATCTAAATGGCCGACAGGGCACCCCGTGCACAGCCTAAACACGTTCTCAGGTGTGCACGGTTGCAGGAACATACCATGAAAAATAAATCAAAAGTCCGTGGCACACTGAAAATAACTTTGCTATGTTTTTATTGTGAGTGAACAACACGTTTCGTCGGTAGCTCCCTCAGGTTCACCCACAGACTTTTGATTCATTTTTCAGACTTTAAAGAGGACGTATTCTCCCCCTTTTCCACTTTTTCAAACAGCCCCCTAAATGAAACACCTGTGCTGTGCTTTGGTCCAAATATAACATGAATCAAGCACCAGAGGAGGTTTGTGACCCTGTAGAAACCAGCTCTCTCAGAACGCTCCGTTTTGGTGTGTGTGTCTCTTTAAATGCAATGAGCCCCCCCTGAGTTTTCCCAGTAGACATCACTCCTTCGCTAGCGAGAATAAAAATGGCGGACCTGTGCAGAAGTTCTGCTCTAGGCTGGGGGTGGAGTCCATGGGTGGAGAAACCAGGGGAGGGGAGGGTATTTTTTTTACCACAATCCAACTTGTGACATCACAAGTTGAGAAAATTAGAAACGGAGCATTTTTCTCTGTGTTGTAAGACTTATGCAGACCACAAACAAAGGACTGGATGGATTTATTTCACATTTTGTGGGTCAGTAGACGCTCAGTTACTGGAATATATGTTCAGAAACACTGTAAAGGTGGATTTTTCATAATATGTCCCCTTTAAGACATCTTTAGGGGTGATTGGGTCAATGAATAAAGGATTTTGTGGCTACAGAAATTACATTTTACTTGACTTGAATATGTATGCCTCATCGATCTGGAGCAGCAAATAAGAGCATTGGAGTCATAAAAAATGGACACAAATTTTATAAAATTGATCACATTGTGCAGAAACTTTCTTTAAATGCAAAAAGGATGAGGAAGTCAACATGTCACCACTTTGAAACATGTTTGAATTCACAATTTAAACATTTCAGTTCAAGAGAAACCAGAATGTTTAGAGTTGGTTCCAGCAGACCTCTGACTCCCTCTAGTGGTTAGAAACATAATGTACATCACAGCCTTGTGGCATGAGGCTGTATTCAGTTTGAGCTACCAATAAAATGCTCTGAATGAGTGTTAAGGTGTGTGCTTGTCTGTACCTGTAACATTTCTTGATGTCGTCTGTTGTGGCGCTCTTGTCGACACCCAGCACGATGTACAGCGATTCTCCTGACGTGGAGAGAGCTCTCTGCCTCTGCTGCTCCATGGCCTCTCTCTCTCTCTCTCTCTCTCTCTTGTTCCTTCTCTCACTCGCTCACTCAGCGTCTCACCTGTCAGGTAGGAAACAAAAACAAGAGAGGACAAAGAAGCTGATGAGATAAAGGGTTTAAATCAAAGCAAGTCACTTTGTTGTTTGTCCAAAAGGCGGCCGTTGTGACACTCTGTCTTGCACATATTTTATCTTTTTCAAACATGTCATTGGGTAAAGGACAGGGATGCAACAACAATTCTCAATATAACAATTGAACCGTTCGGTACGACATCAACGGTTCAGTACTCGCTTGTGAATTGAAGATTTTTGGTTTTGAGTACAACTGCGTAAAGCGCTGGCTGTGCGCTTAGGAGCGCTTGTATGAAGCGTTTGTGCGCTGAGAAGAAAAGCACTGCACGTCCGTCCTGTCTCTATGACAACAGTGTGTTGACAACGGCCACTGTTTGACCGACACACCTCCGTTACTTTTTACTGCATGTTTTATATTTAAGATCGTTTATTTCCTGATCAGACACGGAGCGAGGAGGATGTGGGTACAAGACACGATCCGTAGGCGGCAAAACTACAGGGAATATCATACATTTGGAAAAGAGCGGCGGTGACGTCAACAGCGCCTTTCTGAAAAGTAGAAAGATTTTGAACTTGAGTGCTTGGAGCGGCCGCACAAAAAAGGGCGGAGCGCTCGGAAGAAAAGAGGCTCTCTACTCATTGAAAACCACTGAAAAAAGACGCTGGCGCTCAGAAAAAACGCTAGGTGGACACGGGGCCTAAAACTTAAAAGGCCCAGGCCGTGAGATCCGAACGAACACCTTGACCAAAAACCAGAGGTACGTAGTGAGCAGTGGGCCGACTGTATTTTTGCATACCTCGTAAAGCTCCCGTACTTTGTGTCTTAAACATGAGATGAAGTACAACGAGAACACAATATGAAGAATCTTTCAGATAGAAATAATGATCAGGACCAGATATCACCCTCCTTCCCCCTCTTCTGTATTAGTGAAGCTTCACGTTGAAGCCCAACGGTGACTCGTCTAATAACATGTGGCTGTGTGGGATTTGAGGGTGTGATGTGTTTACAGGAAGTGAAAGGAATAAATGACTTAAAGAAGGGTTACCTGAGTTCATGACACACAGCCAGGGAGGCAGGTGTATAAGGCAGAGATTTATAATCCGTGTCCTGAATGAACCTCACGTTCCTGCAGGTGACGCTGCAGTAAACAAGAAGCCGAACAGGACTACAAGAACAAGAGAGAACTACAGAACGACCAGTCATGCTTCTGATCAATTGACACATTGAGACAATTCTTAGTGGAGTTTTTGAAATGTTGCAGAAAAGAGAAAGTAAACTGGGAGAAACATTTATTAAAAAAGATTAATAAAAGCAGGATATTAGGACAGAGATACAGTAGATGTATGAGGATCTAAAAACGTGTTAAAATCATTTAAAATATGATCGATGTCTGAGGCTAGTGATGCCGGCTAACGTTAGCTGTTGTCCTCCTGTGTCTGCTAGCTGGCTCACCTCCACTGACTTACCTCTGACTCCATCAGTGACCAGTTCTGGAGCCAGAGGTCTGAATATCTTCAATACCTAGCTGAGACTTATGTGCACAGTAAGACAATTACAGCAACATCACTTTGTGCTTAATGCTTCAGTTCAATGCTGGGTGGGAACAACTCCCAGATTACGGTGTGGATACTGTCAGACACACCGAGCAGCTTTTTAGTAACAAAATGAAGGTCCCAATTTCACTGTGAGGCACTGAAATGACTTTGCCCAGGCAAAAGTTTGTCTCACTGGAAGTAGCCAGAAACAGTTGCTACGAGAGGGAGCCGCAGACCAATCAGAGACAACGAAGGGTCAACCATCCGAAAGATGATAATCTCAAGTAACAACAGCAATAAAATGAAACTTTTTGAATGCAAACAACGTTTAAAATACATGATCAGCAACTCAATACATCAACGATATTGACGTGTAAATGATTCAGCACCTACATGTCTTGAGTTCACTGAAGCTTTGCGATCATTTAAGGTCAGGTAACCTTCGCTGGAGATCTAACTTAGGACCTTTGGATCGTTGCTGTCTCAAAGTTAATCTGTGGGTGAATTATTACCTTCAGATAAACGAGTCAGTTTGACTTTTGACTGTCAACATGACCACGGTTTCCCTCGGGGGGAAAATAACCACCTGTTTCGTCTTTACCAAAGCTGCTTCAGCTGTGGGATGACCTTAAAAAGTAAGGCTTTTGAATCTTATGTTTGTGCAATAGCAGCCAAACTCTATAAAGAAAGTAAAATGATCAGAGGAGGCAGAGAGGTTACTGTAGGTCATTCATAATGGAAATAAGCACTGTGCAGCCACAGGGCTTCATGTACAGCAGGGATCAAGATGAGCTAACTCCACCAGAACACACTAGAAAAAACAACACAACCCACCCATCAACAACGATAACAGTGGGCTGATAATCCAATCTCAAAACAGGAAGAGAAACGATTATAAGTCATGTGAAAATTTAGAGAACAGGTGGAGCGATTACTCGACCTGCAAACTAACAGTAACAGAGAGCCCTCCCCTCAGGTGACAGACAGAAGGTGTGTGTGTGGGGGGGGGGGGTTAGGAGCCGGCTTAGAGAGACCACAGTAAGCCAATTCCGCTCCACAGACAGGCCGCCACAGCACAACGCCAGACCTCAACTAAGAAGCTTCACACCAGAGCTGAACCGTCCTGATGAGCTATGATTCATGAGCGGAGTATTTTAATGAGAGCAGGCATCTCATCACAGACTTATCAGCGTGTTATTACATGCATATTAAAATGTGGCGTGATTGTTATTCTTCTTGGAAGGCTGAAAGAATTAGAATCATTTTACTGAAGACAGTTCCTTGTAACGCTCTGCTCCAGCATTTGTACCTGAAAATGTTTACACCGGTAAATTCTGCCACCAGGGGGCTCTCAATCAAAACAACAACAAAAGATGACGTTGAGGCTGGCGGGGAATCATGGGAGTGATTCTCTTTGATACTGCTATTGCAGGTGAACTTCTGCATACCTTGGTAACGTTTCAGTGTGTTCTCTCTTTCATTCAGAAGCTTTTGGTTAAAAATTACAAATTTATTTATTTTATTTTTTTAGTTTTTTGGGGTAATTATTTTGCCTTTATTGGATGAAACAGCTGAAGAGAGACAGTAAACGTTGAGAGGACAGAGTGGGGGATGACATGCAGCAAAGGGCCGAGGTCGGATTCAAACCCACGGTGGCTGCGACGAGGATAGCAGCTCTACCAATGCACTCAGTCGGCTCTCTCACTCACAAGGTGTTTTTCCAAAGTGTGTGTAATGAACTGATTGTGGCAGTGAGTGGGAGGATGTTAACTTTAGCAGATTGTCACTGGGTCACTACTTGGACACACACAGGGATAATCTTAGACACACAGGGTGGGAAAAAAGGCTCAAAGACCGAGCGTAAACAGACCCCACACGAACGAACCACAGATAGACGTGGAATAAAAAGATGCCAGACTACCGGGTAGACAAAAATATCTCCGTTGCCATGCTGTCAACCGTTACTTTAATTCGAAGACCTATATGGCACCAGATGGGGGCTATTTCCATGGCAACGCTACGATACCTCGACTCCTAGACGGATGACAACACATTGATTTAACACCTCCTTAAATCCTGCCCACTACCGTGCCTCGGATTAACCAGTCACAACCCAGATTCACCATCACCTGACCGGGATTAACAAATGAGGTTGATGCATCCATACTCCAGGGATTACCGACACACTGACAGACTGTGCTTGTGTATGTGTGTGTGTGTGTGTGTGTGTGTGTGTGTGTGTGTGTGTGTGTTTGTGTGAATGCATTGAAAATAATCACTTCCAACCACCACTGTGACACTAAATCGAAGTCTCTGCCCATCTGAGCCAACAACCAATCAGATGTAGTCTTGTTAAAAGGTGGTGTAAGGAGGTGTAAGGTAAACTGGCCATTCACAGGAAAAAACAGAGAGAGAGATTTAACACACAACATAACAAGGGCGACGACATATGGTGTGTTAGAGTGTGTGAGAACACCTGAGGCTCAATTTCATGCTTGGTTCTTAATGAGTTTTGTCCACTGTTAGGTTTTCACTTTGCATGGAGAAAATCCTCTGTCTTACATTGAACTATCAACATTTGTTTTGCCAACCGCCTCTGCTCTACAGCTGCTGACGCTTACGATATTATTGCGATTCATTTTTCAGAGTACCGATGTGAATCTTGACACCTTTGAATCGATTTTTTCACGATTTTACAAATAATCTACATCCCTATACTAAACACTGAAGCTTCAGTGTCCACGACATGGCAACCTGCGTGAGCATCGACTCTAGAGGAGGATGCGAGGGGAGACAGCTCTAAATTTTGACTGCAGTACCCATTTTAAACACTAGGTGTCAGAGTTACATATTGCTCCTTTAAAACCTGAAACATTCAATCAGTTCAACAATTTAATGCCATGCCATTCCATGCTAATGAAGCTTTTTAACAATACAGTCAAAGGGTCACACATCCTCATCCTTTATAAGTAAAGAAAAGGACAACAACGTACTTTCATTTTCATCATTGATTGAACCAAAATTCCCGCTAAAACTCTACTATTCCAATCATCAGCGATCATCAGGAGGAGAGACCCGGTCAACTTTCCTTTTGGCTGATTTAAACTCTGCACTGTTGTTTTTCCCAGTCATCTTACAACGAGCAATAGAGAAGCAACAACATGGAAGGGGGAAGGGCATACCGTTTGAGACAGTAAAACAGACACGGGAACGCACATAGCATCCGGTCAATTTCAAAATAAAACACAATATACAGATTCCCGACCGTTTATCCCATCACTTTATCGACATAAGGTCAAAACAAGCACTGAATGAACAACAAATCAACCACGGAGAGACAAAATAAACATGATGTTCTCTTTATTCCCGCGTGATCTTGAGGTTCTCTTGAGATCTTGTGAACCCGTGTGTACAGCTGGTCATGGCTGCGCTCACGCTCCAGAGACGGACCCAATGGGGCAGGGCCGGTCGCACGGACTATGTGGAAATAAGCAGTTACTGTGCAACCTTACCGCCATGTGTTCATACCGTCAAACGACGTTTAGAAAGAAACAAAGAAATATGAGCATCCGTCCACACTTCCCTTTATTGTGCTTGACTTTCAAAGGTTGTGTCATCTCCATTTAAACCTTTATAAAGATAATCAGTCTGAACATGTGGCTGCTTCACTGACTTCATGTGTGCGACTGGATTTATAAAACCAAACAATAATAAAAAAGAGGGTCTGCCGTTTAAAACTTCTGTCTGAACATGAATCCTACGCCATAGTTTGGAGCTACAAACCAGGAACGATGGAGGAAAACGATCGAAGCACATTAAATAGGAACATGTTGCAGAGAGCTCTTGTCCATCATGTTGCAACAAATCATGTGCTATTATTAACCAGCTGCGGGCTTTGTGTGTGGAGGGAAGTGAGTGTGGATGTTTGAGGGTTTTCAGAAGCTCTGCCAACGAGCCCGAACACACTGCAGAGAAAAGAGGCGGCGCTCTGAAACACATTCTTTAAGGAGCGCTTTCTTTGTTGTCTGACGCGGTTTAAATTTGTTCATCAACGTTCTCACCTGGAAAACAAACTCCAGGAGCCGCACTCATTCTCATTGTTATAAGAACAGATCACAAAACAGACACAACCTGTTACCAATCAATTATGCAACTCATAGTGAAAGGAATATTTAGTTAACTCTCAAAGAGGCAGAATAGAGTCACATTTCTTTTAATATCTGGCTCGCATAGAATGATTTGGCACATCTGTACAGAGCCTTCATCAGTGCTTGCATCGGAGGGAACTATGAATCAGCTCAAAGTGATCTGTGCTCTGATCAGAGAGCTGGTGTGCAGGCTTCGTGCCAAACATGCTAGAGGTTCCTGTTTCTGTTTGAGCCAGTTTAAAAAGTGAACTGTGATCTTTTTGTCCTCCTTGATGAGATGAAGTTTGAGGTGAAAAACTGAAAATCAGTCTGCTTCAAGCCGTCAAGCATTGAATCACCAACTTCAGTTTGACAGTACATTTAGAAACCTGGCTTTGTCATGACTGAGTTAGCACAATACTGTCGCAACACAATGACCACACACACACTCTGCAGTGTAACCTAAGCACACATACACATCTGTATGCCAGTCCTGATGGGTTGAGTTCATGTTTGTGCTCCTTTTTATCCAGGGAAGATTTGCTCAACACTAGAGACGCACCGATCCACTTTTTATCTGTTCCGATCCGATACATATGTACCGATACCGATATCCGACGCGTAAACTATGTCAATATCGGACCCAATACCGATGTAAGATCTGATCGGTCCCATCTCTACTGAACACCAAAGTGTTTCTTATTTTCTAAAAATGAGTGCTGTAGCTCAAAAGAAGATACAAGACTGTGTGCTCGGATGTCTTTCTGTTCAAACAAAAGACCTATCAGCGTTTAAAAGGACTGCACACTGTTCATTTTATTAACGGGAATGATTGAGTGATTATTGATATGAAGGAGAAAAGCACCAAACAAAGACTCAGTCACTTCCTTGTGTTGTGACTTTGCACAAAGTACACATTTGTTTTCTCCTAAAATGGCTTGTTAAAAACTGAAAGGGAAATAAAGTCGTTAATAATGATGACCGAATTAAATCAGGACTTCAAGGTGTGTCATAAAAACCTGTGTGAGGGCTGAGTTTTAACCTTTGAGATGTTCTTTTCCTGAGATAATAAAGCAGCAGTTATCATCGTGTTTTAAAAACACGGCTCTGCTTTCATTGCCTCTAAACGGATCTGATCCCCTCATTCCAGCCCAGCAGGGTAGATATGGATCATTACTCAGTCTTATTACCAACACCAGCCACCAGCTGAGTGCTACGCATGAACACACATTCAAGCTGTGCATTTCCAAAATAAACAAATATTCCCTGTCAGCTGCAGGTCCGCAGATATTTCTACCATAGTTTCTTTCATGATAGGAGGGGGGAAAATATTAAACAGGCATGCCTGCTGTTGCCATAGTGATTACAAACGCTGTCTGTCAGTTTGTGCAGGTAAAATCAGGAGTATCTGGTTCTGGAGTCGGTGAATCGGCTCGTGGCTCTGCTCTCACTGTGCAAGTGTGTGCAGTCGTAACACCAAAATATCAAACATGCAAGAAATTCATGCAACCGGCTTGGAGCCGTTGATTGTGCTGTGATCGGCCGTCGTGCCTCAGTGTACAGACTGCATGCACTTTATTTCACCTCCCCCTTATCGGCTTCTATCATTGGCTGTTCTTCAGTATGCACACTAAAAAAAACTGCTAGAAAATGGACCCAGTTTTAATTTAACCCAGGAGCACCAGTGGGCTGTTTTGACCCAGTTGTGTTATTTTTACATGACTGTTGGGTTACTGGCTCCAAACAAACCCTCTGTAGGGTGGGTTGTTTTCCAACAGGGGGCAGTGTAAAATTAGCACCATGACACTGATGCCAGGTCAAAACAACACAGTGCTACTGTATTAGGTCAAGTTAGACTGGACTCATACTCTAGGATTTTTGGGCCGTTTTATACTTTGTTTGCCCCTTCGGACAATCATGGCAGAAATCTACTTGATGCCCCTGGTCTTGGGCATCATTTTCAGGGAATAGGGGGTTTCAGATCCACTCTTTAAACTCCAGAGTGATTTGTAGAGTCATTGCAGCTCTTCCAATAGTATTAAAAATATGCATTATTTGTTAGTACTTCTGAGCTGGGCCACAACAGCCAATCAGAGAGAAGGAGAAAATGAGATGGAGATATCATCAGTTCTTTAAGTAACAGTTGAAATATGTTAGCTAGAATACTTCTAGCAGGTTAAATCTGATATTTAAGTCGTGCTGCAGAAAAGGCAACCTGTGTTGATTGTGTGTCCCTAAAAACGGCCTCATCCAGACTATTTTATCCTTGTGCTTTTTTGCACTGAGAGGAGCAGGATGGACTTTCTCTCTGACCTGAGATGATCAGAAAAATCCTGTGAGGAGATACATTGCTTCCTGTGACACACATGATGATCTAAACTGCAAAAAACTCAAAACTCCTGAAAACTTCCCAAAATGTTCAGGGTGCATGCATGAGCTGCAAATTCTTTCCCTCAGATTTCACTCAGAATATTTCCTGCCAGCCCCTTAGTGAAGTTGTTGCATGAAGTCGGCGTGAGACGCAGCAGGAAAATTCAATACAAGCAAGCAAGGGAGGATTCTGACGTTTAAGTCATGTGAGCTACCAGTGTGACCGTCGAGTGTGCAATAAAGCAGCTTCATTCTCTTTTCTGCTTTCTAGTTTCCTCAGGCGCTGTTGCATCGTCCTCCATTTATGCTAATATGAGGTGCATATGTGAACACGTAGGAAGATTTCAGGGTCAGCTTGACTTGAAATTGTCTAGAATTTTCAGGAATTAAACTTCCTCTACTCCGACCTCGGCCAATCTACAGACAAAGCCCCTCCTCTCGCAGCAGACCACCATGTAACTTTATATAAGAAATATCTGGGGTAGAGGTGAGAGACCAATAATCTTATTATCCCCTTTGAATGATGTCAGATTTACAGTTACCACTTACTTTAATGCCCAGACTAAAGCACTGGAATTAACACAAAAATTCAGTTAGAAGATTTCTGAGAACTTGATCACAAAGTAGTGAAGTATGTTAGCACTCTCAAGCCCTCTTTACACCGCTGTTTGAAGCCGAGATATTCACGCCCCTGTGATGTTCGCCTTCAATCTGAATGTCATGGAGGCGTGGGGGGACGAAGCGACATGCCCCTCTGAACCGTCTATGGAGGTAGTAACATAGGCGTTACAGAGGCAGGACGGAATCAGTTGAGCCAGTGAGGTAGCGCAGCGCTGTGTGTGTGTGCGTGTCTGACTGTGTGTGTGTGGAGCTCCCGTAACTCAAGCCTCAGAATCTAAATGAATGTACAAAGACGTGATGATGGCTGAGATTAGTTACAGCACTTTTGCAAAAACAGAAGAGAAGAAAAGCGCTGCACGTCCGTCCTGTCTCAGAAATACAGGGAATATCTTACATTTCTGAAAAGTTGAAAGATTTAAAAGTCGGGCGCTCGGAGTGGCCGCACAAAAAAAGCGGAGTGTTTGGAAAAAAGACGCTTTCTGCTGCTGCGAACGCTCTCTCCTCATTGGAAACAATTGAAAAAAAGACGCTGGCGCCCAGAAAAAAAACGCTAGGTGGACACAGGGCCAGACACATTAAAATTCTCTGTTTCTAGCTACCCAACATGTGAATACCTCCTGCTTTTTCTCCTTCAAACCTGAATATCTTTTAAGTTACAGACAAAATACGACATTTGAGGTTGTACTTCTGGGAAAAAATGAACCCATATTACACCATCTTTTGACCAAACAACTCATCAATCTATCAAAAAATAAAGAGAATAGAATAAAATACAAAATAGTTGTGGTAAAGGAAACACAGAAATGTGTCTTTGACTTGAGTGTGCCTTTAAAAACAAGACCACCCATCTATACAAGGCGACAACAAGCCGTGGGCCGCAGACGCCGACAGATTAATTGACAACAAAAATTATACTCAGTCACAGGCAGCCATATTTGTTATATTATTATGTTATCTTGTTCAAACTACAAGCAAACACACTCCACACAGTGATTACAAAATGTTGGTCACTTTATCATCATTAGAAGAGATGCTTCTGATTCCTCGTCTATTTTCTGTGTCATATCAAACCATTTTGTGCCGGAAATGAACCGCAGAATACAGCTGCTGCCTCTCATCGTATCTGCAACATCTTCTCCTTCATCACTCTTGCCATCATCACATTTCCTCCTCCTCCTGTCTCTGCTCCACACCTTTGTCATCACTTCCTCATTAGTGTGTCAGCCAAACTCTCCCTCCTCTCCTCCCTCGTTCTCGAATAACAAGTTTTCTCTGTTCTCTCAACCTTCGCCAACATTTCACCTGTCTTCATTGCTTTCAGTTTCTTTCCCCTTCCTAATCTCATCTTTCTTTATACTTTAGTTCCCTGTAGTGTTGTAGTACTGGAAATGTCGCAAGTCCACTTTTTGAAGGTCTCATCTCTGAATTGAAAGTATTTTTACTCGGCCTTGTCTCGGTCTCAGACTGGGACTCGGTCTAAGTGAGTGACAAGCCCGCTGCACACAAGATGAGGGTTTTTCATTGATATTGATGGTCTTGGTCTCACCCTGCCTTGGTCTTGGTCTTGACTCGGTGTCGATCCCTAAATATTTTGGTCTTGTCTCGGTCTAGGACCACTCTGGTCTCGGGTATGTCTTGGTTAGTGTAGCCTTTTCCTCTGCATGTCGCCCCGTATAGCCCCCTTTCAGACTGCTTTAGTGTTATCATTTATTATTCAATTACTGCATCCCATGAATGGTCGGATAGGAGGATAGTCCCTGCTCCTTTACATATAAAGTTCATAGATGCTGTCTGATACATTTCTAAGAGGAAACATTAACAGCAGATACTGAAACACACAAGTTAACACACATCCTCTTCAGCTCCTCTCTCTCTCTGCTCAGTTATTCTTCTCTAAGTGGTCTGCCGGGAATTCAACCACCACTCCTGTTTGACGTTATCAATCCGGCTCTCATAACGGAGATAAAAATGCTTCTACAACCACCAGACTAAGTGAGTTATTTACTCACAGGCCTCATATCAGCCGACTAAAGATGATGACTGAAGATCATTACAGAGTAGGAAGGTGTTAGGTGATCTGTGATAAATCCTCATCAAAGTCAAAGTCATCTTTATGGTCAGTGTTGCCGTACCTACTGGACAAACAGACAAATTGTTTCTCTCCAAACCACGGTGCAAAGGGCAATAGTTTAAAGATAGATAGATAATAGAAAATACAGATAAATAAAAGTACAAAAATTAGGGCTGGTTAAAAATATCGATTCATCAATACATTACAATTATTTTCCCCCCAATTCAATATCGATTCAGGGAAATCCTGAGATCGATTATTTCCGTTGTAATGACGCCCCACTCCAGTGGGGGCACTGTGGGTGCCGCCATAAAATATTCAAATGAGAAGATGTTCTTGGAGCTGAAGCTCTTGGGACTTCAGGGTTTTCTTTGGCTCTTGTATGTTATAGCTTAGCAGTTATGTCACATGCCACACATGTACAGAGGCTACAGTCCTCGCCGCAGCGACTGTGGGTTCGAATCCGACCGTGGCCCTTTAGTGCATGTCGCTCTTATCCCAACATGTCCTGTCTGTCTTCAGCTGTCCTATCCAATAAAGGCAACATGGCCCAAAAACTATCCTGGCAAAAATTCAATAAAAATACAGCCGAGGTGATTTGATGCAAACTTAAACTCACTTGACATCTGTGAGATTGTAATCGTTGCAGTTTCTGACACACAAAAATCAAAAGCTTTCTGTGTCTAATGGGATGGTTAAATCAATCAATCATTATTTGTATAGCGCCAATTCATAACAAGTGTTATCTCGAGACGCTTCCCAAAAGAGCATATGGGATAATATGCAGGAAGGATTTCTCCTTTGTATTCCTTACGTTCCTGTTGTCTACACTTCCTCGCCGCTGAGGTGGAGGTCGGAGCAGGCCGTGCATGATTGAGGACGGCGGTGGTTGTGGGGACGACACAGTCCGATGGTTGTGGCTGAGCGTCAGGGACATTGGGTAGTACTAATTGGATGCACTTGGATTTTGAACTCCATTTGCAGACATTGAATTGAGCTCTAGGACAATAAAACAACTATTTTATCACTATTATCCGCAGAGGAAATTAACGGCACAATAATTGATGATGAAGTTTAATGTTAGTCGTTGCCCTCTTATAACAGTAAAAACAAAAAGGAAGCTTTGCAAAGTCAAACAATGAGAGATTAAAAGACCGTCTTTCTCCGTTCACTGAGATCAGGTTACAAACATACACATGTTGCCCCGCCTCTAAATCAATAGATTGTAATGAGGCCTTTACGGCACGACCGACACAGTAAACACAGCTGCTACACACATGGAAAACAGGAAACCAACCACTGACTCGTCTCATTTTATTCACTCCAAAGTTTCTCTGATGTCCATTATTAAACAAGAATGCTTCGTATGTTTTTCCCCATTATGTTTGGCTCTTCATCCCCAACATGCAAAACAATGACATTAAATCTGAGTCACCACCCGGCAAGTTGTTTCCTGCTGTTTTGGTTGGAAAAACAACTGAGCAAATCAGAGCTTTATACGGGAGTAAGTTCAAAAAGGTCTTCCTCCCTGTGTCCTGTGTCAGGGACAAAACACGAAGGCCACAGAGGAAACAGAAAGAAGCTGCACAAGTTAGTGCGAGTGGAGTTACGGGGATATGAATTGCAATATGTCTTTAAGCCTTCTGAAAACATAATCACTAACACAACAAGGCCAATGTTGATGGAAGATAGGGTTGTCAGGTGAACATGGGGATTTCTCAGGATCTCCACCTTATTCTAAGAAAAGTCACGTGTGATTTGTTAGGCTTAAAAACATCCAGAATAAGCCCAGTATATTTGGAATTTGGCTTTTATGATTCTCTGTCTTTTAAGACACGGAGTGCTGCAGGAACGAGGAGAGAAACACATTTGCATTTTGGCCTCATCTGTAAGTCATTGATTGTTTTTAATGGATTGTAGATGCCTGGAAGGTTTGTTGTAATAACAAGCTTAAGAGATTTTCTCATTTAGCTCTAAGAAATTAAATCCGTCTGTTAATACCCCACACAATTCTAAAGTGTTTACATGTATTTACAAAAGTGATTGCCAATAATTGGCTGTATGAGACTTCAGCAAATGTTGGGGACCTGATGCTAATCGACAAGTTCCACATTTCAGGCCTTGGTGTGTTTATACTCTTGCACTTGCAAAGTAACTGCCAATATCCTCATACTCCGTACGTGCTGCAGCCCGTCAGCGCTGCGCACTACGCTGCCGTTCGCTGCCGCTCTAGTCAAGGCTCCCGTTTCCACAGCGAGCATGTGGTCCGTCTTCGGAGCATGCCAGCAGCGGCACTACGCTCTGCTCCGTTTCAAATATGCTGCGATATGACAGAGCTGGACCGAATAGATCGAGCGGGACAGGAAGTCAGACAAGAAAACTCACAGAGCATCCATTCAATTTCAGAATAAAACACAAAATCCAGACTACAGATCGTATTCTCCATCACATCAAAACAGGCACTGAATACACAAGTCCACAGAAAGACAAAGCAACATGTTTGTTTTTCTCTTTATTCTCATGTGATCTTGTAGTTCTCCTGTGATGTGTGTAGAGCTGCTCATGGCTGCGCTCCAGAAACAGACCCAGTGGGGCAGGGCGCGCGCTGTCCGACGGAGCAAAACCACGTCGCTGACGAAACGCAGCGCGCACGGACTATGTGGAAATGGGAAGTTAATCTATCTCACACTATCCAACTTCGTGTAGATTTATCATTACATGGTACACTAAGAGGAAAATGCATTTGTAGAAGAAGCATGCCAAAAAAGATAAGATGGAAACAAAGTGGTGTAAAAGTTGGAATCACTTGACTGTTTGCATCTCAACATAACCTGACCTTTGGAGATTACATTAAAGCTAAGCAGGTCTATTTGAGAGATTGTGAAAGAATGAAAAACTTGTGTTAGCTCAAAAGCTGAAATTAAGCCAAGGTAAAAACTCCTAATGGCTTTTTTCGAGGGGACCAGTGGGGAAGCTTAATTCCATGTTGGCCGATAAAAATACATCAACCCTGCAGCACTCTGCAAGCATGCACTGTGTTAAAGACGCCTGCTGTTTGGTATCAATGATGAAGCTTCTTGATTCAGAAGTCAAACTGCCTCGGAGTTGATACTTAAAAAGGAGAACCACGATACCATTCAGTAGTCAGCACTTATTTGATCTTGGAAAGAAGCTCGACTTCTTCAAAGATTGCAGAACTGAAATCAAACGGAGCATAAAGGGCAGACAAGGCCGACTGCAGGAGGAAAGGTTATATACATACAAATGAAACACACACACTAGAAAACATCTCTCCTCCAAGGCCTGCTTTCCCTTCAGTCCCTACATCGTGGTAAGAGGACGCTGAGATGCAAAAAGTCAATCCAGTTCAATAGCTGTCCGTCAGTATGCTGCAGGAGCTTTCTCAATGGACACGTGTGCTAACAGTGCAGGAGACGACATCACAGTAATGTCTGTACTCTGCTATGTGTGCAAATACAGTGATGTCTATTACAATGGAAGAAGTGCTGTCTCCACTCGCTGACTGCATTGACTCCAACGTTGATGTTTTTTTACTTTTTCTCTTTTGAGCAAAATGTCAATTATTTGCAGGTCCTGGTTTCTTAAAGATTTGCTGCTTGTCTTTTTCATCAATGATAATAAATCAAGGGTTTTTAAATTTTAGACTTTTGGTTGGATAGAAAAAAAAAATCTGACAACTTCAGTTTGGGCTGCGGAAAGTTGTTTAAAGCTCGAGATATTCTAAGACTATTCATAAGTGAAAATAAGCAGAAGTTACCGTCTCCCAGCACAGTCTCCAGATCATGGAGGAGATAACAGCAGTTACACGAGGAGTGCTGGACAGGGCCGCAGAAGAGCTTCAACCCAGAACCAGGGCCGGTATCTGCTCCTTTGTGCAAGGAGGGACAGGAGGAGCACTGCCAGAGCCCTCTAAAATGACTTCCAGCAGGCTACTGGAGTGCATGTTTCTGACCAAACTGTCAGAAAAAGACTCCATGAGGGTGGCGTAAGGCCCCCGCGTTCTCTAGTGGGACCTGTGCTCACAGACCAGCCCAGCACCGTGCACCGTTTCTTTTCCCCCCCAGTCAGCTCAGGTGTGAAAGCAGCACTTCTAAAAATATAGTTTAATTTTCATCGTGACAAAATCTAAGTGTTTCTTAACACAATTAACACATTGGAAGTGAAAAATCTCACTTCACAGCCTCTTTTGTCACTGAGGATCTCTGATTTCATCCACGATCCTCCAGAATATATTCATGTAGAATCACTGTCAGAGATCAGAGACGAATGATGGAGAAAAACAGCGTGAGGATGAAGACAGAGTGACAGAGGGGAGACAGCTGGGTCAGGGGGATACAGACGGACGGACAGACAGACAGAGAGGAAGAAGGGAGGTTCAGGGGGGGAGGAAGAGCTCGAAGCGGACAGCAAGATGTCAGAGGAGAATAGAAAGTGAAGGTGAATATCTGACAGACCCGTGTGACTCCAGATCACAGGACCAAGGACACGCTCACGACAAGCCTCATGACACAAGGTTTCAGAAGCCGCTACTTCTCAAAGTTTACCATCCTGATTACTTACAGCCAGAAATACTAATCAATGCTGTTCTTGTTCCTATTGATGTAACCTGAGGTGATTGATGGGGAGATATTTGAGATAACCTGGATGTTATGGGATCAAAAAGCAGCTCAGAGTCAGGTAAAACCCCCAGAAATGACTTAACTAGAGAGTTTATATTTAAAGATAGTATTATATCAACTTTAAACCCTCCCACTGTCCTTTAAGAATGTCACACTCAACTATCACCAACTTGTCACTTCAAGGAAGAATGTGCGACATGTTCCACATAAATATATCAGAAATCCAGTCTCTCCTGTGTAAATGTGTCTCTGAGTCATGACTGTCTACAATGAGTGAGAAGCTAGAGTCCCGCTGGCTGTGTTGTTGTCAGAGCCGTGTTTACATGGACGGGACGGCCGGCTCCTCCCCTTGTGTATAAAAGCTGTTTTAGTCAAGGACTAGAGAGAAGAAGAAGAACATACTCACTGATTATTTGAATGTCACGTAAGAGTTTTTAGATCATTAGGTCATTCTGTGTCAGTTGACATGCAATGTGAAGCTACGAGCTAACTAAAGAATGCTAACATTAGCCTGTTAACACAACAATGCAGGACACAGGTGATTGAAGCTCAAGCCAACAAAAATGTTGTCCTCCGCTTGCACTTAATGGTGTTTAATTATGATGTGTTCTGTTTGATAACTCCTCCGTGCGAATGCGAGTGGAGGGAGGTTGGAGGTGTGTCTCTGGAGGAGAGCGGAGGCTTCAGTATGGAGGAGGTGTGGCCAATCAGCAGTTTGTTTTGGTTTCATGCTGGTGCTCAAGGGCGACATCTACTGGATCAAAAAGTCGCACATTCTTCCTTTAACTGTACTAACCCAGGAATCCAAACCTCAAGATAAAGTAAGTTTTTTTAATTGTACTTTTTTCTTGATTGGATTTAATTTGAAAGATTTTAGAAAGGGGTCGGGCGGTGATTCACCCAAACGAGAAGCCGGTTAAGCAAATGAAAAATAAATAAGATGTCTGAGTGTCTGAGCTCCAGATTATTTGCAAAGTTTAGCTTTTAGCCGATATAGTTTGCCAGCCCTGCTTAGACTTTACAAAATGTTGCTGTTGGTGATTTTCAAACTGATTTTCATGTCTTGAGCGATCACGGAGGAGACCTGCATTCGACCATGCACCCAGGATTATAACTGTAATGATATACTCGTGACTCAGGACCCTTTGAATTAAAAAATCTGTCCTAATCCTACTGAACAGGACATATTCATCTACACAAATCAGAAAACTGAGGCTGCACTGTTCTCTTTTCTATGACTTCGTATATTTTGACCAGACTGTCCAATGTTAATAACGTTGTTACAGGTCTTCAAGCTGCAATTACAACAAACAAGTTAGAACCAAACACATGCTTTAGTGCTTATAATGGGAACATATAGGACCAGTCAGGTGGACCCACAATGTAAAAGAGGGGAATCTGTGTATGTGAAAACCAAGCTGCAACCTCCGGTGTTGACAAAGGAAGCCAATGCAGAAGTGCAAAAATCCTGCAGTTTGTCGAGTGTCCGCTTGACGCTGTTGCAGGAGAACCCGTTTTGATTTCATCAGGCTTAAGAGTTATTCACAATAAGGCGCGTAGCTGACCTGACAGATGGGCGGCATGATGTAGCTGTTTGTCAGGAGGCCTAAAACCTGCATCAGCTCCAGCTCTCAACCTGTTCTTAGGCTGACTAAAAGTTAGGTTTACAGAGCATTTCCAACATGGCGACCACTGTTAACGGGCTTCCGAAGCCTCTTTCATTAACCAATGGGTGACGTCACTCATGCGTCGTCCACTATAGTTTACAGTCTATGGTGAAAACCTACTTGACTACTTGACTATCCAGGCTCTTGAGTAGACGGAGCTCCCGCCAACGACAAACTCAAAGTATAAACTCGGTCATCGGTGACGTGCTTTGAGTGTGGGCTCGTGCACGCAAGAGGTAGAGAGCGAGCAGGGAGACAGGGAGGCGTGATTGGTTCATCAGATTGGTACCTCGTGGCAGACATTGGTCGAAGTTTTTACAGGCTTACAACTGCTACAGATGACGGATTTTCTATGTTCCTTTTTCAGAGAACATGAGTTATTCATTTCTGTCAGGACCTAAAGACAATTTCAACCAAAATCTTAAAAAGTGGATCTGGAGGAAATGACCAACCCTGCCTTTAAAATCTTCCTGTAACGTCATTAACTTGTGTTTGACAAGAAGTGCAACATGAGCGTTCTGAGGGCTGTCTCCTGTCTCTTTTTCTAAGAAATACTTTGTATAAAATACTTTGAATCTGAGGGATAAAAATACATTTAACTGGGCTGGTCTCTGGCTCATTAATTGGGCTGGAAAATGAGGATAAATCTTTCATGAGTCGAGTGGTTCTTCTGTAGAGCACAGATCCTGTAGTTGTCATCTTCTCTTTTTGATTCTAATGTCAACGAGTGAATACGAACCCGGTCACACTTCTACGTGAGGATACAAATATCAAAACCAAATACCAGGGAGCCAAAGGAGCGCTCCCAGCTGAGGGATAATTTTAGGTTTTCACGGGTCATTAAGAGACACTCCGGCAGGAAACACTTCACCACAGCGAGTACAAGTTTCTTCAGTTTAAGGATGAACATGCTGTGCAGTATCTTTAATTGAAAGTTTTTATTAAACACAGAAAACAAAAGTGAAATCCGTTCTTGTAGGGTTTATGAACTGCTTGAAAGCATACACGTATTACCCACAGTTATTAGCATTCATAATCTACCTATCTAGATTTGCATTCGGTTTATTAAATATTTGCGCTGTAAATTTGTCAAAGTGGTTTTAATGGAGCTCAAACTATAAGTCTCTTAATCAACAACAGGCTGAAACTCAAAACGTTCTGTGGTAATAGCTCCTTAAATGAGGATTTGTTGATTTTCCTGTAGTATCGAATGTCAAATGTCTTTAGTGCATAAAAAGTGTTCACCCAATATTAAGAAAATCTGCAAATAAACTCCTCATTTCAGCTGCAGACGTTTCCTTTCCTAATATCTGCTTTGTGATATTGTAAATACTGGATAGTCTGAGACAACATGGGTAATAAATAAATAAAAATATATATGTCATTGGTCCCTGTTTAGATCCGAGTGTGTCTGCAGCGATGATAATCTCTCCTCTGACCTACTACTGCTGCTCTGTTGTTGAGGTGTAACCTGATTTGATGTGACTGGCCGCTTTCATATGACTCACTGATGACCGCGTCCACCAGAGATCATCCTGCTGATATCATCCAACATTGCCAGCCCCCCCCCCCCCCCACACACACACACACACACCCTAAAGACCCCAGCTGAGTCAGAAAAATGACATGGTTTGGTGTAACGTTTCCTGGACATGTCCTAATAAAAAAGCTGATTCAGACATGACGTTTGTAGAGGGCCGTGCATTAAAGTCAGTGCAACTATCAGTATTAACATCGTGCATTAAACCTGATGCCGTGATCTGATATTCCTTACATTTAGTTTGGCCTAAGGCTGAACTAAAATGACTTTTAACCAACTGAGCTGTCTGGCGGAGGGACTAGAGATGCACCATTATGATCCCACACCATGTTTGTCTTTATTTTGTGTTTTTTCTTGTTTTTCAGTCGCTGTAAAGCACTTTGAATTGCATTTGATTTGTATGAAAGGTGCTATATAAATAAAGCTTGGTTGATTAAATGAATTATTGGCAATTTAGTGGAGAAAATAAACCTTTTTATGGGTTTATTTTGATTTAGACGGGACATGTTGCAAACACAGGTGTTCTGTAAAACATGGAGAACAGCAGACAGACGTAGAAACTTTGAGTTACAGCTAATATGTCCTCTTTCTTTATTCATTTTTATCGTAGATGATATCGTTATCGAAATATTGAACAATGTTATCGCACATCATACATTTTTCTCCTATTGTGCAGGCCTAATCCACAATCTGCCATAACATGGAGTTCAGTAAGATTGCACCAACAAAGTCAAGACTTTCAAAACTGATCATCAAACCAAAGCAACAATACCTTCATAACCCAAAAGTGAGAAATACATAACCACTGCCTGATCAGAGGCAAATCTGCACCTGTGTGATTAAGTATTTTACATCATGAAAATGTTTTCCATTAACATGCATGCACTCTCTCACACACACACACACACACACACACACACACACACACACACACACACACACACACACACACACACACACACACACACACACACACACACACACACAGAGTGAGTAACACCATCTGCCACTCCAGAAAAAGGCAGAGCCTCTCCTCCAGCTATTTCAGATTCACTAGTCGCAAGCACACCAATAATAGGAACAGCCCTACACAATGGAAATATTTCAGACCACTTAGCTATTGATCCTAAACAGCCTGATTATTCTGTAGACATGCTATTAATCAACGTGTGCGGAAAAAAGTTGCACCTGTGTCTGAAACTCTCCCACAGAAAGAGGCGAGCACACTCGGCCACACAGACTGCAAATCAGGTGTTATGCCGAGAAATGCATCCCTGCAGAGAATTGCATGCGCACCTTGCGGGACTATTCAAAATATGGCAGACAATTTCTACACTGTCGAATTTCGCATTCAACCTTAAAATACTATGCTGCCTTATTTTGCAGCCACCCTTAAATTTCCTCAACAGAAACTTTAGAGTCAAACACTGTTTGCAGGTCATATTTACGCAGGCTGCGTGCTTTGCCACCAGGAATAAGATGTATACCGTTTTCTAACACATCTGCGAGGTGCATGCTATTCTCGGCATAACATCGGATTTATCCTGCGACATCTCCTCGCTGTTTTACTCACTAAATCCGGCACGTCAGGAGCGATAATGATCGATATAACACCCCCGGGATGAGACTCTAACGTCCGCCTGCTCTCGCTAGCTGCTGGGCTCTCGGTTCGTGTCTGGCAACCGAACTAGAAAATACCGGTCGGCTCGGGAATCAAACCGTGTTTAAAGCGGATAATCTCCAGGCACCGCATCAAAGGGACACACACACACACAGCATCCATGTTTGTTAGCGTAGTCTGGTTTGAGTAAAACCGTTAGCATTTAGCTCGCTAACTAATCCAAGGGCAGCAAAGCCGTCTAATGTTAGCCCCTCGCGCTAACCGTGAGCATTTCTTACCTGTTTTCAACTTCGGGCAGCGTGGCTTCTGTCTTTCTTTGAGTGAAGCGTAACTTGATTTTTTTACAACACTCGCATCCCGGTTAAGTTCTGCTCCGCTTTCCGCCGCTAAACCATTCAAACAGCCGCCGCCGGTAGTGCAGTCACGGAGCCGCAGAGCTAACGGCTACTCCGGGAGGGAACGAGCTGTCAATCCGGGGGATGGGAAGAGACTAGTCCCGCCCACTCCTCCTCTGCGCGCACTCGGTGACAGCAGGCGCGCGTACGATGGTACGACGATACAGGAAATCAACAGGGAAGTCAGGCATGCTGCGTTCATGAGCTCCGCGAATTGTCGAATTGATTTAAAGATCGGGGGATTTGTAGTAAAGGAGAGTCCTTATTCAGTGGTGATTCTAGAGTATGTTGGGGCCCTGGCCAAATATATTAATTGGGGCCCCCTCAACCAGTGCTCATTATTATCTTCCTCTTTCGTTATTCACTCCTTTACAGATAATTCCTCTTCATTGTCAGCTTTCATTGACAAACTTAAGTTTTCACTGCAATAATGCATGGGGCAACTGGCAGGGAATAGAGAGTAAGTACCATCAGATGGGGCCCCCATAGGGAGGTTTTCTACTGTCATTGCAAAATTTGCACATTTTAAAGCAATGCTGTGATTTAAGATGTGTCAGCCCTTGGGGGCCCACTACTGGCCTGTGGCAAGTAGTTGCCTGTCTTGCCTGTTGACAAGCAACGCCTCTGTCCTTATTCTGTGTCTGCCAAGCCTGTTCTGCGCAATCTACGCTTGTTTTGGTCAGTTTCTGTGCCTTAACCCTCATTTTAATTGTTTGGTCCGCTGTCGTGTTTCTCAGCTGAGAAATATTGCCAAATTTAGGCCCATTGTTACCACAGCTCAGATGGAGATGATCAGACATGCACTCATTTCCTCTCTTTTGAATCACTGCAATTCACTTTTCACCTTTCTTAGCAAAACATCCCTCAACCTTTTTATATAAATGTTTTATCCAGGTCCTACCAAAGGTCACATATAAGTTAACTCAAATTCTGTTTGGTTTTTTTTACACTGGCTTCCCATAAACTTTACAGAAAATTCAAGATTCTATTCTTGCTTTTAAAGCCCTGCATGGACAGGCACTGGCCCACAGAACTTCTACGGCCTAACACTCCCAACAGATCCCTTAGGTCCTCTGATCAGGGTTTGCTGGTGGTCCCACACTCCAGACTGAAGACCAAGGGAGTATTTGCTTCTGAGGTCGTAGCTCCAACACTTAGGAACTCTCTGCCTTTGTGGACACTGTCGAGTCTTTTAAAACACAACTTAAGGCCTCTTTGTTTAGACTTGATTTTGTGTAATTGTGTTTTGTTTATGTAGTTATCCGTCTGTAAAGTAAAGCACTTTGTGACTCTCTGTTCTTTAAAGGTGCTATATAAATAAAGTTATTATGATTATTATTATGAAGATGATGATAATGATGCTTATTATTATTATTCAGATATGCACAGACTTTAAATGTGTAGTATGGAAACAACATCTGCGCTGCAAACATTAATCTATATCTCTATGTCCCTATATGTGACAACTAACGGTTACAGCTTTACATATTAGGTGAATTAATACAAACTTTACACCAATATCATCATTCCAATATTATAATAAATTCAATCTGTCAACTTCGCAACTCGAGTACCAAAATTTACTTCGACATTTTAAAGCGTTTGTACTACTGTATCCCCCCTTTTTCTTCCATTTTCCAAGTGGGAACCCATTTTTCCGATTGTTGATACGTCACGCGAACGCACCGTGAGCTCCGGTAGACACAAGCGAGCGACGAGAAGAGAAGAAAAAGTTGTTGGGAAACTCTTCTTGTACAAATTCAGGTATTTAAAAACTATTATTTTAATTTCATTTGAGTTTAACATTAAGCTGACATTTTAGAGCTGAACTGGACGAAAGCTTTTAAGTTTTAATGGTTTAAGTTGAACAGAAAAAAGAGTTTTTGGCCTTTGTGTCTCCGAGGTTTAGCCTAGTCATGAGCTAACGTTAGCATCGACTGCTAACATGACAGAGCCAGAATTTTGAACGGCTAACGGCAGCTAGCTTGTTGTTAGCTCGTCTTTGATAAGTCAAACAAATTAGCTCTCGATATAAAACAACCTTTTTATTAAACAGCAGCCTCCGTGTAATCGCAGAGCGTAACTTTTTTTTTTTTAAATGAACTGTATGACTTAATTTGTGTTATGACAAACTGTTAGCTACTGAATGCTAAGTGTGCTACTCTCAGTATACACAGTGCACAGTATACAACGGACTACATAAACGAATAAATACAATATTGTTAAAAAAAATGTATTTACAACTATTTACTTGCAAGTATAAAACATACTATACAACCATTAATGGCTGAAAAAACTACACAGGACATTCAGACGTGTGCAGTAAGTGGTGAGTTAAAGTGACCTGGTATGATTAGTAGCAACAGAGTAATGTAAATAACCGTGTGCATAGGAAGTGACACTTAAGCAATAAATATACACATAAACATCTCAGTTGTAATATGACATTATGTACCATTTGACATGGTACATAAAGAGACAGGCTTAGTTTAGTGTGTATGAAATGTACATGCACTGCCCTGTACCTGTGCAAATGGCAATAAACATCTAATATAATCTAACTGATTCAGCCAGTCAATGATGGGTGAAAGTGATACGAGTACTGGTTGTGGCAGTGTTCATGTTAATGACAGACGTAGCAGCAGTTGAAAAGTTGGTCTAAAAGTTTTCCCTTTAGTCCCCCCACTGCAAATTATATTCCAACTTATAGTTTCTTATAGTCTTGTCACTGAAAAATGCTCGAACAGTCTTGCAGAGTTTACATCCTTTTGCTTTCTTTCAGTTTCACAAAGAGATCTAAAGATGTCATCAGGCGCTCTCTTTCCAAGCTTGGTGAGCGGCTCCAGGGGAAGCTCCAGCAAGTACTTGGTGGAGTTTCGTGCAGGTAAAATGACCCTGAAGGGGAATGTAGTGACACCGGACAAAAGGAAGGGCACGGTGTACATCCAGCAGTCCGACGACTCCCTGATCCACTTCTGCTGGAAGGACAGGACGTCCGGGAACGTTGATGATGTAAGTAACATTCTAACCTTAAAGCAAAGCTATGTATGTGTTGTCATTAACTAGGGGTCCTACTGGAGGAGACCCCACACATCTTAAAAAATCATGAATTCCAATTGCTGGCTGTGTGTCTCTGTGCTTAGGGTTTTGTTCCAGCCAGGGAGCTATCGTTCATCCCATCTGTTAACGCTTTAACAAAGCTAAAAAGGTTAAAAAGAGAAACATTTGTATTATAAGCATCAATCAATTCAAACATATGGGGCTTTCACACTTGCAGAAAACTCCTGATATTTCCAGAAGGAGTTGTATATGTGAACGCAAACAGCTGCATCTTTCGCTCGAACTTCACCCGGAGTTTCTTCTGCCAGACCCCTAGTATTTTCTCCGCAGAAAGTCCTAAAGAGCTGATGTGAGAAAGCAGCAGGGCGTTTCTATATTGTGACTGCTGCACGGTGCATAGAGTGTATGCATGCGACCGCTACGATCTCCGTGCATATTATTAAACAGCCATTACGTTTTCTGCTCGTCAGTATGTTCTTCTCCGCTCTTTAGTTCATATTGTGATTCTGATGGACTGCACGTAGCATTGATTTAAAGGCAAATATTCTCATTATAGCGTCATATAGCGGACTCTGTTGCTTCGTCCTTCTGTGTCTTATTTTACGACACGTTTTACCTCAGGAGACCCCCGCCCCCCCCCTCCCGTCTGACAGGGATAGTCTCCCGCTGTGAGGTGCCTGGAACAGCCAGGTCAGGAGAATATCCGGAGCAGTCCTCCTGAAATTATCTCGATATTTTCAGGTGTGCAAATGATGGTATTGAATAGTCCATACATTGTGATGTGATAATGAACGAATTGTGACTGCAGCTTGTGCTGGGTAGTAAAATGACAATGATTTGTTTATGTGGTATTTTAAGCTCTGAGGCTGCGTCGTTAAGTTAATACGATCCTTAACTAGCCAGCAGGTCATTTGGCTAGAATTAGATCGCAACGTATACTTTTTGATGCAGGGCTGCAGGAAACAACTGTGTTCCTCCTGAGGTGTCACATGGAGAAAATCAGCGGAGCATGTGACAGCTGGTCCGATCACACCACATTTAAAACTCAGTGTGACAGAAGTTGTTGCTATCTTCAGACATGTCGCACATTCCACAAATACCACAAGTAAAACCAGGGCAGAGGCACAAGCCCTGCACTGAGAAAAAAAATACTCAGTCTTTTTTCTCGATGCACACAAACATTTTTCCTCCAAGCAATGCTGATACATCAAATCCTTATTTAGCCTGGCTTCCATACAGCAAGCAAGCAGACTGATGTTGCTCACTTGGTCCTCCCTGTCAGTAATTGTTTGATGATGATTTGTTGTGGCAGAGAAGTTTCATCGTCCCCCCCCCCCCCCTCTCCTCTGTCCCTCTGAATGCCTCATGATGTGCCTTTCTCTGTTCCAGGACCTGATCATCTTCCCTGATGATTGTGAATTCAAGCGGGTGAACCAGTGCACCACCGGACGTGTTTACGTGCTGAAGTTCAAGGCCGGGTCCAAAAGACTGTTCTTCTGGATGCAGGTGGGTGAAAGATTGTAGACTTTCCTTGTGAATATGTGACATCCGTGGTCATTTGTGTGCAGGCAGATGGACGCTAAAAACTGAGTAGGGATAAAAAAGAGTGATGATGTAATTGTACTCCTGATGACAGGGTTTGCATGGCTGTAATCAGTGTACTTGTCAGGCAGATATTTATGCCTTTTTCATCTTCCCCACTCTGGAGGAATACATTGTAAGTCAATAAACAAGGTTACAGTATCTTGATAATAAATGTACAGAGAGTACATCCTTGTTAACAAAGCAAGGATCCTATGCAGTGTGGAAAATTGGAGTCTGCATAAATATGGCTAAAAGAAAAGAAAGTATAGAACATTTTACAGCTTAGTACATAATGTCATACCAATTCAAAATATGACATACAATTTATGTATTCACACAATAAACATCTAGAGATTTTTATCTGATGTCTAGGATTGTCCTTAGATGCTGTCAAATTTAGTCTTAAAGAGTAAAACAAAATTAAATTGTAAACCTAAAGAAGTTCTTTCTTTCTAATTTGCCACATCTTGAAAGCGCCAGAAATGATTCTTTACAGATATTCTGTTCAGCTTCAGCCAAACAGCAAGTCAGCCTTTAATTTAACCAAACATACTTTTCTTTTCCCACCAGGAGCCAAAGACCGACAAAGATGAGGAGAACTGTCGTAAGGTGAACGAGTTTTTGAACAATCCTCCGATCCCTGGAGCTCCGGGCAGCGGAGGCGGCAGCGGCCACGAACTCTCTGCTCTCGGAGGAGAAGGAGGTCTGCAGAACCTGCTGGGAAACATGAGCCACAACCAGCTGATGCAGCTGATCGGGCCAACAGGACTGGGAGGACTGGGTGAGAGGTCCACAAGATGTTTCTTTGACATGTTTGAATCCTGACATTCAACGCAGAAATGTCTCTGTGCCCATTAGGATGTTTGTTTACGGGCACTTTTTTAGCTGTAGCAGCTACTTTTAAACTTCTTAGGGTTTTAAATATTTACACCCTTTTTTTTTTTCACCGTGAAGTGAAATTGAGCTCACACACGAGAGTCTTAGGTAATTTGGGACCATTTTTGATCTGTTTGTGTTCGTCTAAGGAGGTCTGGGAGCTCTAGCAGGACCAGGACTCGCCAACTTGCTCGGCAGCGGAGGACCGGCCACCAGCAGCTCCTCATCCAGGTGAGAGAGAACACACACGCATCACCAATATCTTTACAGATATAAAACATAGTAAATAAAAACATGATAAACTCTCTTTTCTCAGCTCTCGTAGCCAATCAACAGCAGCCACTCCGTCCTCAGGCGGAGCCCCCAGACTGAGCTCCACTCAGGCCCCCACCACCCCTGTGACTCCTGCTGCCTCGGCTGTCTCGCCAACTAGTGTTGCCCCCTCCACACCAGGTACACAAAGTACAGCCCCTCATTATCTGTCTAGAAATAATTCCTGTTTTATATACGCATTGATTGTAAAAGAAGTAGAAACAACAGCGGTAAACAGTGTAAGAAACATTCATCGTTGGACCCGTCATAAAAACATCATCCTTCAGCAGGAAACACATCAAACCTCGCAAGTAAAGCCAACGTTAAATCAACGCTTTTGTAATTAAATGTGTTTAATTTCAATCTGTCTCAGCCTCGGCTCAGACTCCGGTGGTCCCGGCCTCTGTGGGAAGTCCTACCTCCCACCAGCCCATCCAGCTCAGTGACCTTCAGAGCATCCTCGCTACCATGAACGTCCCGGCTTCAGCTGCTCAGGGACCAGCAGGTGAGTGACATGGTTTACTTTTGAGTAGAAATCTTTGTTTATTTCTGGTTTAATGCACTGAACAGCAGCATCAGCTAAATGTCTGATATCAAGGGGAGAAACATGCTAAAAATAATGACAACAAAGGAGAGAAAAAAGAGCAGCATTACATAAAATATGACTAATGGGACTCCTCTCCTGCTCTGTAGTGGACCTGGCGAGTGTTTGCACCCCGGAGATGATGGCTCCCATCCTGACTAACGCTGAGGTCCAGAAGAGGCTCCTGCCTTTCCTCCCCAGTGGAGAAAGTTTACCTCAGAGTGCCGACGAGATCAAGAACACCATCAACTCTCCTCAGTTCCAGCAGGTAACAAAAAGTTTACAAAAAGACGCGCTACTTCAAAAAGCACTGTTAAAACGCTTTGTTGTGTAGACCTAGACTTTATGTGGAGGTAGCAACAAGAAAGGCCTGAGGTAGAAGTGTTGGAACATTTCCTGAGTTATATAACGTTGTCTGGTGACAGTTTTCATAGGCACCCATGTAAAATAAATCCGGTTTTATGTATGTTTAATTCCTGCAAACAGTGTTGAGTAAACTTTGGTTGTTGTGATTGATTCCTCCCACCTCCAGGCGATGAGTATGTTCAGCAGTGCCTTGGCCTCCGGGCAGCTCGGCCCTCTCCTGACTCAGTTTGGTCTGCCGGCAGACGCTGTGGATGCTGCCAACAGAGGAGGTAAGAGACAGACACGCACATACAACACAGACATGGTATTCTTCTGACAAAATAAAGACCTTCTGGTATTGCACTTAGGAATCTTACCTTATTTGTGTGTTTTTTAAGCCCTGTTTCCGCCGAGAGGTCAAATTTGGTTCAGTACAGATTAGTACAGAAAACCCTGATCTTGCTTGCGTCTTTCTTTAACCAGCTCTGCATCGGTCTGTAAACCTTTCTGCGTTCTAACCTCTCTCCATTTTTCAAAAGCATCTCCAATATTGATCCTAGTTTGAGCACGTTTCTGCTCGTGGAGCTTATTAGAAACATGCAGAGGCTTTTTAGGTCGGGTACAATCACTCCTATCTGAACCAGTTCTCTTGCCCGCTTCCATCGCTGCAACACCTGTTGGTTTGACCTGATAACTGCTCTCATATCTGGCAAACCGAGGGGCGTCCAAAACGGCCGTGTGGGGGTGCCTTAAAACCGCCTACCTTCTCTGGTCCAAACAAATCCAGAGCATTCAGGACCAGAATCTAAAGTTAGAAGGAGGACATACTGGCTGCTGCATTGTTGTCAGAGAAGCCAGCACTTCAACATAGCATGTTTCCTTAATGTCTGATGAACCTATTTCTTCTGCTGTTTGTTAATACGTGCTTTGTGTCTGTGTCAGATGTGGAGGCGTTTGCGAGAGCCATGCAGGGCAGCAAAGGAGACTCCAAAGAGAAGAAGGAGGACGACGAAGACATGAGTCTGGATTAAGAGCTAAAACTGCCAAACCTCAACAACAACAAAAAAAAACAACACATCTTTGATTCCTTTTTTTAAACCTCACTTTTGTACTTTTTCTTTCCCCATCTCTGTTAAATGTTGTCTTTCATTCTCCTGTACCAAAGACAACACAGCACAGTGTGTAAGCGGAGCTGTTTTTACTGTGACAGCTGACTAAACAGCTCCGCTTTGTTGTTGTATGACTGAGATGAGCCTTAACTTTGACTTCTTTCTGTTCTCACACCACAGTGCTTAATCCTTCGGGCTATTTTCTAGGTGATTTACTCTTTAATAAAAAACATCACAGTGGCAAACCAAACCAGCTCACTTCCTGTCTTATTTTACAGAAAAGAAAGAAACACTGAAGCGAACCTTTGTATGAAAAAAAACATCTTTATTTAGAAATACATTCACAACACATTGGGGGGGCCGGGAGTGACGGGGAAAGACAGCTTATTCTTTCTGTGACATGAAAATATTAAAGAGTGGTTATATTATATTACATACAAGCTTCACACTCATGTTTGGTACATGTTGACATTTATGACGGAGTAGAGGTGGAGATGGGAAACGCTGCCTGAGAGCTGGACGGGAGACGACAGGGCGGGAGGAGCCGCTTGCAGGTCGTATAGGAGCGAGTCTCATGTTTACATCTTTTAAGGATTAAAAATACTGTAATGATTAAACACAGTCGATGTTTTGGGTTAAATCAGGTCAAACGATCGACTTGAACATCTTTACCTTAAATACGACCTGAAAGCGGCGTTATCACCACAACAAACGGCGTCTGAGGCCATTTTATCAAATAAAATACTCATTAAAAGTAGGGGGTAAAAGAAGAATATGAACTGAACAATGTATTTTCTTTTTTTCCATTTTTGTTTTTTTTTAGAAATCTCAGAATAAAAAAAATAAAGGTCACTGTACACGGGTAGCTTTTTAAAACATGTCACTGTTTCATTCTGTTGCATTCAAATGAGCAACATTTGAGTAGTGAGCTACTGTAGCAGAAAAATATATAAAAGATTTAATAAATTAATTCTAAATTACTGCGTTTTTGGAAAAGATACCGTATTGACAGTGTTGTACGATTTCCAGTACTGCAATTCTACCGTACGATAAATCATAATCTGTCGCTTCTAACACCTGCAAATAGAAAAGGTGTTTGCATGACGCTGCACCTGAGCATGCTTACTGATTTGTAAAACCAGATTATGTTTACATGCACAATATTTATTCATGTGAATATCACCAGGACACGAGTGTGCGTTAAATAACTCTTTTTTTACTGTGGGCTAAATGTCTACATCTTTGTGACTTAATTACCTGTGATAACTCCCAGACGCCCCGTCCTCGTCCCTGTTTCAGGAAACGTCTCCCATCTGTGCTGCCTGAGGACTTTCTTTTTTTTTTGCTCACAGTGTTCACAGTGTACCGACTCAGTAGGAAAACTTAACGTCGTCTGCTAGAGATGCACAATTCAAAAGCTAAATACATGAAAAGAAAATGGAATATTGCAGTTTTAAAAATGATCCACATCATTTATTTTTCAATCTGTGATGATAAAATCAAGAGAGAGTCGAGCTGTGTTGGCTTTATTTACAGTATACTACAGTAATACGTGATTTATGAGATCATGTCTGTTGTTTCAGTGCATCTCCGAGTGCAGACACTGCTGCAGCACAAAAACAAAAACCAGTACGAATGCGACGACAAACAGGAAAATATAAAATATACATTTTCTGAAAATAGAAAATAAATATTAATATATATATTTTAAATTAGCTACAGTAACGTGACACCCACCACCAGTGATTTGTAGGAATGTGAGGGTAAGACTGTGCATGTGTGTGTGTGTGTGTGCTACATGTGCGGGCAGCCCTGCGTTCCCACAGCTCCGTGCACAGAGAGCGGTTTGGACAACATGGCAGGTCTGTGGTTGATGCTCGCAGTGCGGATGCAGCCGTGGAAGGTGGGCAGGTCGGCAGGTAAACCAGGAACTGGGACGCCATCTGGTGGACGACAGGAGAAACAACATTTTACAGACGTAAAGGGACAGACAAAGTTCATATTCAGAATCAGAAAAACTTCATGAATTCCTCGGGGCAAGTCAGGCGAACGGTTGTTCCTAAAATAGCATTACAGAGGGTTAGAGATATGACAGACAGGGATCAAATAAGACATATCAACAATAAGAACTAACAAACTAAATCAGCCATGTGTGCCGTGAACCTGTACCTGTATGAATGTGTTTTTACATCTTCATGGTAAGTCAAGTTTATTTGTACTGCACGTTTAAAACAGCCTCAGCTGACCAAAGTGCTGCACAGACGAGGCGTAAAAACAACAACAACAAAGACAGACTCAAACATCGGATTTGTTTTGACTTATTTCAAAGGCCAGGGTAGAAAGGTGGGATTTGAATTGTGCTTTGAATGAATTCAATGAGTAAGCGCCTCTGATGAAGGGGAGGCAATTGATGCCAGAGACGGGGTCCTGCAACTGTGAAGGCACAGTCACCCCCGAGTTTCCGCTGAGCTCGAGGGACGACAAGGAGAGACTGCTCAGAGGACCCGAGTGATCTTGTTGGGGTGTAAGGGGTTAAAAGTTCTGATAAATAAGAGGGGGCTAAACCATGCAGTGACTTAAAAACAAGTGATAGCATTTTAAAATGGATTCTAAAATCTACAGGGAGCCAGTGAAGGGAGGCGAGTACAGCGTTGATGTGCTCTCGTTTACGTGTACCTGTTCAAAATCTGGCAGCAGCATTTTGTACAGACTAGTTATCTCCACGTTTAGACTTTCGCACTTAGTGGACAAACAAAACGTGATAAACAGACACACAGGTGTGTTCATCTTTATGAGTAAAGAGCAGCAGACTCCTACGTTGTTGCTGTCATGTGCAAACTTACTTTTTAACCCAGTGTTTTTACACATAGTTTAAATTTATTTACTTTATGCTTTGGTTTTATTTGAAAGAATACGAATGCGTGTGCACTCACTTGGTACCCCTCCCAGGTAAACGGCCTCTTTGGCCCCTGCAGAGCGGCTCTGTTTGGGCCCGACGCTGTGCTCGCTGGCTGCATCTACATGGAGCTGCAGGACGTTGTTCTTCTTCACAACTGTAGACACACACACACACACACACACACACACACACACACACACACACACACACACACACACACACACACACATTTTTATCTCCATGTCACTATTACGATTAAAAACTGTAGAAGAAGAGCCTGTGGACTTGAACTCACCTGTGATGGTGTGCCAGTGTCCGTTACAAAGAGGTTCTTCAGGAGTGAAGGAGGTAGAGAATTCACCTTTACCAGTGTTTACTGAAACTGTCACCTACACGCACACGAACGAACACACACACACACACACACACACGCACACGCACACGCACACACACACGCACACACACACAGTTAGTCAGCCTAACTTCTAATATTTCCTGCAGAGGTTTTCTTGTATTTCATTTACAGTTTGATAAAAATGTCTGGGGTTGGTTGCATGCTCTCACCTCTCCCTGGTTGAGGACGATACTCAGGTGTTGATCACGTGACATCCCAGCATGCAACAGCAGCCCAGAGTCCGAGACGGGCCGAACCTCCAGCTGGATTTCCAGATCCCGACCCAGAACCAAGGACTCATCTGCAGGGAGGAGGAGAGCCTTCAGTCAGGACACAACAGGCCTCAAAGAGATCAAAAACCACAGAAGAAGAGTGGCGATAACTACCTATAGTGATGTGTCCTCCCTGTCCGGAGAAGTACGCTCCGGCCTGCAGAGGGCTCTGGAAGCAGGGCACCGTCCCCTGACTGTGAACAGGGTTTCCTGCAGGGGCCTCATTCAGCGACAGGTCTTTAACACATCCAACAAAACCACCAGAGCCTGGAGCCTGTGATTTATAAGACCACCACACAGACATGAAGAAGAGGAGAATAGTTGTTTGATTAAGGCTCAGTTTGTAGTCAGGGTGTCAGTTAACAGGATGTAACATTTGAACGTTGTTTAGAAATGTTTTTAAATGTTCGTGCTCAAACTAGGATCAATATTGGAGATTAATCTAATGTGCAAGATGTTTTACCGTCAGAGATGGCGGCACTCCTCCGATGTATAAAGGCCCGGTGAGACGAGTCTTCTCTCCTCCGGGGATTCTCTTCGACTGAGCGCTGATACCGTCCACGATCAGACTGATCTTCTCTCCTTCTCGCTTTATAAACACCTGAAGTGACACATAAAGCGGTCATGAGGTTCGATATTTAGATGAATCAGAGAAAGCTGTGCATCAGCAATCGGAGCCATCAGGATTTAAAAAAAGGAAACATTCTTTCTAAACTAATAATGCAGTTCAGGTAAATGCATGAAGCGGTCGGTTTTAAACACGCCTTCCTAATGTTACATAGATTTTTACACATTCACTTCCTGTGTAGCGCCCGGTGTGTGACCTCACCGTGTGCCACTGGTTGTCGTTGTACTTCTTGCGGCTCCGCAGGCTGACCTTCCTCTTCCCTCCGTCCAACAGAAGCAGCAGGTGACCCTCTGACACGCTGAGTGACATCACAGCCCCGCCCCTCTGCTCGTTAGACGCGTAGAGCACCAAACCGTCAGAGGAGTTTATCCTCAGGGCCATGGAGATGTGAGGTCTGCAGGGAGGAGGACGAGCGGTTACATATTAACGTTACAGACATTTGAGGCTCAGAAGAACTCTACAACAAGGTTAAAAATTAAACCTTACTGTCTTATACGTCCAAGACACAAAGATACGTCTCTGATCAAACTCAGCATTTCAAACTTTCTTACACGAACACAATCGATCAACAAACATTACAGTTATCAATCATTTTTAAACTTTTTATCATTGATACTGACTTTGTTTTGCTGCTTTTGTATCTTTGTTGGAAGCCATTTACCACACGCATGCTTCCATATTATCTGCATGCACGTTCTTCTTCTTTAATGAAATGACTAAATTACACTAAACTAAATCGTTTCAAAGTTCGCCTCTATTGAAGACAGTTGACAGAGTCACACTCACAGTGAGCTGAGTGAGGCGGGCAGAGAGTCGTATCTCTGGTAGCTGTGTGTGGAGCCGCTGAAGTGTGTCGCTCCGGCCTCCTGATCCGACGGCCCACCCTGACAGGAGTCCCTGGTGTTCCGACTGCGAGACCCCGACGGCTTCTTGTTCTTCCCCTGAGACAGAGAACAGTGATTTGAGTTTGTTATTGGGTAAAGAGGTTCACTTGTAAACTTGCTTTTTGAATGTGTTGTGTTTTTATGTGGAGGAAAAGTTTTTATTGCTTAGTGGGATTTTGTTTGTGTGTAAATGTGTGTGTGCGTACCTTTTGTTTGTTGCTGTGTTTGGGCTGAGCAGCGACGATCTGTTGCGGTTTCTTCGCAGCGGGACAGTCCAGAGGAACGTTGATGTTTTCTTTTGCTTTCAGCAGGTTCAGAACCATCTGAGGACTTGTTTCCCTGAAAGAAAAAAAAACATGAGTCAAACACACATTTTAAACTTTTAATACTCTCAACAAATCAGCTCTCTACATGTGAATTTAGACTGCAGTGCCCATTTTAAACACTAGGTGTCAGAGTTACATATTGCTCCTTTAACCCTGAAACAAAAATGATCTCCGGTCTGTTTAATGACTAACTGTAGTTCTCTTTTCTCTTCACCTTTTGACGAAAACGTTGCTGATACATCCGGTGAGATTAGTGAGACCCTGGTTGGGCATTCCTCCCAGGAAGGTTCCTCCCTGTGAGGTCGTCACACCTCGGCCCCGGCTGTCTATCCGGAGTCCCTCCTTAGCTTTTTCTAGCACGTCGTCCATGTACAGACGCATCCTGAGGGCGAGGGTGCAGGTTAAGGAAACACATTTAAAGGGTGGTCCTTTGCAACAATATGTTTACTAAAGTGTGATGGTATCAATCAGAAGCTTTGGAAAGAAGACTTTGTGCCGTCCTACCCGTTGATGTTGTTGTAAATAGAGACGTAATGGCTGTTGTCATCGTTGTACGTTTTCTGAGTCTTAATCTCACTGTTTCCAGCTCTCACGACGACGTGGCCCTCGTGCAAAAACACTTGACACACACCATCCTGCACACACAAAAAACAGACAAAGCTTCGGTGTATAAGTTTGATATCCAAAAAGTCTGCAAATGTGTAAAAACACGATATGATGAAAGCAACAGAGAGAGGAGAGTAAGGAGTCTTTTCCAACCTGATCCTGGTGGTAGAACATGAGTCCCTCTTTCTGCTCGGTCCTGAAGCTGAAGCTGGCGTAGAAGTTGTTTCTGAGGCTGGGAATGTCTGTCAGACCCAAGTCCAGGTAGCTCTGACCCGAGAAGTGAGCCTCACGAGCCATCTGCAGGAAAGAGAACACAGCGGGTCAAGACTAACTGGATCACTGCAGTTTGGATTCTTTTAAAGGTTCATGGATTTCATTTTAAGAGAATTAGGGATATAGTAAAAGCTTTCTTTGTGAGAGCAAATATAAATAAAATATGTTAAGAGGAGAGAACTGCTTCAAATGGTTGTACACAGTTTAAACGAGAGGAATCACTCCTCAGAGGTTGCATCTTATGAGTAGTGACGGATAAATCAGTTGTTTACATTTTACAGTCTGTGCTAAATAAAACTGCTTTTTTGAAATACTGTCTTAAGTTTAAAATGTTAACAAAGGGATCAAGAAGAGAAGAAGGTAAACATGAAGAAAGCAGAAGGACGAATCCATCTGTAGGCCGGTTCAGAAACACCAATGGAAGCCATGTTCAGTCGGTTAAGATTGAACTGTATGCAGATGATGTGGTTATCTATACCAGTGGTTCCCAAAGTGGGAGGGTCGGCACCCCTTGGGGGCGTCGCAGGACACTGAGAGGGGGGTAGCAAGATTCCATCCAAAAACATATCAAAATGAAGAATTACTTAAAATTGCATATTTGACCCATGATTGTGAAAATATAAAAAAAAGGAGTTCAAGAGATTACTTGTGTTATGTTTCTCACGTTTCTTACAATAAATTACTAAAATCATGTAGCGGTCTTTAGGCCGTTTGTGTTCTTGGATAGGCCTCTTAGTGCCCGGCTGTGCCCAATGTGAAATGTTTAAACTACCTCCAGGGACACTAGGGGTTTGGGAACCCCTGACCTAAACCACACAATCCCTCTGATTAAATGAAGACGTTACGTACCTCCAAATCGTCTTTCACACATTTCATCCTTGTTTTACCGATCAAAATGCTCGAATAAATCATGTGTAACTTTCTCGTTTGAATTCTTATCAGTTTAGTTTGAAAAGTGTATAAACCAACACTGAAAACCTTGTAAATAACATGTTTTTCTTTTCTTACCAGCAGGTCACTGTCACAGCCAAAACTGACTCCCGAGCTCGTCATCCTCTTCAGGTCGATGTGGGAGTTCTGGGCCTTCACGTTCCTGAAACAGCCCTTCAGAGAGCCCTGCTTAGGAAACAGAGACTTCAACCTGCAGAGAGACAGAGACGGGAGGAAACAGATATCATTAAGAATTAAACGTACAGCATCACCAACGTTATCATTACGCTCCCAGTGGGTCGATATTATTGGGGATGTGTTGGTTGATACTCACTGCTTCGGCATCTTGTTCTCGGGGACTCCTCCCAGGTAGTACATGCTGCTGAACGGGGGGATGTCCTCTGTGAACTGGTGGGTGTAGAGGCTGTTGCGGCTGTTTCTCACCACAACACGCTTCTGGGACGACCGCATGATGATAATCTCCAGCTGCAGGGTTAGAAGCAGAGAGAAGACTTCAGTTTTCAGTGATCATGATTCTGCTCAAGTTGGTAACAAAGCTGTTTTGACAAGAAAAACGTCCTCTCTACTTCATTTTCAACCCTTATGCTACCTTAGGCACTGTGTCCACCTAGTGTTTTTTACGGGCAGAAAAGCGTTGGCTGTGCGCTTGGGAAGGCTTGCATTGAGCGTCTGTGCGCTGAGAAGAAAAGCGCTGCACGTCCGTCCTGTCTCTATGACAACAGTCTGTTGACAACGGCCGCTATATGACCTATACTGCTCCGTTACTTTTTACTGCATGTTTTATATTTGAGATCGCCAGGGGACCGCTTTCTGCTGCGAACGCTCTCTACTCATTACAAACAATTATAAAAAGATGCTGGAGCTCAGAAAAAATAGCTAGGTGGACACGGGGCCTAAGAATATCTTTTTCTATGACTGAAACATGATACATAAAGAAAAAAAGACAGAGAAAGACGCTTACAGCTTTGGGGTCAGCATCACTAATCCTCAAGAAATCCGATGACGGCTCTTTGGGCTCGAGCTCCATCATACTCCCGCTGAAATCATAGTAAACCTTCAGTCTGCCCTGAAGCACGGCCAGACACAGGAACTGATCCTGATGGAGGAGAGAGACATGGAGAACGTTAACACCACACAGTCACTGTCAAATAACTGAAACAGATCTGAACTATTCATCAGTAAGGCTCCAATGAAAGAAAATAAGAGATCATGTTAACGCTGCAAAATGACATCAAACACAAAGAACTCTTTTTAATATTGGTGAAAGATGATTACGAAAAAATCAAGTATGCATGAAGGAATACGAGCTGGGAAAACTTAATGACAGACTGTGGAACAAATGCATTAAAGCCTTTTGGTAAATCTTGGTTAATATTTCAGAATTCAGAATTCTTCTTGATGCATGCAAAACTTTATGAATAGCTCTGCATGAATATGTGCTGGAAAACATTCAAATGTTCCACGATGAATCCATGAACGAGTGCTTAAAAATCTTTGTAGGAAAGAAATTGTTGAGTTCATGGAGTTCTGCTGCTCTGCCCAGACGATACATTCTTTAAAGGACATCGAGCGTGCTGACTTTTCTGTTTTCTCTGCAGCCTTTTTGCGGCCGTGCACCTGAAGTGTATTACTACTTTACTTAATACAACTTTATTATAAGGCCTCTATAATCTGCTGTACGACGTGTGCTGAAGACCTCTTGGCCAGGTCACCAACAAAGGGTTAATTACCTGGTTAAATAAATAGAATAACAGTTTGAGCTCCTTTTCTGCTTTTTGATGTCATGGATTTAAAGATTGGATTTCATGAGATGAATGAATAACCAAACGATGATTTAGTTAATGCTGTGATATTGAAAATGTTCTCATGATCATGGTCATTACCCCGTTCTGCAGCAGCAGCAGGATGCCGTTGTGCGACAGCAGTTTCACTTCCTGCTCGAAGCGCTGCATGCGAGTGGATTCATCGGTAAACTTGATCTCAGCGAAGCCGGTCCCATCGAAATACGCCGCGTCATTCACCCAGGCCTGAGTCAGCACCGGCTTGGACCTGTGTTTGGTGATTTAAAGTCCATAATTAATCATTTAAAAAAACAAAAGAGGTGAGAGTGAGGTGAGTCACAACAGAAAGACGTTCAATCATATCAAAGAGAAGAAAAGAAATCATGATGTTTAAAGACTGTTGGGTCTTTTTTGGTGTTTCACATGACGCTCGACTGCGTGCGCTCTGACCTGCCACAAGGTTTCTCCTCCGTGGTGTTGAGTTGGAAGATGTTTTCAAAGTTGTACAGACTGAGAACTTCCTCGTTCAGCGTGTCGAGCTCGATGCAGCCCTTAAAGTTCGGAAGAGCGAGCGGGGCGGGCGGCTGAAAATAGGATACAGACAAAACGCTCAGTAGTAGTAACAGTCAGTCAAATCGTTATGGACAACCCTGACTCTAAAACTTTGTAAAATCCAGATATGAAGGCATCCTCGATGGACCCCCAAAAACATCGTGATGACAGAGCAGCATTTGAGAAGCTTTTATACATTTTATCAAAGCCCTTCCCACATGACCAAGCCGAAGCTTACAACAGAGACGGACTCTGTTTACTCACTTTGAAAGTACTCGGGTATCCTCCAACGTAGAAGACGGTGTTGTCGGTCAAAAGGTTGAGCAGACCCTGATCTCCTACAGCCTCCACATGTGCTTTGGTGACTCTCTGATCCCCCTCAGAGGCCTCTGAAGACATCGACATCTGACCGTACTGAAGGATCCTGCAGTCAGACACGCAGACAAAAATTAAACATACAGAAAAAGACAGCAGACTACAGAGATCACACACATCCAGACATGAGCGAACAACTGTCTGGAGGCTGGTATTCTAACTGTTGGTATGTATATGGACATTTGTAGATACCTGACTTCATTCAAGAAAGATCCAGGAGACTCAGAGGGCTTAGGTTGAAGATATTTATATACTGAATGACTCCAGAGGAGACCTGACATTAACAGCACACATGTAATACAGTGTGTCCTGTCAGACCGTCCCATAGGCTTGGTGTTTCTCCTTATTGTGATTTGACACAATAAGAATGTGAGGTTTCAGACAAAGGAGAGCTAAACAAGCCAGATATGATGGGAGAAACAGAGTGACCTTGGTTGTTGTAATTGTTCACTCTTAATTAAGTCTCTCCTGATTGAAATTAAATTGTGGAGAAAAGATCAAATCTCATGAAAAAGTAAATCTAGAATTGTGACTGCCATCATGTATTCAAAATCATTTCTGATTGTAAATGTGTTCCTCACCTCTCCAGCACAATGCTGTTGAAGTCTCCATCCGACTCGACGTCCTCATTCATCATCACCTCAGCTGTGTCTCCTCCGATGTTAAAGTACCAGCGCAGTCTCTTCCCGACCAACGCCATGCCCAGAAACTCCTTACTGGACTACAAATACCACAAAGATAGTCATGAATTAACTACAAAAACCTCCTTACTGTAAATCCCCTCAAAATCCTTGTCAAGGATCTGGACTACAGTTGTGCTTCTTTGTTGCCGTGGTGATACTTACATCCTTGTTGCCGAGGTAGAAGACAAACTGCTGGTTGCTGTCGTCCTGCCGTCTGGCTCGTGTCGCCTCTGGCAGAGTGATGTAAAACTTCAGGGAGGTGTAAGAGGCGAGGTCGGCCAGGTTACGAGGAGTACGCACCTGAACGCCAGACTTCCCGTTAAACTTCACCGGGACGCCAACCTGGACGAAGGTGAGAGGAGGAGAATTGTGCAGGAAAAAACATTAGAAGCTGCTGGAAGAAAACGTCTTTAAGTCATATTGGTCATGTTGGTGTACCTTGCTGGCAGCGTTGCGCGCCTGCTGTATGAGCTGTCGGATGCGGTTGATGTTCTCAGAGATGTTCGGCATCTGTGCCGAGTTATTCTGCAGCTTATCCAACTTCTTCATGAGCATGGGAATAGTATCACCCAGAGCTTGAACTATGAAGAGAGAAGGGAGAAAAGTTAGATTAGTCTAACCAAAAACAGGCTATATTCCTGCTGCTAGTTTCACCGGGATACCACAGAACGGATTCCCAAAAAGAGATCAAAAAACTGAAATGAATATTCAACGATGCATTAATAAGCAAGTACCGGTCTTGTTGGCCTCCATCAGGGCGTTGTTGATGTCATCGTTGGTGGCATTGGCGTCTCCGTATGTCTTCTGCCATTTGTCCAGCTGCTCTTTAATGGGACGCAGGGCATCGTTCACTTGTGTCGCCGTGGTGTTTGCAAGATCTGCAGCTTGCTTTGCCTCGTCGATCTCCTGACTCACGTCTGATCATCACCGAGAAAGGAGAAGGGAAATACAAAAATGAACCGTAAATACGGATAATAAGGGAAGAGATAATCTAATTAAACCTTTTTTTTACACGTGTGCATACTTGAGGTGAAATTGAGGTTGTTTTGAACCATCTCCAGGTCTTTCATCACATCAGCCTGTTTGGTTTTGGCCTCGTCCAGTCGCCTCTGAGCGTCCTCGAGCTGTGGCTTCAGGTCTGTGCAGCACGACAAACATTAAAGTTTAACTGTTCAAACGTCCAAAACGAAGATACAAGTAACCAAAGTACAGAATTCACTTCATTACATCCCTTATAGGAATCACCTAAACGATGAAAATGAGTTTACAGATGTGTGTTTACCGTTGTTCAGATCATCACTCAGCTTTTCGACTTCGTCCTTCAGCTCCAAACTGTGATTCCTCAAAGAATCAGCAGTCTGACCGAGATCCTGATCCTTAATGTTCTGGACAAACACACAAAAATATTACAATACATACACAAACAAACTTATCATTTAAATGCACAGTATGTGAATCCCACCACCAGGGGGCTCTCCATCAAAACAATAACAAACAGATGAGGTGGAGGCTGGCGGGGAATCATGGGAGTGATTCTTTTTACCTCCAAAGTGTCGTTCACAGCCTTAGCAGCCATCTTGGCGGCCTCCTCCGCCTCCTTGATGCTGTTGATGATCTTGTTGTAGGCTTTTGTTACATCCACAAATCCGTCCTTCTTGGTCTCTTCAATCAAACTGAAGACACACAAAGACAACGGCTTTTTGTTGAGGCGCTCGATCTTCATCCTCTGACAAACAACAGTCATACTGAAGTAGCTAACTGGTCCCTTACCTGGACAGGTTCATTGCTAAGGTGTTCAGCATCTCAGCGTGCCTCTCTGCGTCCTCCACCAGGGGGATTTTAGAGTCCGTCCAGGCAAACTCCTGCACCTTCTCCGCCAACGGGGATCTGGCGCCGTCCAGCTGAGCCGCCAGCCGCTCGTACTCCTGAGAGAGACGTTTGAAGTGTCAAAAAAAGAGGCACAAAAAATGCAACAACAACGACTAAAATATATAAATATCATAGATTTTCACATCCTAAATGAAGCAGAAGGGCAGGGTTACAGCTTTCAGGCATAAAAGGGATTTTTCTACATAAGTAAGATAAAAGCCAGAAGGCTTTTCTGTACTTCTATATTTCTCTGAGTCCTCTCCTGCTGCACCTCTTCCTGTAACTAACCTCTTTGGAGTCTTGCAGAGTGGACAGCATATCGTTGACCTGAGCGACATCGTCTTCAGCCATATTCAGCTGGTCGTTCACCTCCTTCTGCTTCGACATCAGGTCTTCTAGTCTTTTCTGCGAGTGACAAAAAGAGTCAGAATTCCTTCTGAAATATGTCCTCTGCTGATTACTGTTTCTAACTACGCCCACCTTGTTGTCCTCCAGAGTTTTCTCGTTGGCGTTGTTGATCTCTGCGGCCTTGGCTGTGTCGTTCACAGCTTCGTTCAGGGCGTCTCGGAGGTCCATCATCTCGGAGTGGAAACGGGCCAGACGGTCTCTGATCGCTTTGGCAAGGTCGACGTTTTCTCCCCGACGATTAGCCAGCTCCTTGTTAACACGGTCCAACACTGAGAGAGGAGACAGAGAGACAGGAAGTGAACATGTTAGATTACATGAGATTTTCTTTTAGGAGGAAACTGTTGAGGGAAAGTCGACTTCAAGTCATTTCACATTTAATTAGCTTGTGCCTTATATAACACGTTTTCATTAGAGGCTAAAGCTCTATTCAGACTGCCGTTTCATACCACGATCTTTACACAACTGTGACGCTTCGCCTTCAATCTGAATGTTGCGGAGCTGAAATGGGGGGACGAAGTGATCTCCCCTCCGTACCGTTTTCAGAGGTAGTAACAGAGGCGTTACAGAACCAAGACGGTTTCAGCGGAGCCAGCCGGGTAGCGCAGTGATGTGTGCGTACATGTCTGACTGTGTGTGTATGTGGAGCTTCCGCAACGCCGAAACGCAATTTGAATTCACAGACTGAGACACTAATATTACACCGTCGTGAATGTACAAAGACGTGATGACAGCTGAGCTTAGTTACGGCACTTTTGCAAAAAAAAGCAGTCTGAAAACGGCTTTAGTTTAACCTTTGGACCCCCTTTGTCCCCCCAGGACCCTCACTCGTCAGACAGCAGGGATCTCCTGCTGTGAGGTGCATGTGAGAACATCCAGATCAGGAGGATTTCAGTGGCAATCCTCCTGAAATTATCATTTTCTAAAGTGTGTATTTGACAACAACTAACATTTGTTTTATTTATAGGTTTTTTATGCAGTAAGAAATGAGCTCTTAGTTAGGAAAACTGAAGTACAAGCTACAAATCAGAAAGTCTACTTTAGGAATCTGTTTGTGTATTGGAGCTTTGTCTGAGTGAATATACTTACATTTCCCTGCCTCCGTCCTCTCTCTCTCGGCCACCTTCTTCTGTCCCACGCAGCTCCTGTACCTCATCTCCCTCAGCATGGCCTGCACCTCCCTCATCTTCCTCTCCCTCTCCTCGTCCTCCAGCTCTGCGTCCGTGCCGTTCAGAGAGGACCGGTTCGCCAGAAGCACGACATCTGTGCAACAGTGAACGCATCATAAAGAAATTTAAATTCAGTCAGTCTGCCTGCAGTACCAAATGTTTCCAATGTTTTTAACTGATGTAAACTGAAACATTGATTGATGGAGGACAGTTTTTTATGGCGTCTTAAGTCCTTTTATATTTACCAAGCTATTTACCAAAATATTCTTCGTAGATTGCTGTGCATGTAATAAAAATGTCTAAAAATGAACTCCTCTGTCCTACCGTTAATATCCATGGTCATGTTGTTGATGAAGGACAGCAGGTCTTCCGCCCTCTGGTGTGTGTTTGTGGTACTGTCCTGCACTTCACCAACCCTGTCGGTCATCACTGCCACCTGAAACACACAAACACAAAAACTTTAAAGGTCCAATCTGTAAGATATCTGCTGAATTAAATCATGAAATTGCCTTACTCTATGATCAGACATTAAGGAAACATGCTATGTTGAAGTGCTGGCTTCTCTGACAACAATGCAGCAGCCAGTATGTCCTCCTTCTAACTTTAGATTCTGGTCCTGAATGGTCTGGATTTGTTTGGACCAGAGAAGGTAGGCGGTTTTAAGGCACCCCAACACGGCCGTTTTGGACGCCCCTCGGTTTGCCAGATATGAGAGCAGTTATCAGGTCAAACCAACAGGTGTTGCAGCGATGGAAGCGGGCAAGAGAACTGGTTCAGATAGAAGTGATTGTACCCGACCTAAAAAGCCTCTGCATGTTTCTAATAAGCTCCACGAGCAGAAACGTGCTCAAACTAGGATCAATATTGGAGATGCTTTTGAAAAATGGAGAGAGGTTAGAACGCAGAAAGGTTTACAGACCGATGCAGAGCTGGCTAAACACTGAAGCTTCAGTGTCCACCACATGGCAACCTGCGTGAGCATCTACTCTAGAGAGGAAGGGGCGGGGGGAGACAGCTCTCTACAATGTTTAGAATTTGGACTGTAGTACCAATTCTAAACGCTAGGTGTCAGAAGAGAGCGTAAACGTGTTTGTTCAGTGATCTCACCTTGTCCTGCAGTTCATTGATGTCATCATTAATATTCACGATTTCAGCCTCCAGCATGTCAGCCCGATTCGTGCTCTCATCCAGAGTGCTGTTGTAGTTCTCTATGGCACGCTAGAGTCAAGAAAAACATTTATTAATTAAAAATAACTATGTGCAGAACAACAACAGTATAGCAGTCTGGTGCTAACACTGGAGAAAAACATGTGCTTGTTTGTATCTGTATGCGTGTTCGAGCACTTACAGCGATGTCCTCCATTGACTTGTTGACGTTGTTGAGCTGAGCCCAGGCCATAGAGCTGGCGTTCAGATTCCTCAGCTGCACGGTGACAGAGCGGAAGTTATCGTTCATCTTGTCCAGATCCTCCAACAGGACGATGACGCAGCTGTCACACGCTGCAGAAAACAACAACAACAACAAATGAGACACTCAGACTTTATTAAATTGTTGCTGTAACATGTGTGAGTATGAGCAACTTACGTTCGCAGTGCATGCTGTGATGTTTCTCCACAGGGATGCTGTATTTCTGCGAGCAGGAGTCGCACTGTTTCCCCGTCATCCCGTCAGGACAGCGACACTCTCCTGAGCGCGGGTCACAGCGACCTCCTCTGCAGTGACACTCTGAAGAGACGGGGGTAATCAAAAGAACAGGTGGGTTCATATCATTAGTGTGTTGCATTGAGAAATTCTGGAAATAAACTAAAAAATGTTTAATGCTACAACTACGAATATCCTGGCTGCTGCTGGCTACTACAGCTACTGCTAACAGGACTAGTCAGAGGTTCCTAAACTTTTCAGCTCACGACCCGCAAAATCAGGGGGTGCCAGAGACTGGGGATTATGACTCATCCACTCACTCTTGCATCCGTTAGGGCTGTAGTCCCAGTGTCCAGGAGCGCACTGTTTGCAGCTCGGCCCGTTGACTCCGGGCTGACAGGCGCACTGACCGCTCTGAGGGTCACATGGCTGCACGAGAGCCGCCGAGGCCTCACAGTCACACTGACGGCAGCCAGAGCACGAGTCGAAGCCGAACGAGCCATCCTGAGAAAAATAAAAACACAGGTTCAACAAGTGTTAAAAGAGTAAAACAAACAGGGAGTAGATTTCAGTTTGTCCGTTTGCTGAAATGTAAAAGATCAGCAGGATACTTGTTCAGGGTTGAAAGTTTGTGTGAGGAGAAGAAAATAAAGACAAGACATCCTTACAGGCCGCTCGTTTCATTGTCTCAATGTTAAAAAAGTTTCATGCCTCAATGAACGGACGTGAATTATATTTTGAGGATTTTAATCCAAAATGAAGATGTCAAAAAAACAACATACCACACAGCGGTCACAATGCGGCCCCGTGACTCCTGGTTTACAGCGACACTGTCCCGTGTGAGGGTCACATGACTCGGTGCCACATGGAGAACAGTTGCATTCTGGGTAAAAGAATATAATTTAATCTGGATATGTGACTCATTAAATACTCGAAGCTGAGAATTAAAATGAATCTGGACTCACTGGTGCAGTTCTTGGCATTGATGGCGTCGCCGTAGTAACCAGGAGCGCATGTGTCACAGTGCGGCCCGGCCGTGTTGTGCATGCAGCTCAGACACTCGCCGGTCAGCGGGTGACAGTCGGTGAACAGCATGTTGTTGTCCGTGTTGCCGTGGCAATGGCACAGCTGGCACCTGCTGCCCAGCACCATGGGGTTGCCGTAGTAACCAGGGGCACACCTGAAAATGATGTTTACTAACTTCATAAACTGCTTTTTTTAACCAAGAGGATGAGCACATTTTATAGATAATGAATTAAAATGCAAGAAAACTTCATGATGTTCACATAGTTATGATTGACCTTTATTTTGAAATTCTGCCCAGGAACCAAATTTGCATATCATGTTACTTAAAGAAGAAATTATAGCTGCCTCCTAACGACAAAGACAAACCCTTCTTTAACTACATACTTGGTTAAAGTCATTTAAAAGAAAGAACATACAAAGAGCTTTAAGGTAGCACTTTCAAACAAACCTCAACTGTGTGTGAGAAGTTACCTTTCACAGTGGGGTCCAGCATAACCCGGCATACACAGACACTGCATCTTGTCTGTTTTCTGCACACAACCTTCTGCAAAACTGCAGAGAGAGAAAGCATGGAGGAAAACAACAAGATATCACAAACACGGTTCAATTAGAAATGACAAACTGAAGGTAAAGGAGAATTTTTAAAGGTCACGTTATGCAAAATCCACTTCACCATGTTTCTCTAACTCTAATAAGTGTCTCTAGTCTGTCTACAAACCCCCCAATGATGAGAAAAGTCCATCCTCTCCGTCTTTTCCCTGCTCCACTTTTCAGAAAATGTGTGCTCAAACAGGCCGTTTGGAGATTTTCCCTTCATGACATCACAAAGGGCAGTAACCCCTCCCCCAGATGGGTGACACTCCCACAGCTAGGTGTTTGTTCTGCCCTCTGATACCCCTTTTCCACCAAGCCATTTCCAGGGCTGGTTCGGAGCCAGTGCCTTATTTTGCACAAGCCAAAGAACTGGCTCCAGAAAGAACGGTTTCAGAGTAGCACCAACTCTTTGCTGGTCTACAAGAAAGAACCGCTAACGTCATGGGCTGGGGGCGGGGCTTATGAAAGAAACAGAAGCACACAAAACTTTGTTGTGACCACCTCATGGACAGACCTGTTAATGTTTATTAAGTATAAACTTAAGAAACTTTGTCATCACAGACCTGCCCCAGAAATAAGAGTTATACCGTTTTCACTATTCAAGGTGCATGCAATTAACACCGGTATGCCAGCTGACCGAGCCCTCAACTTTGCAACAGTGACGGACGTGTTGGAAGCGGTGGTAAAGGAGAACACCTTTGCACCGTAAACAATAGGGCATGGTGCAAGAAAGCCCATCCCACCCAAGCCCTTCCAGAGAGGGGTGTGGTCAGACACAGCTCATTTGCATTTAAAGCTACAGACGCAGAAACAGCCTGTTCTGAGCAGGGCTGAAATAGAGGGGTTTATAGGCATGATCAAATACAGGATCAGAGTGGATTTAGAACAAGAAACTTCACACACATGTTTTGGGGAGCTCTGAGACTTATTTACACTGAGTTGAAAAGTAGGAGAATATGTGACCTTTAAAATAAAGAGGAATAAGGAGCAAGAATAAAGACAAAGTCGAATGTACTGACTTGTTGGACGGGACTCTCAGGGGGCAGGGACAACTGGAGCATGACACCGCCTGTCCATCAAGAGTGTTGTTACCGAGGAAACCACCCTGACACTTCTCACAGTGGTCACCTGCTGTGTTGTGTTGGCAATCCTGAAAAAATCCCAAGGGCAGACAATGACTCATTTATAAGCAGGAGAACAATGACAAGAAGGAAGGGGATGTTTTTTTATTCAGTAGTTCTCACCAGACAGATTCCTGATCCGTCCAGACAGCGGTCAGAGTGTCCGTTACAGTTACAGGGGACGCATTTCCCCAGAAACAGGCCGATGGTGTCTCTGTAGTAACCTGGAGCACATTTCTAAACAGAGGAGAGGAGAAACATTGACTTATTGAACTCTCTCAAGTTACCCTTAAACGACTCGACTGTTAATCCGTTTTGACAACTTATCCGTCAAACACACCAGCGTGGTCCACTTACCTGACAGGAGTCGCCCAAGTAGTTGGCGGGACACATGCAGATCTCCACGTTGTTGGCATGGCGACCGGAAGGCAGGTTCTCAGCGCCTTCCAGCACGGCGCCGCGGAGCGACACGGAGTGAGCGGACTGGGAGTGCAGGGCTCGGATCTGCAGAGACTCCAGACTGACCAGGACCATCATGAGCTCCTCACGAGACACCAGGTTACCGGTCTGAGCGTGACGGAAACTCCCCTGTGAGGAGATTAAAAGAGTGTCAGAATTGTTTTATTCCCATTTTCTGTTTTTTATTACATAAAACAAAATAATGAAATGAACAGAGTAGGTTAAGTACATTTCGAAAATGTTCTAAAACGTTCTAACATTCGTTGGGTCATTCATCATTTGCAGTCCAGCGCTTCTCTGCATCACACCTTTGAACTTAATCAACAAATTTCAGCAACAATTTGAACTCATGCAGATTTTTTTGGGCCTTTTTGCCTTTAACGGATAGGACAGCTGAAGAGAGACAGGAAACGTTGGGATGAGAGAGTGAAGGATGACATGAAGCAAAGGGCCGAGGTCGGATTTAAACCCGCGGCCACTGCGATGAGGACTTAAGCATCCATACATGGGGCGTGCAACATAATCGCTACGCTACAACAACATCCACACTGACATGTAGCTGCCACGAGCTGCGTCGTGTTGTGCTTTCCAGAATTCAGCTGCTAACATAAATCTTCCAGCTCAGACAACCGACGAGGGCGTTAAAGGTGACGTTACCTCAACCATGTGAACTATTCCCAGGTGAGGGTCCTCGGGTGAGGAGTACTCTCTCTCCATGAACACCAGGGTCATCTGGTTACCCTGCAGGAGGAAAACACAGATTTAAAAATATGTGAGTTTTGTTTTCATCATAAAACACATATGACACGACTTTGGCAGGCAGGACGCAGTTTTTAAATACTAGCCTTGTTTTAGTCGATGCATGTTTGAATATGTCTGTTAGTACAAATACGTAAGTATTCTCCTCTACATTAACCACGGATCTTCATCGAGCAGCTGTACTTCTACTCGAGTGAACAATGTGCATTCTTCTGGCGTCTGTACTACTGGGTTGCAGCGATGTTTCCGTGTGTTATCTGTACCTTGAGGATGATGTCAGGCCTGGAGGCTTCAGCAGGCAGAGACAACACGTCTCCTCTCATGGTCTGAGTGTGGAGACGATACCTCAGATAACCTCCGTAGGATGAGACCTGGAGAAACGGGGATGAATGGTTTACTTTTAGGAAACGTTCAGATGACAAAACAGGCCTAAACACAACAAAAAGCATGAACAGAACCTGAGCAGAATGTAGAGAATGGACTTAAAGCTTTCAGTAACACAAGAAAATGAGAGCTAGAGACAGATAAGGGATTTACTTTCGTGCTGTTGCTCCTCGATCCAGACAACAAAGGATTACATTCAGACTGTACGGTCTAAAAGAAACAAGATCCGAAGTCTGTGAAAGATAAAATGTTTTTTTTTTTTTTATGGAAGCGTGCAGGTTTTGGCAGCGCCGAGGTTTGAAGCTGCTTTGTGAAGCGTTACAAATAAAACATCGTCCTGAATCCCACATGAAAGCTGTGGAATCAAAGTCACAGACCAAACACTGATTTATATCTGAACACCTCGTCTGAGTGTCCGGATCACGTCGTGGGATTCTTCTGTCTGTCTGTTTTGTAAGATGTAGGTGTGTGTGTGTGTGTGTGTGTGTGTGTATGTGTGTGTGTGTGTGTGTGTGTGTGTGTGTGTGTAAGGTATTTGTAACTTTGTCAAAGTTATATCTCTTAGGTATTACGTACTAACGTACTACTGATTCTGGATCGAGCCCGAGACAAGACCAAGAAGACCAAGAAAAAAGAAACTCCTCAGCCCTGGTCCTGAACAGTTCAGGTTACTGAATTATGGAATTATATTCAACTTGATGTTGTTACTATGTGACTCTGGTTTCTGTTTCCGCTCCTTGAGAACGAGTCTCTAATTTGGGAGTTGTAACAGATGTGCAAAACCAACAAGAGTACGACTCTGCAGCTTCGCCTAAACACCAGAAATGGGGAAATAGCGAGCTGGACTCTGGCAACAGGTAACCCCTTTGTCCAAACTCCAGCTCCTTTAAATCCCTTCCTTTGCCTCCCCATGAATCAAATATTAAATCCAAGAGCAGTTTAATGAGATTTGATGAGATTTTTGTGCGGCCACAAGCAGACAAACATTTGACCCTGATGTTGAAAGTCATGATGATGCTTTTGTTGTTCTTACTCTCTGATGTTCGTCGCTTTGGAGCAGGCATCAGCTTAATGAATTGTTGAGTCATGCTTCATTTGTATTGCATTGCATTATGTGCAAAGTCTTTGTAGTCATATTTGTGTTTTTTATAAGCCAACCTGAATTGTTTTTGTGGACTTGCTTGTCTCTAACTGTCCCTTGAGGGGAAAATCATGAAATAAACAAGAGCTCATGATTTCTTTTCTTGTACTGCTATCTTCAAAATGTGTCTTTCCTTTCTTACCTTGTCTCCCAGGTAAGTCTTTGGAGCGTGCCAGTGCAGGTCCTGATAGACGTCTGGCACATCGCTGAGGTCGGCCTCGATAAGGTCCTGACCTGGATACACAACGACGGGTACTTCCTGTCTGTCTGCACTGAGTAACACCCAGCCCTCCATGTTCATGATCTACAGGAGAGGAGACGTGGTGGGAGAGATGCCAAGCAGAGAAAACTGTAGTCATGACACTCGTTGATTTAAATATCTTAACTTTATGTTAGTGACAAGTACAAGATCATATTTACAACTTGTTAATCATGCATCTGCAGCAATCTCAGTTCAGGTTTAATTTGCCCTTTAGCGCAAAAACATGGAGGAGGGTTAAATCGGGTTTAATTGTACCTCTGTGCGTCTTTTTTCGGAGCTGCGGCAGCGGTCGGTGGCTCCGAAGCAGAAGCAGCTGGTGCAGCCTTTCGGGTTGGTCGGGTCCAAGTGGAACGTACCAACTCTGCACTGGTCGCACCGAGAACCCTGAACGTTCTCCTGCAGGCGGAGGACACACAGCAGGTTATAACACACTTTGAGTTCAGGAGGACGAGTTTAGAAAGTCTGTACTGTGTGTTTGAAAACTCACCTTGCAGAGACACTGTCCCGTGAAGGAGTCGCACACTTCCTCTTCTGTTCCTGCCTCGTTGCAGTCGCATGGTCTGCAGTTGGGGTAACCATAGAAACCAGGAGCGCAGCGTTCACACTGACGGCCGACGATGTTGTTCTTACACCTGGAAGTAGAAAGCATTGTTTTTCTACCAGCACCAAAGCCCAAGTCCCATGTGTCTGTCTGACCTTTGACCTCTTCATGTTGAAATTTGCTTCAAACTTGCAGGAGGTAAAAGTTTCATTGCTTCAAATTATCCGTCACAAATGGCTGATTAATCATAAATATTTCCACTTGTTGAATAGATACACTGACAGCTGACTGCAGGGTACATGCCACTGTGAGGGTGTGTGTGTGTGTGTGTGTGTGTGCATGCGTGTGTGTGTGTGTGTGTGTGTGCGTGCGTGCGTGCGTGCATGAGTATACTGTGTGTGTGTTGTTGGCCAGGTGCACGGTTCTGAAGTGATAAGAACCTCGAGGGCACAGAAACAATTTCAGCTTTACATCCTTGTCTTGTCCTGACATGGCTGGCACATTCCTTTTTATGTGTGTGTGTGTGTGTGTGTGTGTGTGTGTGTGTGTGTGTGTGTGTGTGTGTGTGTGTGTGTATGTATGTGTTTGTATGTATGTGTGTGTGTGTGTGTGTGTGTGTGTGTGTGTGTGTGTGTGTGTATGTGTTTGTATGTATGTGTGTGTGTGTAGGGGAGAAATGATAGTAATTGAAGATATCACAAAGTTAAAAAAAAGCACTCTCTCAAACAACAGGCAAAAGGTTTAACTGTGAGGATTTCCACTGAGTTCAGTAAAGTCTACAACGTGCAGTTTGTGTGCCGCTGTGTCGCTCTTTTAGTACCGTCATTATCACCATGTGGAGTTTGTTATCCTGTTAGCTACATGTACAGTAGTTGAGCTCTCAGCCTTTGGGAACGTTGAGCTGCCCACCTCCGCTGGTCACATGTCGTCTTTGACTGAGGAGTCTTTTAATTTAACCAGCGCTCTGTGTACACGTCACATAATGCTCCTTAAAACCTGGATAATCTGAGCATATCCCAAACGTCTTCATCTAAAGTTTGGAATATGAAAAGTAAGCTCTTTAGATCGACCTGAATACGTTTAAAACGTTGATGTATGACATAACAGTGGAAATGTATGCACAAGCAAACATATTCACTTACAGCCTTTTGCATCCTATTGAATCTTAAATGATGATGTTGTGTAAGAAGAAGTAATTAATGTAACTACATTTTCCTCCAGAGCACCACCAGAGTCTTTGGGTAAAAAACAGGGACAGCACAGCGTCAAAGGAGACGCTTTATCGTGCTTAATCAACCCCTAAAGGATGATTAACATAGGCAGACAGATAAGGACGAGGGCAGACAGATGTTTTATTGCTGCCAGTCTTCAGGAGAGCCAGGGCAGCAGCAGCTTCTACAAAACTCAGACAAGAGATGGCAAGTTCATCGGGCCAAACACAGAGGCAATCAACCCAGAGAGAGAGAGAGAGAGAGAGAGAGAGAGAGAGTCAGAGCCAAGATCATGTCAGGAGACTAAACGGGAGAGAAATAACTCCCTTTTTAGGCTTCTACAAACACAGGCCTGACATTTGAGAGCTGAACTTGCTGAACCAAAGATCTTGTTCTCTCTCTCACCAGTGGTGCCAGTGTGGGCTGAAAACACAACAAAGGAACCAGATATATTTTTGGGTCTACTGAATCTTTATCTGGGTCTGATACTGATCCAGAAACAGCTCCACAGGTTGCAAAAAGAATATATGACAAAATGACCACTTTCTTGATCTATTGTCTTAGTAAGATTTCACAAACCAATGGGTCACTTCACAGTGACTACTTTCCCTTTTAAAAACAGTTTATGCTCCTGTTCTGTCCTGTAGTACCTGCACTGTCCACTCGTCGTATCGCAGCTCACATCGGGGGTGATGACGCCGGGCCGAGAGCAGTTGCAGACCTCACAGCCCACCACCGGGTGGCAGCCGAACGTCTGAGGCTCACACTGCGTGCATTCAGGGCGAACAGTCCTCGGGGGGCAGATACAGTCACCGGTCACAGGTTCACACAACCTCGTACCGCAGTTACAGGCTGAAGGAGAGACGGGAAGAGATCCGGTTTGTTACAGAAAATTCAATAAATACATCAACAACGATAAACAGACATACATATGCAGTATGTTGTTTATTTTAGAGCTTGAAGGTGAAGTTAAACATCCTCACGCAGCATCTTAGAAATCTACATTTGTGTTGTTTCTTGAAGAGAAAAGATTTATAATCAGTGTTGATTTAACAAGTTATTCATCATTACGTCAGGCAATCAGATACTCACGTCTGCAGTTGGGGAATCCCCAGTACCCTGTTGCGCACATGGAGCAGTCTCGGCCAATCACGTTAGGCCTACAGTGGCACTGACCGCCGAACAACTCGCAGGTGTCGCTCTCGGCTCCGACCTCGTGGCAGGCGCACGGCATCGCTCCGTTGTTGAAGAAAGCCGACAGAGACACAGCAGAGCCGAGGCAGAACGGAGAGGCGGTGGACGGGCTGGAGGAACGAGAACATAAGAGTCACTTTATTCGCTCTGATGACATCAAGTGAAGGAAAATGTTACTTAAGGTAACATGGCAGCTTTTTCAATGAGAAATACTTCAGTGCTGTGGAGGTTTCTATTCAAATATTTAACCAACAGCTACTGAGCACTAACACCGAGTCATCAGAAGACTGGAAACACTACTTAAGTTTTGGTTATAATAGTTTGACTGCTAACTTCTTTTCCTGCTACGACACTGACCTGATGTAGAAGCTGTTTTGGCCGCAGCTGCTGATGAAGTCGTAGGATTTATCCAGAGGTTCCTCGCTCATGTAGCTGGAGCTGTAGCTCGCCTCAGGCACAACCAGCACATAATCCTGTAGAGACACATATTAGATTATTAACACAAAATTAAAGAAGCAATATGTAACTCTGACACCTAGTGTTTAAATTGGGTACTGCAGTCCAACTTCAAAACATTGTAGAGAGCTGTCTCCCCCCCCCCCCCGCCCCCTCCTGTCTAGAGTGGATGCTCACGCAGGTTGCCATGTGGTGGACACTGAAGCTTCAGTGTTTAGCCAGCTCTGCATCGGTCTGTAAACCTTTCTGCGTTCTAACCTCTCTCCATTTTTCAAAAGCATCTCCAATATTGATCCTAGTTTGAGCACGTTTCTGCTCGTGGAGCTTATTAGAAACATGCAGAGGCTTTTTAGGTCGGGTACAATCACTTCTATCTGAACCAGTTCTCTTGCCCGCTTCCATCGCTGCAACACCTGTTGGTTTGACCTGATAACTGCTCTCATATCTGGCAAACCGAGGGGCGTCCAAAACGGCCGTGTGGGGTTGCCTTAAAACCGCCTACCTTCTCTGGTCCAAACAAATCCAGACCATTCAGGACCAGAATCTAAAGTTAGAAGGAGGACATACTGGCTGCTGCATTGTTGTCAGAGAAGCCAGCACTTCAACATAGCATGTTTCCTTAATGTCTGATCAGATAGTAAGCTCACGTATCATTTCAGTCACTACACATCTCACTGATTGGTCCTTTAATTGAGTAACTCCTAATTTAAATTGCCAGAAGCATAAAATTATTATCAGATCTTTGCAAAAACATCTGTATTTGATTTAAGTTTTTATGGTTTTGTCAGAGCTGCAGGGTTTAAATATTTTTAAATGTCAAAGACAGACGCAGTGTTTGATGTCTACAATACAAACTAAAGGTTGTCAAGTATGATCAAAGAAAGCCAACAGATACCATGAATCCTGGCAGGTACGAACGGTATAAACTGAAACATGTTTCAACCTTTATTCTCGGCTTGAAATCAAAATTTGTGATGAATCTTTTTTCAGACATCACCTGACAGAAGCAGGAGCGCCAGACAAATATGAGCAACACTGACAGAGTGCACGAGATGTGTTGCTTTTACAGATGAAAGAATGTCAAGAGGATGAATGAGAGCCAAAGAGGAAGTGGAAAAGGTGGAAGACTAGTTCCTGTGTTGGATCTCAAACATCATCATGTTTTATTAGAAATATTTAAACACAAGGAGAGAAGAGACCAGCCTCAGAGAACAAATGAAGAGGGACGGTGAACTAACCAGCCACAGTGTTTTTCCAGCAGGAATCTGCACCGTGAGGAAGACCTCGTGGTCCGTCACGTCCAGGATGATCTGATTCTCGGAGACCAGCACGTTACGGCAGCCGTAAGCGTGGGGGCAAAAGGAGGCGTTGGCGTGGCCTGAGGCACAGAAAAACAAAAGGAGTCACATTATATTATTCAAACATTTGTATTTTAAGTTATTGTTATTAAATACAGTGACGTATATCTCACCCTGCCAGATTCGTCCTCCGTTGATGTAGACCTGTACTGGGTAGCTGGGGTGGTGGGGCTGATGGTAGTGGAGGATGAAGACGTAACGTCCCAGAGCATGGACACGGGTCGAGTACACTGCTGCATTCTGGGCCGGAGGGAGAGGATGGAGGAGAGACAGAGGAACAAAGTTAAGTGTGGTGATGCTGATTATTCAAATTCAGAAACGTCCTTAATCCGGACTTTTCCCTGCAGCGTCACTATTTTCTGTGATCCATCCACAGACAGTTGCAAAGAAACTAACATAACGCTCCAACAGCAGATTAAAGAAAGTAAATAACTATATCATGAATGCTTCAGTGTCTCCTTACCTGTACTGAATCCAGCCTGACGTGGTCGCTGTTATCGGCTCCGTGTGGAGGTCTGTCTCCTCCCGTCCAGGCCGGCTGGTCGCTCTGAGAGAGCGGCAGAGGAGGAGCTGCGGGCGAGGCCAGGATGGGCTCCTGCATGGAGGAGCTCTGACCCTCCTTCAGGACCAGAGAGTCTGACGGGGTCTGGAAGCGTGAGGGGACGCAGGACGAACTACAGACCGACAGAGAGGGAGGGTAGAGGGTTATCAGAAGTGTGTGTGTATTAATAAAGCACTTTTTAAGGTGAGTAGAGTTATTACAGGTAAGTCTACCTGTCAGGGGCAAACTGTCCTTGAGTGCTGATGCAGTGGACTTTAGGTTCAACATACTCCATGCTGAACTGATCTTTAGGCACCAGGTAAACTTTGTGCTGGAGACAGAAACAGAAAAACACAGATCATAAACCTGCTGTCACATTTCTCTGGTCGTCTTTATTATTGACTGACTTCTCACAGATACAGGGGTCATTTAAACGTTGATATGAAATCTAAATTTGAAACAGCACGAGCTCGTTTTGCTTGTTTTGAAATGTTTTGGCATTAAGTAAGAGCAAGTATGTGAAAATGTGTTTTATGGAGAGCATACCCTTTCTTTTAAGCCATTTAAAACTCTCTTTAATCTTCTTAACTATCTGAATCTTCGATGTTTACGACACATCTAAACCGAGCTGATCAAGTGACCACGGGGCGTGTTGTGGCGCGGGTGCCGTTTTCTCACCAGGAAGAAGCTGGCGCGGTCAGAGTTCAGCTGGATCTCAGGGTCAGCGGGGAGCGAGAAGACAGCCACTCTGCTCTGCTCATCGATGGCCACCACTCGACACAGGAAGCTACACACACACAGACACAAACATGGAGATGAGGAGCAGTTGACAGACTTAATAAAGCAAGGACAGTAACAGTAAACTGTGAAGCAGCTGAGTCCACACAGAACAGATCAGAGCAAACACAGCGTCTTCTTTTACATCCTCATCTGACTCAATGATGACAGGTGGAGTTCATGACACATTTCAGAGTTTTTATTGTTATTTATTCCTCCGTTTACATTTAATTGAATCTCTACTTTCATCACGTGTTTGAAATATTGGTCAGACGTGCAGAAATAAAGCATTTTAATCTTGCATCACACACATTGGTCTGCTTCTAGGACATCCCTGGATGTCCTAGAAGCTTGAATTTATTATTAAAAAAATAAATAGGATGAGGCGCAGATGGCCTAGCGGTGAGGTGGCACCCCATGTACAGAGGCTACAGTCCTCCAAGCAGGCGACCCAGATGCGAGTCTGACCTGCGGCTCCTTTCCCGCCTGTCATTCCCCACTCTCTCTCTCTCTCTCTCTCTCTCTCTCTCTCTCTCTCTCTCTCTCTCTCCCTGATTTCTGACTCTACCCACCATCTAAATAAAGGATGAAAGCCCCAACATAAAAATCCTAAAATAAAGAAATAGGATGTTAAATGTGACGTTTATATGTGACTTCTTTGTATTTCTCTCCTCTGATATTTGAACAAAGATTTAAAAGATGAAAATCTAGCACCGAACAATGCCAACACATGAGGTAAATTAATAAGCGAGACAGTGAGCAGGACTCAAGCACGGTGCTACACCGGGGCTAAGGGGCGCTATAGCCCCATCACCAATCTGTTTAGCCCCGGTTAAGCCCCCTCAAGTCAAGCTCCCCCTCAGCACCGGGGAGAAAACACTTCTGGCGCCGTCCCTGGCAGGACTCTTTTAAAACTCTGGATCTTCGTCCTAACGGTCCTAATCTTAGCGTTAATTGAAGACGTTGTAAACAATCAGAGATGATGTTCAGTCAAAGTTAAGAAGGTTCTTTTTTGTACCTGTATTTGCAGTGCAGGAGGGTGACGTGTTGCTGATGTGTTCTCGATCCAGGCGTGTTCACAGCCACTGTGAGGGTTTGAGGCAGTTCTTCCTCGCTCGAATACTCTACGACCAGAACGTATTCACCCGGAGAGGAAAGACGGCCTCGCAGCTCGACACTCATCTGCAGCAGAAATGAAAGAGGAGTTTATGAAACATCTTTTGCCGCTGCTCTTTCCGGACGGATCCACGCAGAGAAGTCTAAAAGTGAAGCTTTTTTCTCTTACATCCTGTCCGCTGCACACAGCCATGTCAGGGTGGCGTGGGGTGACCTTCTCAGATGGGCAGGGGCGGGGCAGGTGGTTGTCGTGGACGCAGCTGGCCTCGTTACCCGAGATGGAGGGGAAGGAGTCCAGAGAGAGATACCTGTACAGCAAACAGCTACACAGACACAGAGAGGAGACTTAGATCACGCAGGACTCTGCCGGTTTGATTTCTTCTTATTTTTTCATGATTTTACAAAATAACATGCTCATACTTTTCAGGTGAGGATACTTTTTCAGAGTTTAAATCTTTGAGGAGAGATTGATTAGAATCATGTCTGTTTATATCAAGATCTCAACAAGGTCTTGTGTCAGGAACGATGATGGAAAGCTGCGCGTTTGTTTCATTTGCAACAGGATGCTAAGAAGGTGAATGGTGTCCTCACAGAGAAAACAGCTCGATAAGCCAAAGGTAACAATATCTGCACCACCTGCATCCATAAATCTCACCTAAACATTTAATCATGTTTGTTGAATTTGAAGAGTGCAAAACCTCCGACTGCAAACAAACATGTTTGAATGGTTTTAGCTGTCACTAATGTCTGAGTGTATGTGACTTTGTTTTTAATATGTTTCTGGTTTTCAGCTGGCTGCACAACCAACTTCCCCTAGAGGACTGTAACATTTAAGTTGAAGTTGAAAATTACTGTATTTAGTTTAAAAAAAAAAAGTGTGTATATTTACTTCTGGCTGGTGTCTTGCAGAGCGCTGTAGGTGCACGGCTCCGTCACTTTGATCTGCAGGATGGGAGCTTCGTAGTACGCACTGGGAAGAAGAACCAGGTAATCCTGTAGATAAAACAGAGAGTGAATATCATATTCCATCCCTCCATCCATTATCTATACCGCTTTTCCTGTTCAGGGTCGCCTATTCAGCTGTCATTGGGCGAGAGGCGGGGTTACACCCTGGACTGGTCGCCAGTCAATCACAGGGCTGACATATAGAGACAGACAACCAGCCACACTCACATTCACACCTACGGACAATTTTAGAGTCACCAATGAACCTAACCAGCATGTCTTTGGACTGTGGGAGGAAGCCGGAGTACCCGGAGAGAACCCACTCATGCATGGGGAGAACATGCAAACTCCACACAGAGAGGCTCCTGTCAGACGGGGATTCAAACCAGGAACCTCCTCGCTGTGAGGCACTAATCACTGCACCACCATGCAGCCTGAATATCGTGTTATTTGGTAAAATTGTGTTTTCAGGAGTTACAGTAAATAGAAATAGATCATTTCAGTTTTTTATCTGGAAAAAGACCAACAATGCAATTTGCCCTTGTGCTCTGCGTCGCTTGCTGGACGCTATAGTGTTTGTTAAAAACAGATGTGCAGTGTGCGATGGTCTCACCAGCAGGATTCCCTCGGCCTCGATAACAACAGTCCAGGTTCCCGGGTTCAGGACAAAAGGCTCCACGAAGTTGTTCTGGGGAACGTTGACAAACGTGGGCTCAACGCTGGGAGAGAAGACGATCTGTTTGGACTGCTCCGAGCCTGAAAAACACACACATGGTCATTGGACTTGAGCTTCTTGTACCATTCTACCACTGAGCCACAGCCGCCCCTACCCATATATAGCGGTACATCAGAAACATATGGTGTGAGTTACTAGAATTTAAACTCAAGTTAAGATCCATTTGAAGTGAAGACGTGAAATTACATAATAGAAATATAACACTGCTGATAAATGATGACAACTTAACACAAAACACACACACACACACACACACACACACACACACAAACACACACACACACACACACACACACACACACACGCACGCACACACCTACCCACACACACAACCAAACACAAAACACACACACACACACAAACACACACACACACACACACACACACACACACACACACACACACACACACACACACACACACACACACACACACACGCACGCACACACACACACACACACTCAGACACTCACACTCTGTTGTGATTGGTGCAGACCTACCTTTGCGGTTCACCTGATAGGCTGTTATTTTACCGTTGGAGGTGTCGCCCTCTGTGTTTACATATCTGAGGATGAAGCGAGTCAGATAGACGTCCGCCTCGCTCACATAAACCTGAAGCTTCACTGCAGTCTACGGGGACACAAGGACGAGTGGAGGAAGAAGAGGAGGAGGGGGAGGAGGAAGGAGCGAGGAGGAAGTGTGGAGGGTAGAGGAGGTGAATCTTACGTTTTAAATCCCTGAACTGTGCACTGATCTGTGGCCCTGAAGGGGAAAGAGAGGGAGCAGAGGGAGCGCCACCCACAAACCCCAGGTTATCTCTGTTATCTGTCAGGTACTCACAGGAGATACCTGACAGGAAGGAAGTATGAAGAGGAGGAATAAGAAACGAAGACAAAGACGATTTCCATCCAGGACATCAGCTGTGATTAGGGATGTAACGATTCACTCACCTCCCGATACGATACGATTCACGATACTGGGTTCACGATACGATTCTTTCACGATTTATTTTACAAAATGAGACTGAAGAAAAATTATAACTAAAAAAGATTCCTTTAATTTTTTCATGAAAGCACTAATGCACCTCGTAATCTTTGGCTCTTACACTCGTTTGGGTGAGCGGGGCTACAAATCTGTTTGTTAGTATAGTTTGGCTTCACAGCTGCCATAGTAACGCCTGCTTGTTACAACCAACCGCCTCTGCTCCACAGCTGCTGACACTCATCACATGCAGGGTCCCAAATTAACTTTTTTACTTTTTGAATGAAAGAATTCATTGGTCAAACATATTTTTTAACAGCAGAAATAACAAATAGGGTTTTTGTGTCACATACACATCTGTTACAGTACATTTAATTGAGAAGGCATTATGTTCTGTTGAATCAATCACAGATTTAAGTCACAGATTCAATCATTTTATCAGATCAGGGAATTGAGAAATTAAAAAATATATTTGCTGGCCTTTATTTTTTAAATAGGTATACCCAGACCTGCTCCCCTCTGAACCCCCCTGCATTACAACATTACAGACTAAAAACTAAAATCCTTCAGAGAATAATACATTATTATTCCACAAAACAAGTGTTCTCTTGATTTAGCTTTGACATTATTAGACACTTATACAATATAATCAGCCTGCTCATTATTAGACGTGTGTGTATCTCTGACTGCTCCTGCTGCGCGTGCATTTAGCGCGCACTATATCTCCAGTGTTTATAACGCAGCGCTGTTTCACAGAGTCTGAGTGGAGACGTTCACAGACTGAGACTACAGCAGGCTGTGAGAGGACGTTGCTATCGTTATGTTAGCTGCAGACGAGTGAACGGAGAAAAGTCGAATCGACCGTTTGACCGGATCACATGTTCCCGACTCGGTCCGTACGGATCACGGATCAACTGTAGGCTACGTGCTGATGCACTTTAAGTTACAAGGGGCGCGCGCGCGCTGTGTGTGTGTGTGTGTATGTGTGTGTGCGCGTTTGCGCTGAAATTGGTGTGTCTCAGGCAGCGTGCTCCGCGATGCTCTCAGTCATGACAGCAGAGAGAGGAGCAGGGAAAGCCGGCTGCAGCTAAATAAAACGTGCTTAATACTCATAGCATAGTTTTTATGACTTTCTGGTCAAATATTTACCCGCCCTGTGGCAGATAACCCTCTGAAATGTACTCAACAAACGGAAAATCTACCCGCATTTGGCGCTTGGCGGGTGTGGATTTCGGACCCTGTTACTGCGATTCATTTTTCAGAGAATCGATGTGAACCTTGACAGCTTTGAATCGATTTTTAACTGCCTCACGATTAATCTTTACATCCCTAGCTGTGATCCATCAAAAACAAAACATTTAGGTATCAAATAAAAAAAGTGGAGTTATGAAGCCCAGGTCAGAATCCCTCTTCTATGATTTTCTCTTCATAATAGCAAATATGGTTCATCATGAAATTTGTTTCAGCTCTATCAGAGAGATTTAGCAGGAGGAGCTTACTTCTAGCTGGTATGCATGGACCGCAAACTTCTCATCACATTTTAAGTTTTTTTGACCTTTAATCCTGCTTTCTCCAGAATTACTTAAAACTGGTGGCTCTTATTTAGCTTGAAGGCTCGATCCTAAATGACTCCCTACACTGGCTCCCTGATCGTTTGAGGATTCAGTTAAAACTGTACTATTTGCTTTTAAATCACTACACAGCTCAGCTCCACAAGATATTATAATATCTCTGAACCTTTCCAGCCCTACACCTCGTCAAGATCACTCAGATCTGCCGACCAGTCGCTGTTAAGCCCTCCAAAAACCTAAAAACAAGGCAGAGAACCAGAGGAGACCGAGCAAATTCAGCTATTGCTCCAAAACTCTGGAGCGAGCTGGAATTCTCACTTGAAATCTAAATGTGCGTCTTAAATCTTTGAAACACAGCTGAAATCCTGAGCATGTAGCATGCATGGAAATGGAGTTACTCCAGGTTAGGAGCTGCAGTTGTCCCCCTGAGACATGCTCTGTGCTGCCTCTGAAGGAAAGGATGTTAAAGACGGAGGAAGGAGTCGAGATTTCCCTTCGATCCCTTCTTATTCCAACCCTGGAATGAGTGATGGAAGATGAGAAAGAGAAGGAGGAGTAGCTGAGTGTTCATGCTCATCACTTACAGTTACCACAGTAGTAGTTCCAGCCATCCTCTATCACCGCCACCCTGCCCCGAACATCTGCACCCCCCCAGTTGGCGTACCGGAGCACCACATGGAAGAGGTCTGGAGAGCTGACCGACACCGACACCAATACTTTGGACTGCCAGAGGAGCGGTGAGCGAGGCAGCAAGGAAAAGGAAGGAAAATGAGAGAAACAGAGAAGAGAGGATAGACGATGAAGAGAGGATAGACGAGGTTTAGGGAAGGAGTCAGGAGATAAGGAAGGGAGGATGGGAGAAGAAAAGAGGTAGGAGAGGAAACATAGATAGCAGGAAAATGATGGTACGAGAAAGTGGGGCGGAGGGGACAGAAGAAGAGATGAAGGACAGAGAGAGACAGAGGGAGAGAGAGGAGAAAACACCAACACAGAAAGAGAAAGCAAGCCAAAAAACCTCATTACCATCACCTCCACCATTAAAAGCAACAGTAACATTTCTACGAAGAAATATTTCTCTTTGGAGAAGCTCAAGAAAAGCTTATATACACGCTCTGTACGCCCCTCAGGCTGTAAATGAGCTCAAATATAAGTTTAACTTCCGTGTTCTTTGGATGTATATGTGCTGAAAAGTGATTCTACTAAAGAGAAATATCCTTTTAAATGTATTCACAAATTCAGTAATAGAGAAAGCTACAGAGATCATGCAGGAGGAGCATTAAGAGGGCCACAGTCACGAATACACGTCACGTATAATGATCAACATTTATAGATCAGAGAGCACATTTTAAATCAAACTAAAAAACAGAGCTTGGAAGTAACAAGACATTTTAGGATTTGGGACATGAATCCAGATATGAGATCATTTTGGCAAAGTTAATAAAGTCAATAAAGCCTCAAATTTAAAATACACATCATTAAAGGCAAATTGAATGAAGGTGCAAAGGACTAATGTTTCCACGCACTGTGTCTTCTTCAGGGTAAAAACATTGGTCCTTTGCGCCTTTATTAAATTTGCCTTCAGTGATTCGTGTGCTCCAGTATTTTTGTTGGTTCCCGTCTTGAAGAAGGTTTTCACTGAATTATTTTTGTACGTCTTAAGTCCTTCTCTGAGTGCACCGACCTCCATTTGTGGAGCGGCTGAAGAACAAGAGTTTCCTTTTACTCTGACACATCAAAGGCCTTTACACACTGAGTCTGTTTTCTTCCGTCTGAAGTTGGTGCACGTTAAAAAATAAATTCCATCTCATGTTGCATCAATCATGTCTGCAGACTGACACGGCCTGCGTTATTTCTCTGGGAACAGGTTTTCTGCGTCTGTGTGCGCGTCTGTTCTGTCCTCAAAGATACCGCCGGCCGCTGTTCGGTCAAACTCGCTCTCGTCTTGTTTTTAAGGAATGAAATAATCCACTAAATCACCTTCACTGTTTGATCACTCTGCGTGATGAGTACGAGACCTTAAGTCTCATCCCGCCAATTTTCGCAATTAACAGAAAAATGAACACATCGGACTCAGTGTCTGTGCGTAAAGTTTTTTTATGGATTACCGATCTAAAAAACAGACTCATTGTACAAAGGCCTAACAGTAGCAAATGAACAGTATTTCTTTTATCCATTTTTGAAAATATTTTCCATTCAAACTAAATCCTTTCTCTGTGCAGGTTTGAGGTGAAGGTCAGATAAAAAGTTCCTACCTGGATGGGGGACATCTGAGCGTAACCTCTCCAGCTGAATCCTGGGAACTCCAGAGGGTTGTAGCCGAATCGAACCGGTCGTCCGTCCAGAGTGGTTCCCTCCTCGATCTCAAACTTCAGATGATGGAGATCAGGGAAGTAATGATCGGGACGAGGCCTGCAGACACAGAGAGACACATTAGGAAGGGAAAAAGATCACATTTAGAAAACAGAGGATCTGAATCCTGCAAGAAATCCTGACCAATCAGAGAGCATTTTAATCTTGCATCACACACGTTGGTCTGCTTCTAAATGTCCCCGTGTGAACACAAACCAAATTTGATGTAATTATGCAACAATGGATGAAATTGCTCCATGGTTCAGACCAGAGCAAACGAACTAGAGTTGGGAACCTCTTAGAGAGCAAAGGATAGTCATGACCAGAATATTTTCAGAAAAAGCAACTTGTCCTTGTAGAAATATAGAAAATGTTGAGTTTTACACATGTGCCATTGTTGGAAAAACTTTTGGACATTCCTTTCAGCTCTGTTTTTCTGCTGTTACACTCACAGATTACACTTCGGTCCCTCTATGTTGGGTCTGCAGCGACAGCGGCCGTTCCTCTCTCCACACGACTGTCCTGCTGAACCTCCAATGTCACACTGGCAGCCTGAAAACACCAAATACAGAAAGTGACATATACAGCAAGAAGATCAGGTTCAGGCTACTTTATTTGTACCCGTTGGCTGCAGGACGAGTTACATATACTGGACATTATACAGAATCAAAAGATTCCAATTGTAAAATTAATAAACAAGTTGATTTGTAAAAGTTACAGAGCCTAGAACATTAAATGCAACATCACAGCTTTTGTCTCAAAGCGGACCCCACAAAGTCATCAGCGTCCTTTAAAAATCCTCACCCTGGCAGCCAAAGTAGTTTTGTTCCTGCAGGTTGTAGAATCCGTCTTTGCAGGTGGAGCAGGTCCCACTGCAGGCGTTTGGTTTACAGTGACACTGACCGGTTTCCTGTCAGACAACAAAGACATTAACACGACGTTATGATGAGTAAATCAAGAAGCAGAGAGACTGACCTCAGTATGTTTGGAAAAAGACGATTAAATTGTCTATAGAATATATCAATAGAAACTGATCTTAATACCAACAACAGAAACCATGTCCTGACAACAAATGGCTGTGCCTTGTGGAAGGGGGGCTGCCTCCCCTAGAGGTCTTTCTCCATGTACACACATACAGCTGGCTGGACCCTGCAGCTGGCAGGTACCCTCCTAGCGGTCTGGAGACTGCTAACATGGGGCCGGGTCCAGAGAGATGTTGTGGGTTCACCATTCAGCCCCTCCTTCCACCACGCAATCTGCAGCCATGACCTGAAACCTCTTACATCAGCTGCTAACCCCTCATCCTGGACCCCACCCATCCCCTACAACCATCACCTTCCACACACATACATGCACATTGCACACACACCTTCCCATCCATCGATACCTATTCATACAACCCCCCCTCTCATAATTTATTGTTTTTGATAAAGCTCATCAGAGGAAGAGCAGCAGTTTAATTTGCTCACCTGTGCACACTCTGCGACACCGCTGATAGTTCCTGCAGCGTTGCACTCGCAATCTGCAGGAGAGAGCAGACACACACACACACTGAAGTTCATTTCAGAGCGACATTAACTGCATCTAAACTAGTGAAATAAATGTAATGTACCTGTATGTGTGTATATGTGTGAGTGTGTGTTTTGAGTATCTCTTACTGGAGCATCCTTCAGGAGTGTCAGGGGAGAGGTTCCAGTACAGAGGTTTGCAGCTGTCACAGGCCGGACCCTCCACGTGCTGACGACACACACACTGACCCTGAGAGAACGATTAACGGTGAAATCAAAACAATTATATTAAAGTATTAAGAATGTTTAATCTGTTTATCTCAGCACTTTCATACGAGAGTTTTTATTTCACAGTTTGACGTAAAAAAATGTGTCTAATAAATGATAACAAATGAACTCTTACCACAGGTGGAGGCGCGGCATACTGCAGCGAGCCTGCAGGGTGGCAGGTACCAGCTTCAAAAGACAAAGAAAGAAAAGATGATTACAAAAGGTTGTAGATCCTGACGTTGGGTTCAGTGACAGACTAACTGCAGGCGGGGTACACTCTGGACTGTTGGCCAGTCAATCACAACCTTCTCGCTGTGAAGCAACAGCGCCAACCACTGCACGAGTGAACAGCCCCAAAATAGTTTCTTTTAAAGTCTATGAAGCGCTTTTTTAAACACGTTTCTTCTGTTGTTGTTCAGCCTGAGGTCGGAACGGCACCATTCTTCTTTAAATTAATCTTATTGGTCGGATTGGACATTTGAGTCATGAAGGCGTTGGTGGTGGGTCTTCAGGCTAGACTAGTTAAGAACCCCTTCTTAAAGGTGTGTATACCTACACTGTCATTACTGCGGTTACTTTGCATGTCTTTTGTTGGCTGAAAACAACAATTACCTGCTTCCATTTCCTCCCCATGTAATTGAGGATAAGCTTCGGCTCTACCAGCTTCAAGACATTAATTATGGTAAGAGTTTGTTTTTTTCAGGCAGCATCATCATCACAAACAAGAAGTCCGTTTGTCTTCAGAAAGCTGAAGAAACAACTTGTCGCGGTGACTCAGTCTTGTTTGTTCTGTTATCATTATTTCTTCTTCTCCTGCTCTACAGTTTCCCATGACTGTGTTCTGCTATCCCTGACATTCCCACACCTTAAATCATGATTCCTGTTTTAACCACAACAGTTTATGTTTATCATGAAACACTTACAGACACTCTAATGACACGCACGGTCCCACGGAAAAGGAATAAATAAATACAATTAATCAAATGGAAGTGGAGTTTAATTCGCAGTATCTCAGTCTGTAGGGAGTTGTGTTGGGAACCGGAGAGTTGCTGGTTCAAGTCCCGGTGTGGACCAAATCTGGAAAATTGGTCTGGTACCTGGAGAGGTGCCAGTTCACCACCTGAGCACTGCAGAGGTGCCCTTGAGCAAGACACCGACCCCTCCCAGCAGCTCAGGAGCGCTCGCTGTGTGCAGCCCCCTCACTCTGACATCTCTACATTAGTGCATGTCCACAGGATCCTGTTTGTGCATGTGTGTGTGTGTTATACATACCTTGGCAGTTGGGGAAGCCGTAGGAGCCGTGTGCACAGCTGTCACACCTCAGTCCCACCACATTTGGCAGACACCCACACTGTCCCGTCACCTGGTCGCAGCTGCTGTAGCGGGAGCCCTCCGGAGAACACTGACAGGCTGAAACCAACACATTCAAACTCCAGTTATCCCACTATCTCATTAACTGGTTGATTAATATGAGTTAACTCAGAGAGAGAAGCCGATCATTTCTTCTGGAGAAACATCAGAAACTTCAACTTTTGATCAAAAAAGAAATTAGTTCAGCCGTCATTTAAGTTCGTGGACTTACGTGTGCAGCTTGGGAAACCATAGTAACCAGGTGCACACTGGTCACATGACGCTCCGCTGTAGTTAGGCCGGCAGTGGCAGTGACCTGACGCTGTGCAGCTGCTGTCCAATGAGGTGCGAGGATCACAGGTGCACACTGTGGAAAAAAAGGAAAGACATTAAGAAAAAAACGTGTAGAACAGGAAGTTTGATAAAGTGTCCCAAGCTAAGAACTACCAAACAAGATATCGGTACTTAACGGGAACGCTGATAGTCCAAATAGTTGTTTAGCCACTGAACAAGCTAACACTCAAGCTGCACTGGCAGACATTTTCATTGTACTGATTTATTGATTTAAGAGTTGTAGGGACTTTTATGTTTATTACATTTTAATTATAATCGACTAACTGGATTAAACAAATACATAAACGTGTGTGACACAATCCTCCGGTACTCTAAGATCAGCTCACAGGACGTTACACCTCCTGAGCAGTGAGAGGCAGCCCCTCCAGAGAAATCATTCAATGTTTATACATTCAATCTGGCTCCTAATGCTCAGCGTTTTATTCTGTCCCAAGCTGTGTGGTATTCAGACGTTTATTTTATTCGGGCTGTGTGTTTGCAGTTTCGTGAAATGTTTCACGGAGAGCACAAGGTGGGACTTTAACAGAGCGTCATAAAATGTAACGAGGCAATATAACAGTTCATAAGAAGGTGCGCTAAGTCGAGTGTTTCCATGCGAGACTCTCCAAGAGAATCCAGATGCATTTAATCAGACATTCTTTAGGTCACTGCGTGTGTGTGTGTGTGTGTGTGTGTGTGTGTGTGTGTGTGTGTGTGTGCGTGTGCGTGTGCGTGTGTACCTTGACAGTTGGGGTAGGAGTGGAATCCAGACCTGCACTGTTCACATCGAGGTCCCTGAAACTCGGGTTTGCACTGACAGCGACCCGACGCGTCGCAGCCTTCAGGCAGAGAGCCGACGGTGCTGCAGCCACAGACTGCGGAGAGAAACGGAGTGAGGCAAAGACTCATTACAGTCATTACAGTGATGGTTTGACTTTTTTATTTTGTATTGTTCCAAATGTATTGGCCCCTATATCGTCTCTGGTTGGTTGTCAGAACATCTTCTATTGAATTAAATGTATTAATGTATCACTATTATCGCTCCAGTCTACACTTTCTCTGTGTCATTAACGTCTCGTCTCTAACTCGTGAAGCATTTTGAACTCTCCTGAGCAGAAAACAAAGGGCCATAAGAATACGTTTGATTGATTGACTTTGTGTGCAGAGTCGATCGTAGGTATTCAAACGAGTGTCAATCGGCTCTTTAGGTTTTTTAATACTTTGGGGCATACAGTATATAAGTAGTAAATTAAATAGTGTTGTAGTACTCGAAAATCGTTCTTGGTCTTAAGACCACTTTTTGAAGGTCTCGGTCTCGTCTCGGTCTCAGTCTGGGCAGACTCCGGATTTTAAATCAAGACCGGTCAAGACCACCACTGATCGGCTATTTTTCTACGTCATCACTGTGATTAGAAGAAAAACAAGATGATCATTTTTTAGTGATATTAACATCTTGGTCTTGTCTCGGTCTCGGAGCACTCTGGTCTCGGGTATGTCTTGGTCTTGGTCCAAATAAAGCCATGTTGACAGGTCGCTGAGCTAATCTTACATCATGTATTTGTCAGGTAATTTAATCTCTCTACACATGACGATAAATGACCACATGGATACTAAAATAGATGTCTGCGTACAATGAGCCTGGTCAATATGTTAAAGACTGCACACTGATGGACACAGAGGCGTGGAGTGAAAAGCTCACATTGACAGAGCGGGTAGTTGAAGTATCCCGGTGCACACTGCTCACACTGGGAACCCTGGAAACCGCTCCGACACACGCCGTGACCGGTCACATAGTCACACGAGCCGTCGAGACAGCCGGGACTGGAGCACTGACAGTCTGGAGGGACAAACACACATAGAAACACACACTGAGCTTTAACACAGACTAATAAAGACGACAGAGTCGAGGATGACGTTAATGTTTTGTTATTGTCTTTATAAATGTCTTCGTGTGTTTACGAGCTTCACTCAACTATTGACAGTGATTAACACAGCAGTGAGGAATGCTGTTTATTCAGGAGTGTGTGTGTGTGTGTGTGTGTAGGTGTGTGTGTGTGTGCATGCGTGCGTGTGTGTGCCTGTGTGTCGTGTGTGCGTGTGTGTGTGTGTGTGTGTGTGAGGCTGCTCCTGTGTGTGTGTTTGTGTGTTTGTGTGTGCGTGTCTGTGTCTGTGTTTGTGTGCGTGCATATGTGTGTGTTTGTGTGTGTGTGTGTGTGTGCGTGTGTGTGTTTGTGTGTGTGTGTGTGAGGCTGATCCTGGGTGGTAAACTAACACAGGATAAGTAAACAAACAGGTAAATAAAGCTTCTTGAATTCCTCCCACTGTTTGTCTATTTCGCCCAGATCGTTTAAAACTTTACAGGATAAGTTAAAACTCTTTCAGTGTGCTGGTTTGAATGAACTGAAAAATACTGAATGTCTGATGAAGCCGTCACTGTCTTTGTTTTAAGTGACTTTTTGCTCGACTCAGCAGCTGCCCTCTTTGGTTTGTATGTCTCAATTGTTGCACGGTTTGAATAATTGGTAAAATAATCCAGAGAGAGAGAGAGAGAGAGAGAGTGGGAAACGACAAGCGGTAAAAGGTGCCACAGGTCGGATTCCAAACCCCGGGGCCGCCCGCTCTTGAGGAGTTAAGCCTCTGTACATGGGGCACACGCACTTACCGCTAGGCTACAGGTGCCTCACCCAAACATATCTGAACATTTCTCTCACCCTGACAGTTGAGTCCATGAAAGCCCGGAGCGCAGGTGTCACAGTGGTCACCAGTGAAACCTTGTTTGCAGACGCAGGTCCGAGTGGTTGGATCCGGTCTGCAGGAGTTATCAACGGTCCCAGCTGCACTGCACTCACAGTCTGCAGACAGAGAGAGAATGTCAACACGTTGGTTGTATTTTTGTCAATAAAGATTTAGATGCTAAACAGTCAAACTCTTAATTATGAGAATGAATCCCTGTTCAGGTTCTCAGAGAGAATCTATCACAAACAAAACTCCTCTCAGTAAAACAAACTGGAAACAGTCAAACATGTTTTTATGAAGCCGCATTCACACCAAACACTCCCACAAACATCTGACCTGCATCCAAACATCAAAAGCTGAAGAGGTCAGAGGAGGCGGTGGGAAATGCAGAAACAGAGTTTGCAGGTATGAAGTCAAGGCTAAAAGTCGGTTTTCCTCCTCACCAGATTTAATCCTTTTTTAATTTCAAAGTGGGATTTCTTATTTGCATATTCTTAGGATGAAACAGTCTTTACAAAGTGATTTAAGTCTTCCGAATAGGACCCATTCTGTATGTACAACTTGTGTTATGCTGCAGCTAATGGGGATCCTAATAAACTAAACTAAGTCTATCCTGTGTAAATGTGTCTCTGAGTCATGACTGTCTACAATGAGTGAGAAGCTCGAGTCCCGCTGGCTGTGTTGTTGTCAGAGCCGTGTTTACATGGACGGGACGGCCGGCTCCTCCCCTTGTGTATAAAAGCTGTTTTAGTCAAGGACTAGAGAGAAGAAGAACATACTCACTGATTATTTGGATGTCATGTAAGAGTTTTTAGATCACGGTCATTCTTTGTTTATGTACATGCAACGTGAAGCTACGAGCTAACTAAAGCGTGCTAACATTAGCATGCTAACACAACAATGCAGACCACAGGAGATTGCAGCTCGAGCAGAGGACAATTTTGTCCGCCACTCGTGTTAACTCCTTCGTGTAAACGCGAGTGTAGGGGGGTTGGAGGTGTCTCGTTGGAGGAGAGCGGAGGCTTCAGTATTAAGGAGGTGTTTGTTTTTGTTTCATGCTGGTGCTCAAGGGCGACATCGACTGGATCAAAAGTCGCACATTCTTCCTTTAAATAAGAAATAAAAAATACACATAACAGAAAATGGAAAAAAATAAAGCAGAAAAAGTCTTACTGATAATCTCGCCAGCTGTTTTGGCCTCTCCATTGTTGTTGTCGTTGTCGGTGGGGTAGGTTGGGATGGCTGATGGAGAGAAAGGGAGACGCAGGGAAAGATGTCTTTTATTGTCCTTAATTCTTGTTTTACATTTCTACTTAGGAGGCGGATTTGAAAACTTTGTTCAGTTTCTTTTGGCAGCAAAGATACGACACATGTACGAGGCATTTGTGTAGATCTGATAACTCACGATAACAGTCGGGGAAGTTGATGAAGCCGCTGGCACAGATGTCGCAGTTTTCTCCAGCGTAGTTGGGTTTACAGAAACAGCGACCGGTCAGATCCTCACAGGTGCCATCAGTAAACTGTGACTGACAGTTGCAGCCTGAAGAGAGACAAAGGAGGGACGAAGAGGAGGGACAGAAAAAGATGAGGATGATCAGAACAGAGAGACCCAAAAGAAAGGGTATATGATACAAAAAAGTGGTTCCGATTTCTGACACCTAGTGTTTAAAATGGGTACTGCAGTCCAAATTCTAAACATTAGAGAGCTGTCTCCCCCCCCGCCCCCTCCTCTCTAGAGTGGATGCTCACACAGGTTGCCATGTGGTGGACACTGAAGCTTCAGTGTTTATCCAGCTCTGCATCGGTCTGTAAACCTTTCTGCGTTCTAACCTCTCTCCATTTTTCAAAAGCATCTCCAATATTGATCCTAGTTTGAGCACGTTTCTGCTCGTGGAGCTTATTAGAAACATGCAGAGGCTTTTTAGGTTGGGTACAATCACTTCTATCTGAACCAGTTCTCTTGCCCGCTTCCATCGCTGCAACACCTGTTGGTTTGACCTGATAACTGCTCTCATATCTGGCAAACCGAGGGGCGTCCAAAACGGCCGTGTGGGGGTAGCCTTAAAACCGCCTACCTTCTCTGGTCCAAACAAATCCAGACCATTCAGGACCAGAATCTAAAGTTAGAAGGAGGACATACTGGCTGCTGCATTGTTGTCAGAGAAGCCAGCACTTCAACATAGCATGTTTCCTTAATGTCTGATCATAGAGTAAGCTCACTTTATCATATCAGTCACTACACATCTCACTGATTGATCCTTTGAATTTGTATTAGATTTGTAAGCTCCCTGAATGTTTTAAATTCATCACACAGCTGTCACTCACGGGAGCAGGCCAGTGGGGACTCCATGGAGTGGTCAGGTGATCTGTAGTAGGTGGGGATGCAGCGCTCACAGTTGACTCCAGTGGTGTGATGCTGTAATCAGTAAACAGAATGACTTTAAGCAACAACAGCAGGACACCTCAATACAATTATTATATAGAACTGAACTTGTTGAATTAGATATTAACATTGGGACTTATGAAAGGCTACCAAGGCAGATAACAGAGAGATAAACCATGTCAACATTCGAGGAACTTAATGTTACTAAAGACAGCTTAAAACAGACGGACAGACATGAAAATCCAGGGCTCATTATCATGGATGTATCGTCTCGGACTTAAAGATCCAGGTACTTTGATTAGAAAAGTAATGAACATTACCTGACAGTTGAGGCAGACTCCTCCTCCTCTGTAGTGTCCGTGGATGTCGAGGCTGCCTCTCCTCTGGTCGACCTCAGGGTCATAGTAACAGTCGAACGAGTGACGATGACAGTTACACGCTGAAACACAGAGAAACATGAAACATCATTAGAAACAGAGAGCAGGTAGATATTTTAAACTGCCCTGCTGCTGAATAACAACAAACTGATCAAATGTCACTCAGTGTAAGAAACGGCTGAATGTGAAAGTTGGTGACCATGAGATGAAGTTGAACAGCACCCTGCGTTATCATTTATAATCTTCTTCTCTTATTATTACAAGTCATATCCAGGTGAGCTGTGGTCATGAGCCTCGGAGTAGAGCCGCTACTCCTTCACATCAAAAGGAGACAGTTGACGTGGTTCGGGTTTCTGATTAGTATGCCATCCTGGAAGCCTCCCTTTGGACGTTTTGCGGGGAAGTCCAACTAGGACGAGACCCCAGGTAGACCGAGAGCTTGCACAAGGGATTATATATCCCATGTGAAAACCCTGGGAATGCCTCAGTAGGAAATCTAAGAGAGAGTGGGGAATGACATGCGGAAAGGAGCCTCAGATCAGATTTGAACCCGGGCTGACTATAGCCTCTGTACCTAGCGTGACCTAACGGCTATAGGCCATCTAAGCCCCAAAATGTTAGACATTTTGTAAATATTACATGCAAAAACTGACTACTGTTTCCAACTTTGTTGCAGGTGAATAAACAAACAAACAATCAACGGATGCACGGTTGCACAAATGGTCACAAACACACATGAAGCACAGCGTGTGTGATCACCTGAGGGAGTAAAACTGTAGAGAGCCCAGAAGCAGCAGAAAGAGAAAAGAAGACAAATAACCAGGATAAGAAAAGAGAGGCCGAGCAGTTCAGTCGGAGGGTTCATTAACTCACACACAGATTTAATTCCTCTTCACTGACACATTTATGGGACATCTAAAACAACCACAGACACTCATTCATCCTCTGCTGCTCTGTGAAGTCACTTCAAACATGGCTGCTGTTTTGGAAACCTGCTTCTTCAGACAGGTGGAGATTACACACTCTGCTGACAAATCAAACACGCAGAAATGAGAGACGCTGTAATTAGCACGACCACACAAGCCTCATCACTTCCTAAAGAGATAAGCATCAGATATCAGATACTGCGCGGTCTGAAGCAGAAACATGAAGGCTTCAGGAATCATTAGAGGGTTACTTCATGTCTGATTACAGTCAGAGATCAAAGGCTGCTGCTGGATCTGCCGTGGGGATTACACCGTCGGGCTTTTTGTAGTTTTTGTAGATCTATTTCTGGAAGCTTATACGACCTAGAAAACCCATTAATGCACCTATACTGAAACTGTGCCGCCGATCAGTCTATCCCAGCATGCACTGGGCAAGAGGTGGTAACAAGACATCGATTTAATACACCAGAAAACACATTATTTCCTTTTTTAATACAAGTCACAGATTTATGACTTAATGATACGACAACTGGGGCGCCGGTGGCCTTGTGGTTAGTTCGTGCGCCCCATGTACGGAGGCTACAGTCCTCAAAACGGGCGGTCCAGGTTTGAATCCGACCTGTGACTACTTTGCTGCATATCATTCCCCCGTCTCTTTCGCTCTCGCTCCCTGACTTTTGATTCTATCCTCTGTCCTGTCTCTCGGTACGTATTTGTGACAGCACATCTTGGCTTTTAAAGTAATGATGAGGAGAGGGAGACAATGGGGGAGGAGAGGAAGAAGGAGAAGTTGGAGGTGGAGGAGATAAAAAAAGGAGACAAAGAGGAAGCTGGAGGTGAAACCAACCTGCCAAGGGACTACAGGTGGACAATGGCCTCTCGCATATTTATATGTTTGTGTTCATTAATGTGCACTGTCCCTGTTTTTAAATCAATTAAATAAAGAAGGAGAAGAAGAAGTTAGAGGTGATAAAAAGGAGGAGAAGAAGAAAACAGGGAAAATGGAGAAGAAGCCGGTGAACAAGTAGTAGAAGAAGACAAAGAAGAAGAACAAGTAGCAGAGGGAAAACATTAGAAGAAGAAGAAGTAGAGATAAAGGTAACGAAAGTAGGAAAAAAGACAAACTAGATGTAAGACGGGGAGAAGACGGAGAAAAGAAAGTAAAAGGAAGAAGAAAATGAGGAGATGAAGGTGGAGAGGACGAGAAAAGGCAGGAGGAGAATAAAAGGAGAAGAAAAAGGTAGGAAAAGTAGGAGGAGGATCCTGCGTAACTTTTGCAAATGCCTGTAACGTAAATTAAAATGGCAGTAGTAGTTTAATGTTTTTGGAAATATTATGATCTGCTTTCCTTGCCAGGAAGCTAGAGTCAGAAAATCAACCCTACATGTATATGAAGCAAGTTAGCTTAGCATAAAGACTGTAAACATGGGGAAACAGCTAGCCTGACTCATAAAATACAACATACGTCGTCCATCGCGTCTAAAACTCACAAATGAAGACATTATATCTTGTGTTGTCAGAGAGCGATCAGGTGCAGGATTATTTCTGAGGCAGGTGAAGGACTTCTTGTAAACTTGTCATCACTAAAGTGCACAGAGTCAAAGTTAAGGACTTATTTCTGTTCCTGCACAGCTGGCTCGAATAAAGAGGAGAGGACGTCTTAAAGGTCCAAACTCGACCTTATCATGGTTCATGTATACTGACAGAAGATAACACACAGTTCTTAACTTGAGCTCAGATACAGACAGAGAACTGCACGCTGCAGGAAATCCAGAGCAACCTTTACTCTTCACACAGAGTCAGTGAAACCCTGATAGAGCTTTTTGTTCTTATCGGAGCCTCAGCGCCTGAGAGGTGCCGGCTGAATAAACCAGCGCTCCTTATCCTCCGGCTCCTGATACTGAGAGGCGTGATAACAAGTGAAGGTTTTTCTCAGAGCTGAGGCATTTTGGAGTATCTTTCTTCTCTTAAACCAACCCAAGAATTATCTTAAATAACTGTTAAGGACTCTCCAGAGCAGTGGGTGAGTCAGTTGATAAAATAGGGAGACCTGAATTTAACCCCCTGAACTACTTTTATAAAATGTTCTGATGTTAATCTCTTCCACAGCAGAGTTACGTTTTAGCTATTTATGCCTTTTTTGGGGAGACAGGACGGTGAGAGAGGCAGAAATTGGAGAAAGAGAGAGAGAGAAGGTAATGACATGCGGGAAAGGAGCCACAGGTCAGATTTGAACCCTTTGTAAATGGGCCGCACAACTAACCACAAGGCCACTAGCGCCCTGACAGCAATTCATTTCAGACAACCCTGCAGCAGGGCAGCATTGCCTGCTTCTCCCTCTCTCTGCTGTTTTTCTTTTGTTCATATCACGTTGCCCTTTGGTGACCCTTTTTGGACGTTGTGATAGCATGTAGTTGCTTGTTAAATATAACTGCCTCTCATGTGAATATAACCAGAGCTTTGATAACAGACATCCCTCTCAGGACAGAGACGTGGCTGCAAAGCTCTGACCAATAATCAAACTGATCATCTGTTTCCATGCATTAAGATACATTTAAGATTTTTTTTATGAGCTTATACAAAATCACTGATCAGACATCGTTTTTTTAAGATTTATTTGTGGCCTTTTCGTGTCTTTATTTCAAAGACGGGACAGTGAGAGAGGCAGCAACTGTGCAGAAAGAGAGAGTGGGAAATTGCACGCAGGAAAGGAGCCACAGGTCATATACATGCTTCAAGGGCTACAGCCTCTGTACATGGGGGGGTGCAGACTGACCACTAGGTCACCGGCCCCCCCACTGATCAGAACGCTTGAGTAGATTTGTATATTTTTACTACATCAAATCTAGAGTCAATGTGTACCCAGCGAGTACTATGAACACAAAAGGAAGAGATGAACCCAGTTCCAAATCGTAAAGATCGTATTGGCCAAACAATAGATTTGAAAAAGTGGGGTCATCGTATATGCAGGGTCTAGACTTTTGATGCCATTATTCTTCACAACAATAAATCTGTATAGGAAGTGTACCACTAATCACTGAGGCAAGCTGTCCCCCCAATGATGAGAAAAGTCCATCCTCTCCGTCTTTTACCTGCTCCACTTTTCAGAAAATGTGTGCTCAAACAGGCCGTTTGGAGATTTTCCCTTCATGACATCACAAAGGGCAGTAACCCCTCCCCTAGGTGGGTGACACTCCCACAGCTAGGTGTTTGTTCTGCCCTCTGAGTCTGCCTTCTCACCATAAACTATTGTTTACAGTGAGAAGGCAGACTCATGGAGCGAGAGAGCCCGAGCCACCCGAGCCCTTCCAGAGAGGGGCGTGGTCAGACACAGCTCATTTACATTTAAAGCTACAGACACAGAAACAGCCTGTTCTGAGCAGGGCTGAAATAGAGGGGTTTATAGGCATGATCAAATACAGGATCAGAGTGGATTTAGAACAAGACACTTCACACACATGTTTTGAGGAGCTCTGAGACTTATTTAAACTGGTTGAAGAAGAGGAGAATAATGTGACCTTTAATGCTCGGGGATCTCACAGCACAGATACAGTAAGAAAGGAGTGGGATACTCAAATAGAGTTGATCATATACAGTATGTGTTAATATTTAAGCTAAACATATGAATCTATTTCTTAAAAACCTGAGGCATATCCTAGAAACACTGGTCATATGTGCATGTGTGAAAGTTATCAAGAAAAGCTAACAGCAGCCCATGTGTCCGTTCAGCCTCAGAGAATTAAGGCCAAGCACTTCTGTCGACCCAAAACATGAAAGAAAACACATTCCTCTGCAGGGATCACTGATTACTCTGTGCGTGTGTGTGTGTGTGTGTTTGTGTGTGTGTGTGTGTGTGTGTGTGTGTGTGTGTGTGTTTTTGACCAAGCACAATTCTTCCATACATGCCCAAGTGTGCACAGGGTTCAAGGTACTCACGTTCACACTCGTTGGCGCTGTAGGTCGTAGCAGGTTTCCACGGTAACTGGTTGTTTCCGGGGCAACACTGGTCACAGGAAACGCCGCAGGTGTTGTGCCGACAGTCACACAGTAACCTGTGAACAACAAAAACAACCACGTGAGTAAAAAATAAGAAGACATAATTGGGTAACTCGAGGCGACTAATTTGACTTCTCCCTCTCGTGTTTCACTTTTACACTTTTGCGAACTCACGTGCCGACACACAAAGCTGAAGTATGCGGCGGTGTTTACCTATCCGAGTCCATTGTGCTTTTGGTAAAACATCATTTGAACTTTCTAAAAAGTTCACATTCCTCTTTCTTAAACCCTGATTCTGTCACTTCAAAGAAGAGAAAGAAAGATCGCAGAGAAAAAGAGAAAAAGGGCAAAAGTGGAAATAGACCCCTGGACAATGAAGGAGTTAATCTCCCTCCTCCATCGACAGCGGCTGACTGCTTCACCCCTGCTTTTTAATCGGATTAGTCTGTAAACCTGCGGCCTGCAGAGTGTGGCCAAAACACAGCAGGGAGAGAGAAGAAAAACCTCCTTAATGCTATTCTCTGGTGTCTCTGAGTCCTCTTGACAAGTCAACGAGAGACAAACACAGAGGAACGGAGACACAGGAGGGAAATGTGGGATCAAAAGGACGGAAACGAATCCAATGAAAAGCTCTTCACCAATGTTATTTCAGCTGTTTTGATTTGATTCTAATCTTGGAATAGCTATTTTCTAATCAAATATACTAGACTGATTCAAGCTGTGGTTAAAGGAACAGGTACACAAGAGCGCATAAAAGAAATGCTGAGCTCAAATTTAGCTTTTTAGCTCAACTTTTGCTGCTGACTTGCTTCTGTAGTCAAAAAAAACTCCACTTTAGTCTTCTCGTAAGACACGAATAAGTGAAAAATAATGACCAAAGAAAGGAAAACGATGTCGTATGGGGGTGTCTTAAAACCGCCTACCTTCTCTGGTCCAAACAAATCCAGACCATTCAGGACCAGAATCTAAAGTTAGAAGGAGGACATACTGGCTGCTGCATTGTTGTCAGAGAAGCCAGCACTTCAACATAGCATGTTTCCTTAATGTCTGATCATAGAGGAAGCTCACTTTATGACTTAATTTAGTAGATATCTTGCATATTGCGCCAGCATTTCAACTGTGTGGAGTACTTCGTGGAGGGCTTTTCTGCAGAGTGAGCTGAGTTATGGCGCTCTGGTCTGAGCTGATAACACGTCTGTGTATTGTGTGACTTCAGGCTGATTGTGTTTCCAGCTTTCCCCTTCTTTACTATCAGATCCATTCATTCACTCCATCCCCCTCACTTTCTCTCTCTCACACGCTCACTCATGCATCCCCTCGCTACTAACACACCCTCCTTGGCTTTTTTCTCTTCTTCCCTGGCGATCATTTCTGTTCCAAGCGTTTTAGGAAATGACTTTCAATGGACGGTTTCCACCTAAATTCACCACTTCCTGGTTTTGATCGTAAGTCGTGGACCAGCAGCTTTCAGACCAAGCAGAGAGAACTTGGTGTTTACTCAAAGGGCTGTAAAGCTTCACTTATGTATTTATTTTACGTAGTTATCTTTACGAGCACAGAAATGAAAGTATTTACATGGTTTCCTGTGTTATATAGCGCAGTATGATGCACTGAACTGACCTCAGAACAGAGTAGGACACTTTCTCTATCATAACTTCTCCTCTTGGTCTTAGTAATAACAACAGTGCAGCTATAGGTTTAACTATACTGTCACCTGCTTCCTTTAAACACAGACCTCCAGTCAGCACATGTGCAGATGTCTACATGTGTCGACAACACAACAAGTACACAAACAAAAACATAAAGATACAGCTGTCTTTGTGTAGGTCTGTGAGAAAGAGAAAGCTACCCATAAAAAAACGTGAAAAATCCAAATCCTCATTTAAATCAGGATCTCCTAAAGCATCAAGTCGATTGATCCAGAAAGCTTCCCTTTGATCGAGTTTCTGGATTCTGTCAGCCCCTCTGACCAAAGCTGTGATGTGTTCAATGCCCTCTAACCCAGAACTTCCACCAGCATCCATTCACACACTCCACCAGTGCATTGCGTGTCAGCTCTGGTACGGCTCCGTGCTCCCTCGTCCCTCAACACCCACAGGTTTGTATGTTGTTTTGGTGTCTGACTTCCTGTCCCGCTCGATCTGCTCTGTGGTAAATTGATGCTCCGTGCTCCGGCAATCGGCCAAAATAGAATCCCTGCATATCTGCTGCAGAGGGCTCCAGACTGACGGAGCTGAGACGCAGCACAGCGGAGCCGGTGGAAACACACACATTGAATAAAGTAAAAAACTAGAGTTGGACAGAACAGGCATCTGGTGGAATTTAGCAGTAAGAAATTATTGGCATTTTCAGATTCACTTAAGTGTCTAGCCATGGGGAAATCCTGAGTCCTGATTCTAACAGCATATTTATGCTCAGCCAGGTGATCCCTCAAGCATCTTTTAGTACATCCCATGTACAAAAGCTTTCTTTACACGGACAAGGCGAACGGAAATCTATTTGTAAGTTCATTTTTGTAAAGTTATGTTTGGACCTTTTGTCTTCATAAGATAGGACAGCTGAAGAGTGAGAGGAAATGTTGGGAGGAGAGAGTGCGGGGGACGACATGCAGCACAGGGACTAGGTCAAATTCAAACGCACGGTCGCTGCGATGAGGACTACAGCCTCTGTGCATGAGGCGCGCGAGATAACGGCTAGGCTATCAGCGCCCTGTGAGTTCTTTTTGTATGAACATAAAAAATACCTTTAGCTTGTGCAACTGCTAATCATTTTTAACATTGTGCTCATTGCTCCGGCTAACTGATGAAACGTTTGTGCCTGCTTGTTCACTCGTTTTCACACATTCTTTGATGGTTACATGATGTTATGTTCAGGTGTTAGAGCTTACTTAATATAGCAATAAATTGAGCAACACCGCAGTCTTTCTCTGTACCCCCTTGGCAACTGCAGAAGTACTTGAAGTTCAAATGCCTCTGTAATAGTTGAATGACTCAATGGAAATATCTGAGCATGTAGAATGTTATGAATAATTTCGTACCACACAAGGTAACGTCCCTGCTCCTTTTCTGACTGTTTAAAACTTCCAGTTACCAAGATTTCAAACAGTTGAAGAAGGATTGATGTCTAGTCTACGTGGTTGCTTTTTCCATTAAGCTAATCATTCTTTTATGTGTGATGAGTCACAAGGTAAACACTGTCTGTCTCCTGAAGCTCATTTCATCTTTGGTAATTCCTAACAGCTGTTTCTAAAGCTGAGGTATTGATCCTCCTGATGTGGCTGATGCATGCCCTGTGAAACATTTAGACAATAGTTTTTTCATTGTCTGCTTTTCCAGCTCAGTTTAACTCTCCGCATGTCTCTTACTTTTTCTATTATTTGCAGGAATTCGAGAATAACTGTTTCATCAGCTAACATGGAAAGAATGCAACATCAATCTGCCGTGTTAAGGAAAGCTTTAGGTAATGACTCTCTCAGATATGTAACCTTAACTGTGTCGCAATAACCGGTCTGTAATCCAAAGCAGATCAGTCATAGCCAAGCGGCAACCTCGGGTCTTGAAAAATGAAGCCAATGCTGAAATGCAAAATCCTGCAGTTCATCGAGTGTCCACTTGAGGCTGAACAGGAACACCAGAAGTCACACACACACAACAGGCAAAAAAGAGGTTTTTACAGCATAAATTAACATGTTTACAGCATAAACAAAAAAAACTAATCGGTCTAATAAGCAATTGTCTTCACTGGCACACACTGTACGGGGGGTGAATTTTTTGAAAATGGCTCTGTTTTGATGTTATGAACGATATGTGTTATCCATAGTTAGGCGTGTAGCTGACATGATTGACAGGTGGGCGCAGTGTAACGGTTCATCAGGAGGCTTAAAACCCGCCTCAGCTCCAGCTCTCAGTCTGTCGTTAGGTTGACTGAAAGTTAGGCTGAGACAGGATTTCCAGCATGGCGGCTGCTGCTGATGAGCCTCCAGAGCCCCCTGCAGGAACAGATGGGTAATGTCACTCAGGCTTCGTCCATTAATAACTACAGTCTATGTTCACGTCGTTTGAGTGGTAAGAAAACTAGAAGAGAACTAAACAAGCTCAAGTCCTTTTACCATTAGTAAAAATCTAATCTCGTTCTGGTCCAATAAATAGCAGAGAAATATGAGTATTAGAACCGTCACAGCTCCCTCTGCACTCTCAATCACTGCTGGAAACCACTTAAACAGAATTCATGTCCTCTTCCACTCTGTACAAAAAGCAAAGAAAAACAACTCATCTTCCTCAGCAGTTCCTTCCTCTTTAAGCTTTGTTATTATCCCAACACTTTTCCAACTCCCAACGGAGAAGCTTATTTTCTTTTTAAACCTGCACACGCACACACACAGGCCGACTGTGCTGATGATTAACCCAGATGTAGCCTCACCTCCCTGAGCTCTGATCCTGAGCTGGAGGTGATGCAGAAAAGTGAAACCAAATGGTGCAGAACAGACGTGCTCTGACCAAGCGGGCAGCTGGCCTCAATATGATCCTACATGAAGTCAGCACGGACGTATGCAAGTGTCTAATTAGGTTAGAAGTGTGCTCAAACATTTTAGCTTAATTGTTCTCCTCTGGCCTGTTAAATTTTAAATGACTATATTTCATACGCATGTGTACGCCACAGACGAAGCAGCAAGTGTCCAGCCCAAGGAGGACACGTCGGACATGTGGCTGCAGGAGCTGGGGATCGAACCCCGAGCCTTCTGGTTGGGAGACGAGCGACTTTACCAACTGAGCCACACAACAAAAACACCAAATTTGACACCTACTTTATAAGCACACATTTACTGCCAGTAGAATATACTGTACATGCCTTTACAAGCCTAAAGAGTAAGTACAGCTTCAGTGGATTATAATGCAACCTAATTATTTCTCAAGAGATGAGTATCAATGTGCTTCATCGCAATAATCTCCTTTAATCCTCTCTAATCCCTTACAAAAGGAGTGAAGACAGGACTCCAGGTATTGTGCTTTTTCAGGAGGCTCTGTACATTTCCTGGACTGTCTCTAAGGGTTACTTAGGGCGCACTCACAGTAGGCGAAGTTGTCCTGTACGGTGTTTAAGCACGATGCGCCCCCCCTCCCCTTTCCCCCGCTGGCCTGCACTCACACTGCTCCAGGACTAACCGGGCCTGAGCACGGTTACCTCTTCTACATAACGTCGTAATACAACACATTAATGGCTTAACTTACAAGACAGACGGACGAAAAATACAAAATAAAAAGGGACGTGGGGTCGAGTCCGTGTCTGCACATCGGAGAACAACACAGAGAACATGACAGCTACTTTACTGACTTTGTGGCGTACTTTGAGTCATGTCAGTCGATACAGACAGAACACTCCGGGATTTCTCCGTAATGAAGGCTGTCCACGTCGTGTACTCGTGCTTGTGCTCGTGCATGAATGGATTCATTCACAATCCTGTGTTCAATGTTCCTTTATCTGCCATTATAAATATATGTCAATACAGCATTGTCTGAGTATTTTAAAATCCTAATTAACTGTATTTTCTCTTCCTGTAAAACGTTTCAATATCTGATGACTCATCCTGCACTCAGGGGCTTTTTACTAATGTTTAGACCAATTAAAAAGCTTTGTCGAAGCTGACGATACAATTAATTTCATCCCAACGTCATGTCCCGCCTTCTCTCTTGTGATTCGTTCTATCCCCTGTCACGTCGCAGCAGTTAGACACTCTCCAAGTTCAAGTGAAGTGAAATCCAACTTAACGTTTGTACATCTTCAGCTTCAAAAATGTTGCATCTCTTGGGGAGAAGATCTCATGCATACTGTAAGCGTGTGAGGACATGTGTGCATGCAGGCAGATATGTGAGAGTATACACACAGGTCGTCTTACAGTTAGATATTACAAACACCCATCACGCACTCAGCCCTCCACATCTGTCTGCTCCAAGTTCAGCCTCAAACACACACACACACAGAGGACACTTAATTTCCACAGCTGTAGTTTAAACACACACCTGTCAGAGTGTCTGAGGCTGAACTCTGCTCTGGTTACTGTCCACGTGATACAGATATGACTGTTGGAGAGTGATTGTCTGACTGAGTGTAACTGGAGATCTTTTTTTTTCTCCGTCAGGGACTCAGCACTGCAGAATTTATACACCAAGCCAAGAAACAATGATAGAATATGTTCTGCTGTCTGTTGTCACTGATCCGATAGTTCAGTAATTCAACCTTTACCCGGGTTGTACACGTTTTTTAAGCTGATGTTTTTATTGATCTGTATCTTTCCTGTCACTTGTATCTGACTCAGACCAAACAGAAAACGATCTGTTGTTGCTTCCTTAGGCACCGTGTCCATCTAGCGTTTTTTCCGGGCAGAGAAGCGCAAGCTGTGTGTTCAGAGCAATTGCATGAAGCGTTTGTGCACTGAGAAGAAAAGCGCTGCACGTCCGTCCTGTCTCCATGACAACAAGTCTGCTGACAACGGCTGCTGTCTGACCGACACTTCTCCATTACTTTTTACTGCATGTTTTATATTTGAGATTGTTTATTTCTCGATCAAACATGGATCGAAGAGGAAGTGGGAACAAGACACGATAGGTGGCAAAACTACGGAGAATATCATACATTTGGAAAAGAGCGTCTGTGACGTCAACAGCGCCTTTCTGAAAAGGTGAACGATTTTCAACTTGAGCGCTCGGAGCGGCCGCACAAAAAAGGCGTAGCGCTCGGAAAAAAGGTGTTTTAATCTGAATCCTAGTCAATCTCATCTTACTCATTACAAAATGAATATAAATCTGAGACAAATACAGAAAAACGTCTTTATAAAAACAGTGATATCACTTGTTTAACGGTCTTACAGTCAAGGCGGAGCTTCCGGCTAAATAACTGCTGATGTAGAGCTGAATAATAAAAACAAATGGAGCCACCTTTCCCTCTGTATCCACAGTCAGCCAAATCACAGCTTAAATATGTTCCTCCGGACGTCAGGGTCACTGTGTTAACACGTCCCAGGAGCCTTATATTCACCTCCACTGTACCTCAAACTAACTGACAAGCCCACCTCCCCTCCTGTCGCCCCCTCTCCTCCCCCCTTAAATCCCTTCCTTTCCTCCCAAATCCCCAAATCACCCACGTGCATCAACATGGAAAGAGCTACATCACCGGCTTTAGACGCTCTCCAGATACCTGCAACAAGTCTGTGCAAGTGTGTGTGTGTTAATGCATGTGTGAGGAGAGAGATACCGCTGATGTATAACAGGAGTGTGTGTGTGTGTGTGTGTCTCTGCAGAGAGATAGACAGACAGAGAACAGGGAGGATGTTCCATTTTTTTGTGCCTCTGAGACTGTGTATATGACTAATGGTGGATTTAACAGTAAAGACGGCTTATTGTAAAATCCACAGCCTGCAGGTACACACACAAACACACACAAACACACACACACACAAACACACGCACACAAACACACACACGATGTCAATGAATAATCTGCACACACATGTACATTGAAAAACAACACACAGACATTCACACATGTTATTAAATTAATCACACACTGCCTACTTCCACTTCTCATGAAATACCCATACTTATTTGGAAATTCACACTCACTCATACACGCGCGCACACACACACACACACACACACACACACACACACACACACACAAACACACACACACACACACACACACACACACACACACACACAGAAAGTCTACCGTAAATTGAAGTGCGTTAAAAACAAGCTCCATCTTGTTATTCTGCTTGGATGGTAAAATCTAAAGAAAGGGGACAGGAAGTTTTTGTGTTTGGAGGTTGTAATCAGAGAACACATCTCCCGCTCCAAATCCAGATGTTTCTTTCCAATGAAGCTGAAGGAAAAAAAAGTCACTATGTTTTTTTTTTTTAAAACTTCATCATCATTTGTCGCTTACAGGCTCCTCAGTTTTATCCTTTCACGTTTTCTCCAACAGTCTTCAATGTTCAACTGTCAACATGAATAAAAACACAAACACAAACTGTTTCATTCCACCTGATACGTGTACGCTCTTCGCTCTTCGCTCCGTCACGGCAGCAGAGCTGATGCAGAGGTTTTTATTTTAGTCAATGTCAGGCCTTTCACGCCTGCAGAAAACTCCTGAAAAACTCCTGATATTTCCAGGAGGAGCTGTATGTGTGAACGCAAACAGCCACATTTTTCACTCGGACTTCACCCGGAGTTTCTCCTGCCAGACCCCGAGTATTTTTTCCGCAGCAAATCCGAGTGAGCTGATGTGAGAACGCCGCAGGATATTCTCTGGAGAATTTTGTTTACGTCACGTCTTTATGCATTATTTCTCACATGTACAAGAGGAAAAGTTGAAGAAACACAAACTATTTAAAGACTAAAAACTGCATAGAAGTCAATAAAGATAGAGCGAAAGTCATTGGTCAACAAATGTAATTCTCCATTGACAGAGAAGGACACACTTCAATTAATTTCCGATGTCAGGTTAGTATTTAACCTTCAATTGGATCTGTTTTTTTCAGCTCGAGATTTGACACTAATGGCTTGATTTTGGCTTGGGTATAAACATTTCAGACTTGTTCCTGCAGATCTGAAACTGAGTTTCTGTGAAATCAGTAGCTAAACATTGTTATTTATTTGGAAGATGTTGCAGATGAGTGCAAGCTTCTGTGCCATCCCATTATTTATTATCTCAGCTTCCCTCTCTCCTTCGCCTCCTTTGTTTTCTCTGTGGGCTCATGCACAGATCTCGTATCTGATTTGCGTTACAGGTATGCAGGTATGCCGACAGAGAGCTCTGGCACAGACAGTAACCACAGCCAGGAATAATTGAAACCTGTGTGCTTCAGATCAGAGTCATTGCTCCAGGATATGAAATTGTGTAAGGTGCTTTTTAGCCGCACTGAGTTTATGTGAGTGTATGTGTGTGTGTACGTGTGTGTGTGTGTGTGTGTGTGTGTGTGTGTGTGTGTGTGTGTGTGTGTGTGTGTGTGTGTGTGTGTGTGTGTGTGTGGGTGTGTATGTGTGTGTGTGGGGGGGGGAGGTAGACACGTCTGACTCGACATGATAACATAAATCAACTTTATAACTCTGCGTCCCACTGAGAATTTCCTCTCATCTGCAATTTGAGGACGCAAACACACGCTCACGACAATACCCAGTCAAAACAACGTTGGTTTGCCACACGTCTGGGAGTCATGACGATGCGTCTCATTCCACGTTTATGTGTGTGTATGTGTGTGTGTGTGATAATCATTGTTCCTTTGAAGGTTTATAAATAAAAATCTTACTTGTAGGGGTCGTTGGGGTCCTCGGCGTTGCAGGCCTCAGCATGTCCGTTACACACGCAGCGTCCTCCGATACTGATGTCTTTGATACTGTAGTAATACTGTAAATAAAAACAATACACATTATCAATACACACATATTGTCCCTAAGATGGAGTTGTTTTGCAGCCAGGTAGACCCATGAAACCTAAAGCTGACATCAGGCACACAGACTCAGCTACAGACGGACATAAGAGCGCTTCAATACAGGAAAACATCGAGCGGCAGCAGAGCACAAAGAGTTTGTAAAAGTTTGTAAGCGCTCTTACTCTGCGGGTGACAGTGGGGTCACGCAGTGCTTTGCCCATCAGGTGTCCCAGCAGCGTGTTGGTTCTCAGGAAGCGCAGTTTGATGTTGGTGGCCTTTGTGAAGTCTCTGAGGACCGGGGAGTAGGAGAAGTTCAGCGCTCCGGGACGGCCGTTCACCAAGGACACGACGATCTGTTGGAGGAGAGGAGGAGGAGCACGAAAATGTGATCAGCTAATGAGCAGGTGGGAGAATATATGAACTTCGAAAGGATGTGGGAAAGTCCTGCAAACATCGGAGGGATGATATCAACTTATAACTGTCAAATATAAGAAACTTAGTAGCCTCATTTAGTCAGTCCTAAATGATGCTGGAGAAATGTCATTGAAGAAAGTAGTGTTGTAGTCAAGACCACACTAACCGAGAAAGACATACCGAGACAGGAGTGCTACGAGACAAGACCAAGACCATAAATATCACTGAAGAATCCTCATCTTGTGTGCAGGGGGCGTGTCACTCACTTAGACCGTAACGCCGGGAAGGTTGCAGAAGAAACCGTGGGATAAAAGTAAATAAAAAACAGTAATGACGTGGAAAAACAGCCTGTCAGTGGTGGTCTTGTTGACTGGTCTTGATTTTAAATACGGAGCCCGCCCAGTCTGAGACCGAGACAAGACCGAGGAAAATTGCTTTCGATTCCGAGACAAGAAAAAAGCGGTCTCAAGAAAGACCGGTCCTGATTTCGAGTACTACAACGCTAGTAGAAAGATGATAAAATGTTTTAACAATCCTGATTCCACAACATAACCAAGACAGCAGCTATGCAGTAGCTGTGTGAAACTATTATCAATTAATCTACTGTTTCCTCTTTTCATCCGTAGATTGTCATTATTTTAAAAAGAGCAGATTGGGGCGCTGGTAACCTATTGGTTAATGTGTGCGCCCCATGTGCGGAGTCTTTGGTCCTCCAGGCGGGCGGTCTCCTTTCCCACATGTCATTCCCTCTCTCTCTCTCTCTCTCTCTCTCTCTCTCTCTCTCTCTCTCTCTCTCTCTCTCTCTCTCTCTCTCTCTCTCTCTCTCTCTCTCTCTCTCTCTCTCTCTCTCTCTCTCTCTCTCTCTCTCTCCTCTCTCTCTCTCTCTCTCTCCCCGTTTTCTGACTCTATCCACTGTCCTATCACTCTGATAACAAAGGCCCAAAAAGCCCCAAAATAAACCTTTAAAAAAAGACAAGAAAAAGAAAAGAGCAGACTGATAAGAATGTCCATCATTGTTAGTGCATCACAATGTCCCAGAGTTCAGTGCAAAGAAATCCAGTCGTATAAAATAGAGAAAAGCAACCTCCACATTAAACCTCCACATTTAAGTTGCAGATCTACGAATACAGTGTGTGGCGTACGGTGGACGTTAAAGTGAACACACCTCGCCGTTCTCCAGTGGGACGATTCGTGAGTATTCGGTGGTGCAGATGACGTCGTCGTCATTGTTGATCCTCTCGATGGTCTTCTGTCCGAAACGCTCGATGCAGTCTCTCTTGGAGGCTACACACACACGCACACACACACACACACACACACACACACACACACACACACACACACACACACACACACACACACACACACACACACACACAAACACAGACATCAAAGAAATGCACGCACAGAATTAGTTTCAACACAAACTGTTTAAGTAAATGTGTGAACATCTTCTCCGGGGAGTGAAAACCTTCTTGTGGTATCTTAATGTTTGGTTGCAGTGATAATTAGAGGAGGGTCTTTGCTCTGTGGAGGTCTGTGTTTAAATCTCAATAACAGTCTTCAAAAAGTAACTGGAATGCACAATCATAAGCTTCTCTAAACTACACTAACTCTGTGTATTGCTCTTCTTTAAAACCTAACCATCAGACTGAAAATAAAGGCTCGTGAGACTCGGTGGTTTTATTCTCTTTTTCTGAATGTCAAGAATACAAGGACTCACAGGCTCCTTCTGACACTCCGCTCGGACGTTAAAGGCAGGGTTAGTAATTTTTCGAAAACTAGCATGATTTTGAAAGTAGCATTCCCTCAGTGCTCCGTCTGCACCCACCCCCTCCCCTCTGTGCTCCCTCTAAAGCCACGCCCCTCACTTACACGCACGAGCGCCGTTGCTCCAGAAGAGGACCTCAGCTCATCGCTTGCATTGAGTAGAAACTACGTCGTCTTATTCAGCGGTAAGTAAACTCACAGTATAAACTCCGTCATCGGTGACGTGCTTTGAGTGTGGGCTCGTGCACGCAAGGGGTATAGAACGAGCAGGTAGACAGGGAGGCGTGATTGGTTCATCAGATTGGTACCTTGTGGCAGACATTGGTTGAAGTTTTTTCAGGCTTACAACTGCTACAGATGATGGATTTTCTTTGTTCCTTTTTCAGAGCACATGGGTTATTAATTTCTGTCAGGACCTAAAGACAATTTCAACCACAAACTTAAAAAGTGTATCTGGAGGAAATGACCAACCCTGCCTTTAAGTTGTGTTTCTTCTGTTTCTTTTCCTGTTTTAATTTGTTACTTACCCGCGTCTCCGTCTTCCACATCCTGCTCCTCATGTTTCCCGCCTTGTTTATCAGCCCTGCTCTGATTGAACTTTTGTGTGTCTTTGTGTCACCTTCATTCAGTTTTAAAAGACCTAAAGAAACCACTTTTTGCAATTTGAGAACAAGCCACGAGTGTGAAGTCAGTTTAGAAAGTTGATTTACCGACTTCTCTTTAGGAATTTTTGGTTAGAGCTGTCAAGAGATTTAATGTCTCTTCCATTTCTGACACCTAGAGCAGCGTTTAATAATGCTGATAATTAACACCAGCTCATTATGTGGGAACAGCGTTCACAGATTCAAACCCTCTCTGCTCCTCAGGTGAACGTCAAGCTACGACCTGTTGGCAGACATGCCTGGAATTCCCCTGCAGCCCACCTGGACTGACAGTTGCCACAGCCAATCAGCTGGCAGCTTTATGATGTAATGATCTCCCCTCTCGGATCTGATCAAGAAAACCAGCCCGCCAATCGGCTGCCTGCCCTCGGGGCTGCTGTTTCACTCTGAGATTAGAGGAGAATCAATCTGAGCCCCTGAGGGAGGTTATGAAAGCATGAAGTGATGCTGATGGAATCTGTCTCTCTGTGCTGCTAATAACATCTGGAGTGACATATATGTATGGTTATGGTCTACGTGTGTGTGTGTGTGTGTGTGTGTGTGTGTGTGTGTGTGTGTGTGTTTCTACTCACAGGCAAAGAACTGCCAGGGCTGGTAGGTCTGCCCGAAGTCAACCGATCTCTCCAGAACCCACAGATCAGGACGGGGAGAGTTTGCAAACTTGATCAGCACGTAGGCCACGTGGAAGAGCTGCAGAGACACAGAAACGAAGACAAAGATGCATCATGGAGCTTATTTAAACATTTCTCACCAACTTTTAGGTTGTTATTCAACATTTCTGCACAGGTAGGAGGTGATGCTTGACTGAAAACTGGAGGCAATGCCACAAGAGGAGACAAGAAACCTAACCCTCATTTCCAGAATAGCTGTTGGTCGGACTTAAAACATTTAACAACTTTTTTTAAAACCGTTTCAGGGCAGCTCTCTGGTGCTTTTTTTAACGAGAATAAACAGAAAGGTATCGGCAGAAATGAAAGTTAGGAAAGGGAAAATGTAACTATTTAATGGAAGGAAGGATGTAAAAAAAGGGGAAGGATGAAGTTTTTATTTTATAAATACTTTAATGATCCCTGAGGGAAATTCTGGTTTTACACTCTGGTTATTTTAGAGACATGCTTCTCACACACATACGCCTGAATGCACAAACGGGACCTGTGGACCTGCATTAGTGGAGAGATGTCAGAGTGGGGCTGCTACACAGGGAGCACGCCAGAGCATTTGGGGGTTCGGTGCCTTGCTCGAGGGCACCTCAGCGGTAGTCGGGAAGTACCCTGGCACCTCTCCAGCTACCAGACCAACTTCCATATGTTGGTCCACATCGGGACTTAAACAGGCGACCTAAGTCCCTACAGACTGAGCTACTGCCGCCCCAATTTAAAGGAATATCAGAAACATAAAGAAGATGAATGGATGGAAAATAATAATGCTTCATGTATTTGTGTCTCTCTTGTCTATGTTGAATTTATTTGAGCTAACTCTTTAAGATTTCTCTGTATTTTTGTTCCTGCACTCCCAGTGAGTATAATGAGTGTCTATCAGACAAAGACCCTCGGGGGTCGGGTGTAGGGTAGGGGTTAGGAACATCTTATATTTGCAGGTGCATGTTGTCCTCCTGTTGTTTATCATGCATTTTGTTATGGCTCTATGAAATGTAATCTACTGGATCTTTCTGATGATGTTCGCCTACAACTCTTGTTACGACATACATTTAAAAAGGTAGTTCACAAAAAACTATCAAAGAAGAACAGAGGGTCAGAAATGAGAGGAAAGATATAAAGGAGGTAAAATGTGTGCAAAGAGGAGAAAATAACAGACGGTTAGAGTGAAAATCATCCTCCCAGCTTCTCATAAAACTTGTCAACCTTTGCAGCGACCTGAAGAGTTGACCAATGACTCGCCTCCGTCGTCAGAGAGACGTAACGTCAAACCCAAGTACAACCTGTTTGATCTGTTTCCTTATTTTAGACGTTCAGGTACGAAGTTTAATGAAACAAAACTGATTCCTGTCAGTAATGAGAACCAGATGCTTCTCTGGTTTCTCCACCCGTCTGCAGCCTCTCTCTCTCTCTCTCTCTCTCTCTCTCTCTTGTCATCCCTTGTTAATTTCCTGACCGGCTATGAAGCCGCTCAGACGTGATGACAAACTGCTCTCATGGGCACTGACACACACAGACACAGACACAGACACACACACACACACACACACACACACACAGAAACACACACACACAGATCAGCTCGACTGTTTGGTCTGTCAGATCTCCGGATAGCTCCCTCACAGATGTGACAGAACACACTGAAATAACACAATGACACACTTAATAACCTTACAACTAATCACCTTGATGTTAAACACCTCCGCTGTGTGTGTGTCAGAGAGAGAGAGAGAGAGAGAGAGAGAGAGAGAGAGAGAGAGAGAGAGAGAGAGAGAGTAATGACAGCTGCTCATGAGTCACAGAACATGAGGATTGTAAGTATAAAACTGACGGAAAGTGTAATTATTCTCAGCTATCTCTCTTTAATGTTTGTGTGTAATTATCGATTCTGCATGTGATTCAAAAAATATTCCTTTTTTCCCATAATACCCGAGAAATGACGAGACCATTAATTCTCAAACTGTGGTACGAGTACCAACTTTCTGGTTTTTTAGTTGTTAAAATTTGTAGTTGCATTTTGTCCTCCACGTCTCCTGTAATTTTCATAACATTTCGACTGTCAAGTCTTAAATTCAGGCCTTTCAATGCACCACAAAAGTATCTTAAACCAGAAGTGCACGCAGAGCCATGCAAAAGTCCAAATTAAGCTCAGCATCTGACAACAACCCTCTTCATTGGTTCAAAAGCTGTGCTTTTTGCCTTTAATTTGAATTTTGCAAAGGCGTTATGGGAGGACAAAGTGACCCCCCCCCTCTCTGTGGTCTTCAGGGGTTGTAACAAAGCGAGACAGAATCAGTGGAAAACAGTGCTGTGTGTGTGCATGTCTGACTGTGTGTGTTTGCGGAGCTCTCGCTGTGCCGTGCTCTCTCGTACCTATGCAACACAGTAACTTGATGTGAATTCACAGACTGGGACACCAATATGACGCCGCTGGAGAATCAGTAAAAGTCTTAAGGCGAGATAACGGTAAAACTCCATCACGGCGCTGTTGCAGAATTGCATTATGAGAAGGGCAACTCTTAACACAAACCAAAAAGATGTTGGATGCACAGGAGCTCACGTTTGTCGCTCCAGTGTGGAAACGGGTATCATTATTGTTTGATTGGATGATTTGTGACATCACTACATTTGGAGACTGTATAAATAAAATATTCTAGATATCCACAAAATCCACATTGTTGTCTGACCACCTGGAGAAAAACACAAGACACAACAGTCTTATATTTCAGCTTCAAACTGTGGCTGAGTAAAACCAACCAATTTGTCTCTCTGGTCTGTGTTTCAACAAGTTCCACATTTAGGGGGTCTTACACACACACACACACACACACACACACACACACACACACACACACACACACACACACACGGACGGACCTACTGTGATCATCCATCAGCAGCTTCCTCCTCCTGACAGGCAGCTCTGACAGGTGATGACAACAAACAAATGACACACAAAGAGCTGTAAAAACCTGCGCTGCTCCGTCACTGTGGAATGCTTTGGGTAATGTTTAAGGGGGATGAATGAGAGAGGGGCTGAAGGATGGAGGAAAAGGAGAGAGATGCGTGTGTCATCTTTTTTTTTTCTCTGTTGACAGAAAAGACTCAAGTTCATCCATCCTTCCCCGTCTGTCCAGCTGTCATAACCTTTGTTATTCTAAAAAACAAGGAACGACAGCTGGAGTAAAATGACAAAAATGAAACTGTGCATTATGATTACACACCAAGGTTTCTTCCCTGACAAGCAAAAACAGATTTAGGATATTGTGCAGGTAAAGAACGTAGGTTCTGACTAACACAAGCCAAAGTCAGTGTTGATAAAAGCAGAAATGTGTGTAAATGAATGTGTGTGTGTACCGGGGGGATCTAAAGGACAGGAAACAGAAAAGTCGAGACCTCTGCTCGTCCCCTCGGGGAGCCAAAGATATTGAAAGAAGAAAACCCAGAAGCATTCCTCTGATTCTGAGGGTTAAAGTTTGACCCTCTCAGAGAGAAACATGAAGTTCAGAGAAGATCCTTTAAAGAAAAAAAAGGACGTTTGAAAGTGAAAACACAAGACTGAACCTGCAGAGAAATCAGGTGAGCTGCTCTGAACTTCACCTCCGAGTCAGGAGTGGATGATTCTGGCATTCAGCAAGAACCTCAGAGAGCATGGACGAGACATGATCAGATGTTTTAATATCAATCTCAACATCGAAACGGCTTCAGAATCATGTTTCTGTGTGCAGCAAAGTCGAGAGACAGAAGATTTATTCATCAACAGAGCAAACGTTTTTGGACTTTGTGACTTCAGGAAGTGAGAAGTGGAAGCTGAAAAATAACTTCAAACGTTATCATCTGCTTCATACAGACATCTATCTGAAGGGGGAAGTCTTTTTACCATCGATTCACACGTGAATGAAAGATGATCTGAGAGGAACATCTTACATTGTGCTTCTAGCCACATTAAAGGCAGGGTTGGTAATTTTCTTAAACTAGCATGATTTTGAAAGTAGCATTCCCTCAGTGCTCCGTCTGCACCCACCCCCTCCCCTCTGTGCTCCCTCAAAAGCCACGCCCCCTCACTTACATGCACGAGCGCCGTTGCTCCAGAAGCGGACCTCAGCTCT